>BCJJ01000010.1:670888-795560 GCA_039545355.1 Trichosporon coremiiforme
TATGCTGCATGCAACAATAGCAACCGTGGTTGATGTGTCACGACGAGTCGCGCACGGAGGGGGGGTGTCCGGAAACTAAAAACCACCACTGTATGAGACGTTGTTGCATGGTACCACATGCTGCACGCTCCGGTGCCGACGGGCGTGCGCCGCATGTGCCGCACGGGTCGCGCACGCCCGTCTCCCGAGCTCTCAACCTTCTGGTCTGGTTCTTGGCTTCGTTCCTATCCTTGGTCGCCTGCTCCGACTCCGAGATCTGGCCTAGATTGTTCCAGCTGTTCCAGCGCTCCACATGCCGTTCGATGTCTGTCCTTTGTATCTCCACGATCTCCGCATTCCCGTGAGTGAATCCATGTCTCGCATGGTACACATTCCCGCAACAGGCGTTTCTCAACGTCTGATGTCTGGGGTCTGACGTTGAGCAAGCCGCTCCTTTTTCAAGACTGTGCCGGCGCGCGCCGGCCCGCTGCCGTGCCGCCGTGAGTTTTGATCGGGTCTTGCGTCCCTCACGAATCAATCTCGGCTGGCGTCGTGAAACATCCATTCAGCCCCCTTCAGCCCGCGCAGCCTCCGTATTCCCCGACCTGACACTTTGCGCATTCTGTGCGCCAAGCGTCCTGCGTCACCCTGTTCGTCTTCGTTGTCCCTGCAACAACCTTTTGAGGCATTATCTTGGTTCCTGTGTTCCTTCATTCACCCTGTGGACCTCCGCGAGTCTCTGTCTCTGTCCGAAATGCGCCTGAGCTTATTGCTCGTTGGAATGAGCGTACGCGCTCTGCATGCAAGGACCGCGCGCACTGTGACATCGTCTGGAGACGTCCCCGGTACCTCTGATCTGTTCATCTCGTACCTCGACGTGCGTCGTACTTGCGTTCGTACGCTTGTCGTTTCGCAGATTCGCACAGACGCTCAACGCAGGCGTATGACTCCCGTTTCATCTGCAATTCCAGCGCGATCACTTTTGCCTTCTGACTTAGATAAGGAACAGACAGCTAGTGCGACAGCCCCGCTGTCAGTGTGTCATGACCAGCCTCGTCAGAGCTGATCGCAGTCATGCCCACGATAACAATGTTCCCAAAGCCTATTCATACCGTGTGATTCAACTCCAGTTCACGACTGAATCAGATACATATCTGATGACGCTGCCCGACTCCAAGCAACATGTCAGCGGCGTATGTCTCGCCTGGGAACTGAGTTCCGCAGTTCGCAGTTAGCGGTTCTGTCGCTCTGCTCTCGGGTCGCCTGGAGCAAAGTCGGCAGGGAACGCTGTTACCCTCTTAAACCCAATCGCACTTGGCGCTTGGGGAACACAGCAACTGCGTACCTGCCTGTAACGTTTTCCAGCTCCAAGCCGGTCGAGGGCCGGCCGGCCGGCTGGCGAGCTGTGCTCGACTGAATACAGTTGACCTGAAGGGGGCGTTTGCCGGCGCAAGGCAGAGCAGGCCGGTGACAACCACACCCTAGCGGCTTTAACAAGCCCCTACCCCGAAAGCATGGGGCACGAGGACGCTCTAGGATGCCGAGCTAAAACGGCAGAACGTCAAACCGCCGAACCCTCGGCGTATCGTTCAACACGGCACGCGGCTAACACACTCAGCCATGACGCGCCATGTCCCTGCTTACCCCTCACGGCGTCGAGCAAGCTCAGGTTGGCCAGGTCGGGGACGGGAGCTGCTGCGCCGCCGACGGCCCTGCAACCGTGCCTGCATTTGCGGTCTTTCCTCCGCACCTCAAATGTTCCTTGCCCTGCGTTCACGGTCGTCCTGGTGTATCCTGGTGTATCCTGGCGTCTGGTCATTCTGGCCGTATCACCTGGTGCTCACCTGCTCTTTTCCTGGGTATCTCCTGGAAAGCTCCAGGAGTGGAGAAACCTTAAACTTCTGGAATCCTTGCGCAGGCCCTTTCATGACTGGCCAGCGGTTGGGAAGCGGAGATGAGTATACGGCGATGTTGGGAGCTCGTATGCGCGTGCTTCGGTCGAACGGCAGAAGGCGCATGCATACTTTGGCCGGCGCACTAGAGGACACAGGTACGCCGCCGCAACGTTAATCCTCCACGGCTGCCCGGCACGCACGAGCAAATGCGACTTGGCACAACCTTGTCTGTGAGCCGTTTCATGCCGCTTCTGCCTCGTCGAGCGCGGCCCTCACACCCCCATCTCATCCGTCCCTGCTGCCCTCGGACCTAGCCAGGTCCCAGCCCAGCCTCAAGGCTGCGGCCAACTGGCCGGACAAGCCCCACGGCCGTCGCCCCGGGCGCCCGGGTCGTCCAAACGCCCAGCTGGCAAAGCTGCACAAGCTGCACGGCTGCCCAACAGTCTGCTAGGCTCGGATGATCTGCGCTCCGAGCGGTGCCTCTATGCGCGGCGGTCGTACCCGCTTCTCTTCCCGTCACCTCGCTTATCGCTTCGAGCTCGTCAAGCGTGAGCGCGCGATCATTGCTCGATGCCCGTGCTGCTGCAGCCCCCCCGGCCCTGTGATCTGTGCGCTTTGGAGAGCGACGGTCGGCTTGCGGCGTGCCGTACTGAGAACCTGAGGATTGCTCGCCCGTTACCGTTGTACCGTCTCGCCCGCCCGGACCTGGGCGACCAGGACGAGGTCCGACTGAATGATTCTCGACCCGCGGTTTAAGTGATTCGAACACCTGTCAACACAGCAGATACTCCGCTGATCCGCTGAATGCCAGCATGACAAACCCGGAGTGCCCATCCATTGCTTGGGCCGTGGTCACCGCCTCGCGGGCCTCACAGCGCGTCATTGTTTCGTCACCACGTTAAGCCTAACTGCATCACAGTGCATGGGTTAAGCTGCGAGTACCCACTGCGCCCCTTCTGATGCCGTCATAGCAAGTCAGGGAGGCTGAGACGAAAACAGCGAGAGCCCGAGAGTTGCGTTTGGCGGCGTGTGACCGTCATAATGGACGACGTAGACGCCACGCGCCACATGCTGTGGAACAGCTCACATAACATGCATCGTCCGAGGAAGCGAACAGCGGCCCAACGGATGCATGCCGCCCTCTCGCCCTCGGTTGGTCTTTCAGCCCGTTCTGGCCATCGGACGTCCAGACCGTTCAGGTGTCCCGCCGGCTGCGAACGTGACATCATCATTTAGCCAAGGCGACCCCAGCTTGTTGGGCAGTCTCACTGCTGACTGCCAAGTCGTCGCATGGCATGGTTTTGCGGAGCCGCTACAAGATCCGTCCTGCCATGTTTGCCTGCCATACTGCCGGCTGCGGCGCTGCCGCGTTGCATGCCGATCTAGCACTTCAAAAGCCGCTGAGCCTATTTCCGCAACCAGATCTGCCTGGGTCAATGAAATCACTAGCTGTGCTTTTCCGTCAGCCACTTCCCCCCCCCCACTCCGCCTGCAACCGGAGCATCTCTAACACTGTTCGACGACCCCACGCGGGCCGATGACAAGCTTGCAACAGGCGCCATGCGCCAGCGCCATAGCGATCACAGCCACCGCACCATTCATTCATTGTCGCGCTGGTGTGCCGGCGCGCGGAGGAGCGCAGCTGCGGCCCGTTCCTGCAATGCAAGCAGCAAGGTTGAAGGCGCTTCAAGCTCGCGCGCCAGGCAGTTCATCGGCGCCATCGGTGCCTCTCAGGTGAGCCTTCAATCGTCAGCCTTCAGCCTTCAGCCACACTCCGCGGCGGCCCTGTCCGGCGGGGTTGCCTGTACTTTCTCCGTTCCTCTGGTCCTCCGCTTATCGGCCTGTCTAACATCATCGCATAAGCCGAAGCAGCCGCGTCGGACATGTTTAACTGTCACAAGCCCCGTCCTCGAAGCTCTCGCGCTCATGGGAAGTAATCCAGGGTCGCTCTGACCGGGTTTCAAGAAATAGGATCTTGGGAAAAAAGGAAAAACCCAAACAGGGCCGATGTCTGGGAAATCACGTAAGAGCAGGAAAGACTCCGAAGTGTCGGTACCGTGTAAGGTTGCAATCCGCTTGCCTTACTTTCTGGGGGCCAGCACACTTGGACGCTCGGGCGCTCACCGCTGCACCACCGGCTGGAGAGGCGTTTGAAGGTACAAGAGTTGGCGCCCGTGGCGTCAAGCGGCGCCTCGGGGCGTGAGAGGTGCCTCCGAACGCCTCAATGACGAAGGCGCTAACCAAGCTTGTGCATCAGGTGCTGCTGTTCTGTCCAGCGTGCGTCGCTGGCTCTGCATTGGTCTGCTCCATGCGATCGAAGAGGTCCTGCACCGCACTGACCGCACTGACCACACTGGTCCGCCTGGGTAATGTCTCACAAAGTCCGTGTGATGCTGCCCCACACAGCGCAGCGCACGGCCACGTACCTTGCATAACCTTTCGTGGCGTATGGGCAGGTCCAGCGGGTACGAGGGGCCTTGGTACCCATTGGTGTCCGACTGATAAGCTGTGTGAGTAATGGGCCAAACTCAAGTCTGACACTCGATTTCCACTTGACGCGCCGTGACAATAACAAGTTGCTTTAGGCTAAGTTCTGCCAGGGGCCAGGAGTACGACGTCCACTCTCGTCACGAAACGATCAGCAATAGGTCCCAAAAAGTCCCAAGGTACCACGCAGGGGGACGCCGCAAACAGCTGACTGCCTGACCACGGCCAGAGCCCGACGCCGGCGGGCCACTCGACGAACACTACCAGATATGCTTGATAACGTTTCTGGTACCGGCAGGTTCTGAATACTGACCCTGCCCACAGGTGCTAGCGAGGCCGTCCCCCGCAGAGCCCTCGAGGTCCGAGGCGGAGGCGGAGGTCCTCCGTTCCTGCGTTCACATCTCCGTGCCTCTTGATGCTCCCTGTCTCGATGGCCCTACGAGAGATCCGAGTCAGGCGGGCTACGGCCCGCAGAGCCGCCCAACAACACCGGTCAGTCCTCGGCCCCCACGGTACTCCGAACCTTGCTCGCCTACAATTGACAGGGGGCGCTAAGCTCTAAGCTCAGAGCTCTCCGAAGTCTCCGCCTCGGGTCGAACGGCGGCCAGAATGGATCGCCGCGCCACACATTCGAAGGCTCCAGCACTCCGTAACCCGCGCCTGTAACAGACCGCGTTGGCGGAGCACCCACCACTCCGTCCTCGGCGCGGCTGTCAGCCGCCTTCGGGTTGGCGCGTCAGGCGTGTCATCGTCACCGTCACCACATCGTCACTCGGGTCCCCCACCGTTCCGTCGGATCGTTCGCTGCCCGTTGCCAACATTCGGGGTGATGTGCGGGCTTGCTCGGCCTGTGCCTGTGCTGCCGATATACATTGCGGCGTCTGCACGCCCGCCAGCGCCTCGGCCCGAATGTCCTTTGCTGGCCGGAGTCCGGCGGCCCGGTGGCTGTCGCTTGCACAGGCACGGCCGTAAGCTCAGGATGGAGCGGGGTGAGGGGCTACCAATGAAATCGGCGCGTAACGAGGCAGTCAGTGATCGATAAGCGGCTAGGCAGACGCGCCATTGTCCTGTGCCCCTCATTTGTGACGAGTGACCCCCCGGTCTGTCAGTTCAGCCTCGGCTGGAGTCGTGCTACGATATCGTGTTTGTTTATTTACAACTGAGAGGGTGCATTCCCCATGTTACGCGTTAATCGCTGTTTGCTGAAAGCTATTGACCGCCATTCACACTCATTCAGATGCGTGCGAATGTGACGGACCGTGGAACGCGTCACTCAATGCGGCGACAGCTGCGTACGGCGTAACTGATCGATCACTCATGCACTAGGACAATGGCTGGCCCGAGAGTTACTCCTGAGTTGGTCACTGTGGTTCTCACTCCAATGCGCTTCTCACATCAGGCAGAACTCACAAACACAATTCGAGAGGTCGCAAAGGCCGCTGGCCGCAGGTTAGCTTGGTGGGACCAGGTACAGTGTCGGCTGGGCCCTGCGACTCTGTGCGAGCGTGCACATTTCTCCATTTGACCTCGTTCGTTGTTTGTTTTTCCAGAAGGTTACGGACGGCGGCGTTTGGGGACCAGCCCACCCCTGGCTTACGGCATCGACCATGCGCGTCAGGCATGTTGCGCGTTTTGCTCGTGTTTTCGTGCGCCTTTCCGACGTCGAGACAACGGTTGAGCGCTTGATCACGGCCGGAAGAAGCTTCCAGGTCCGGAGCTTACACTCATGTAAGCATGTCAGTATCCCAGCATGCCAGCCAGCTTTGTTGACCCGATCGGGGCTAGTGACGTGTAGGGGAACTTTATGTCGTCACAACTGTAAAGTATGGCCAGTGTTCCTCCTCGATCCTGGTCGGCGAGGGGTAAGGTCGTCCTCGCAACTGTCAAATGCCGCAGCGCAAAGTCTGTTCGCAGTCAATTCCGCGAGCAGTGGGTCTTTCTTCTGACATCGCGCTTCGCGCCAGTGCACATGCGTGAATATGGATAACAATTCGGTCGCGCTCCGACCATCCCACTCTCCAACCCTCGGTCCTTGGTCCTTGTCCCCCTTAAGCTCGTCCACAATGGCCAGTCTCCCTGGCCCAAATTCGCTCTTACAGAAACTGACCGAGTCAGCCAACCTCGAGCACCCCGTACCGGTACCCCGAGAGTGCGACCGAGCTGGGCACCCACTTCTTCTGGCGCCCTTGTGCTACTCTTAATCACTCGCTCGGTCTTGGGGACGACGGCGCAAGTGCATAATTGCAGAATGCCTTCAGAAGTGGGACGCAGAGGGCCTAACTGGCCAAATAGCCCGAGTGGGTCTGGCACCCAGGCATGCCCCAGAAGATGACGCTTCAGGATGACTTTGCTGGGATGAGGACGTCCCATATCGGGTAGCGGATCCATGAAGCGCGTGCTCGGAACTTGTTGCTCTGCCCTCCTTTCCGCTTGACCGACCTGTTGGTTTCCGGCCCTGTACTGCTTCCAGAGAACTGGCCCTCCAGCCTGCGGCCCGACATGCGCACGACCTTGCTCCTCCTCGGGCACCAGGAAACGTCAGTTGGATATTGCTCTGGCAACATGCAACTCGGGCTCTCGGTCGCTAGGGGTCTCGGATGTTGTCCTAAGTCAGGGTCCCCTTGCTCGGCGGCTTAACGATCCTCGGCCTGCGGTACCATACTATGGGGAACAGTGTCTGGCCCCCGAAGTCCGGCGTGCCGTCGAGCGCACCGCCGCACTGGGGCGCTAGCGGAGTGCTGGAGTGCGTTGGAGCACGAAGCCATCGGGAACTAGTCGTCTGGTCACGTTTGTTATGATGTCTGCTGGGACGAGAGGGTCCAGTTTCTGACCTCGGTGATAGGCACGCTAGCGGCTCGAGCCGGATCTACATGCAGTCTAGCGCCAGGAGAACTGTGTTCTGAGCCAGCGTCACACCAGTCGAGAGCACGGGCAAAGAATGCACGTGAGACAGAACCTCGGTGAACGTATGGCGCGCTGTCGATCTCCCGTGTGTGATCTCTGTGAGACACGAAGCCGAGGAGGCTATTACGAGACGCAGCCAGGACATACCACGACCCCCAGTGCACGTAGTGTCTAAACTGGGACCCGCTCGAGTGCTTCTGTGCAGGGCATGCTAAAGACGTCGAGGGTGTCGGTGCCGGAAGCTGCTCGGGTCCTTTGCTCCTGTACTGTGAACCCTCGGGTCAGCGGTAGTCTCGTACTCGTAGGCGAGATCGAGTACAGAGACGTGCGCGAGTGCCCGGTTGAGCACTCAAAGCGAGGGTGACAAGAGTGACAGAAGCCAGGCTTGTCAGACTGACCCGGCAGATCATGGGTCCGCAGGCTGATCGACTCGGAACCCAACCTGCAGACAACTCTGCCGAGAACAGAAAGGCAGGGCGACAGGCAGTGGAGAGGAGTGCGTAAACTCTGTTCCGTGCGGGCTGTGCGACGCCCAACCATGGTAGCTCCGCAACTCGCGAGGCTGGCAGAGACTGGCAGAGGCTTCTCTGTACGAACCCAATTTCCGCGGCCATTCATTCCAGCTCAACTTTGTTTTCTGTTTTCCCAGCGCACTTCCGCACGGCGCACCACACTGCGCTGGCCAGCTCTACAGTGTCTTGCTCTCACCCACGAGCGAGACGCCCATCATCCACTGACGACCTGACTCTGTAGACGCCCTGGCATCCTTTCGTAAGCCCGGTGCAACAAGTGCTATCTCAAGACACGAGTCCTCGCAGAGGGCTAGTATTGAATCGCACGCAGGGTCAAAGTTGTCCACTATGGAGGCTGAACGGCCATCGCTGGCCCGCTTGATCTGTCTTCACCAGCTGACATTCAGACCCACTGCCAAGAGACCCTATCGCATGCTTACAGCACGGCTGCGCAGCCCTGCGTGCGGAGCTTGAGGGGTTGCGGAGCGCGGAGCATATTCATGCGCTTGTCGGAAATACAGCAAGCGGAGAGATGATAACAGGACCTCCCTCTGAATCCAACCCTAAGCTCTCAGGACGCTGCATGAAGGGGCATGACCAGTGAGGAGGGCAAAGGAAAAGCGACTGGATCAACCATCGCCGGCCCGGTGCGTTCACAGAGCGGGCTCACCACATCCCCGCGGAGATCCGGAGGTAGGCCAGCCACACTTTCTACCCAGTCTTTTCGCTCCGACGGACAAGGCGTGTATCCGCCTGAGCCTTCTTTCTCTCTCGAAGGTATCCGAGAGCATCCGTGGCCCAGCCCCTCACCCTGTTCCTTGACGCGGGGCTGGCCAGCATTCAGTAGTTCATCTACTCCCTTGCTGCCCCCTGTTGTGCTTTCTGGGGCACACGGAAGGCGCTCGCCCCTGTGTTCTGGGGGGCAGTGGACCGCCTCGGACACACTCATCAAGCGAGCAGAAGGGCTAGAAGTGCACTGAAAAACACCGGTGGCGCTTGGCGCGTGGAAACACGACTTGCTGCAGGACTTCGTGAAGGGCAGTGTCGCAGGGCTGGACGCTGGAAGACGATCGACGGGAACCAACGGGCACACAACGCAAGCCCGCCCAGAGGCAGCGAGCGTACGCAGCGCAGTGCACACCCATGGTCTCTCGACCCACCGGACCCAGTGAACTGAATCCAGGAGGCATGCTCTCTTACGCAGAAGACACCGGGAGTCCGGGACGAAGAGGTGCTTCCAGTGGAAGACGACGGACGTACGTACGCCGCTGGATAATGACGAGCTGGCAACCTTAGCAATGCACCTTAGCAATCCTACGAACCTACGATGAAGGCGCGGGTAGGTCGAGGTCGATCTCGCTTTGTTTTCATCTCATCTCGCATTTCAGTCGGTCCCGTGCGTGTGAGTGCGAGCGAGGCATGGGTGAACTGGGTCGTCGTTGCCGATGTCAGAGAACACCCGGCCTCATTTCGTACCTGTTTCTTCTCACTGATCTGCTGACGCCTGACCAACAGTGGCGCTGCTGACGCATTGAGTGGTGCCTTGTTCTTCATATCTGCCGTCCCGCTGGCTCGTTGCACCTTCTTCGATCCTGTTCGGTCTCCTCCATTCCTCCCCTTGCGACCTTCTTGTACTGTCACAGTGCTGGGTGTGACATGCCAGAGAAGCGAGAGTCAGGCGAACCGAGAGCGGATCGAGAGCACCATCGGCTAGGTCCGGCAGGCCCATCAGCACTTAAGGTTTGCCGGGTCCGCTCACGACCTTAATATCATTGCGATTAACGAGTATCGCGGGAAACAGTCATGGCGAAAGCTTGCACTCTGCACTCTAATCAGGCTCGCCACAACGTGGTCGACTCCTGCTCTGCCGCATCAAGCATGCAGCATGACAGGCTCGTCCCTTGCTCGAAGCGCACTGGAAGCGCACCGGGTATACGCGCACAAGCCTGGAGGAGTGGTAGATCCGGCAGAACGCATAGGAAAGGTTTGCGAAGGTCGGCTAAAGGTTGAACACCGGCAGAAGGTTAAACACCTCCACCGCCTCGTTTGGCTCCCATGCTCGGACTGGCTAAGGCAGGTTCGGAGATGAGTGCGATCGAATGTCTTAAACTTTACACACTCGCGAGCTCAGCGACATGTTACATCTGACCTAACGACATGACACCTCGCTCTTTCAAGTCCATGCCAAGCTCGTCCGCTCCGAGCGACACCGCTAACTCTGCTCCGTGGGCCTGGGCATGCTGCCATGTGTGTGTCGATCCCGAGGGCTCTATGCAATGCTACATTCATACAAGGGGTGGCTGGCCTGGTTCCTCGTTCCTCGTTACATGTCGATCGCCCTAGCCGCGATCACGACACTGACATTCTGCGGCGCAGCAAGGAATGCCTGCTGTGTTGTTGCTGACACTCGGATCGCCCGCTCACATGCACAACAGCCAAGGCGCCGATTGTCTTTGCGCTCGCTCCCGTCATGAGGTCATTGTTGTAACGGTGTATAAGGAGTATGCAGAGAACAGAGACTACAGAGGGCTGTTCGAGTGACAGTGGCAAGGTGCGCTACGTGTCGAGTGAGCACATGCCACGTGCGCACGCGTCACGTGCGCTCAGACACAAGTCTCAAGTCTCTTCAACAGTCGTCGTGCTAATTCCAACTCCCAGAGAGAGCAGCGCCCACGCGACACCCTCCACGGCAGCCAGTATAGACGGTGCGACCGACAGCGGTACCTGCACGCCGCGGATGATGGCGAAGATGGACGAGATGCGCACCACTGCGTCGGCGCCGTTGACGATGGCAGTCCATCGCTGGTCGGCGAGCACGGCTCGGGCAGCACTGACGAACGTCTCTAGCACGAGGTATGCTATCCGCAAGGCTGGTGGCGGTGCGAGCAGAGAGCTTCCGACGCGCGACATCGCGAGTACACGCTGAACTAACGCCAGGCGTGTCCTAAGCCAAGAAAGGCTGCTCTCCGCCGGCATCATTTGCACGTCCACGACGCCATTGATTGCTGTCCTGGGGATAGCGTGCGATGATGTATCGGTTCCGAGGCCCCAGGTTGCGAGAAGCGGCTCGAGACCAGTCTCTTCAGACGCCGACGCTCTCGGGAACATGTTCTGTCTTCCTATGCCGAACCTGTCCCAATCGCTCCCCGCCTCGTTCGAGGAGTCCGCCGCGGTCGGCTCCCAGTCCATCGGCTCAGTGTCGTCGCGCGGAGGCGGGGTCAGACCGAGAGACTGCTTCCCGAAGATTGGCTGTGGCGGGGGAGGCGGTCGTCCGTTAACGGGCTGCGACGTCCCAGATAACGATAACGCCGATAAAGAGTCTGCGTGCGCGTCCGGGCCGGCTGGTGAGGGCGTCGTGGGCGCGCTCACGGGGCGGACGAGCCTCAGAGTCACTGGCCGCTCGTGCCTGTACCGGTACATCACCCAAGCGGAGACGCCGAGCGCGAGCACGTCCACCACGACATTGCAGGGAGGCGAAATAAAAACAAACCAGCCTGGCAGGGGCTCAGACTGCGCCCAGGCCCAAAGCCACACTGCGTTCATCGACCGCGTCGTCCTCTGCACAACGCGCGAGAGCTGTACGTCAGCTAAAGTCGTTGACCCAGACAGGTGACTCACGTTCAGTGCTATCCTCTTATCTCGCGGCGGCGGCTGTATGCCCTTCCAGCTGTTGAGCCAAAATGGGTCCCACGTCGCAAGGGCAAAGCACGACGCGAGCTGGAAGCTAACGAGGGCCAGTCCGACAGTGAGTGAGCCCGTGAGCGGCTGGTTGACAATCCGTCTTGTGGTGAGGGGGTCAAACAGGACTGTGGTTAGTTGTATTGGTGGAAGGACGAACTCACGCAGAACCTGAGACGCATAGAACATGACCGCGCCGGCCCAGGACATTATCTTCCTCGCCTTTGCGACCATCATTTCGGCCCGGCTCGGCGCCATCGCCCGCCGCTGCTGGCTCTCCTTTCCGCGGCGAAGGGCATTGCCGAGCGCCTCAGCCTGAGCCTTCTGATCGGCACGCTTCAGCGCCTCGTCCACTGCAGGCTGGCACGCGGCGCATACGGGCGGATAGCGCGCATACAGCGACGCGCGGTGCGCTGGTAACCGCGCAAGGAGGTCTGGGTAGCTCGGGTCCTGACGTCAGCTACTGGGTCGAGGATTATGCAGCTCACATTCTCGTCTGGCAGGTAGTTTGCGAGCATGTTTACAACGAGCGTCTGGTTCGTGAGACAGTTGCGGCAGAACGCCGTCGTGCACGACGGAGGAAGGTGCGTTTCCGGTTGGGACGCTGATGTCAGCTTCAAATCCCTCATTGGCACAGCTCAGCTCAGAAGATCGCAGCCTGCTGCATCTGGTTCTTACCGGTGCAGGACCTTCTGCTTCCCTCTAGCTCCAGAGTACTCACCTCTCTTCTCCCAGCTGTCGCAGTTCAGTCCCCTCTCCCGCATCGCCGGGAGGTACGACACCATCTGACCGCTTCCATCGCGGACATTCCAGCACTCGCAGGCGGGACAAAGCCAGTTGCGCTCCGTCCCCTTCGCTGGCGGGTATGCTCCAGGCCTTGGTCCAAGAATCGCCTTGGACAAGCAGAAGAAGCACTCGACGGGCCGCGGTTGACGGTTGCCCAAGAAGCCCATTCCGGGCTAGCGATGAGCGGCGAGAAAAGCTAGTGCGAGTTCGCGATGGTGGTAGTCGAGTTGCGCCTAGTCGAGCAGGAAGAGATGGAGAGGGTGAGAGTGATGTTAATGTTCTGGCTGTTAAGGCAGCAGAACAGTGCCGGTCGAGATCGTCGGGAACGGCACAAAGGACGAGCAGCGCCGAATAAGGTTGCTTTCCTTCCCCGTTGCTGATGGTAGATCGGTGCACTCCCAACTCGTAAACGTCGCGACCGAGATCGAGAGGCGACGAACAAGATGAATAAAGTGTCGTTAAATATGTGTAACAGGCTAGAAGAGCGGGACAAGACGAAAGACGAGGAAGACGAACTGATGCAGACTTCCAGAAATGCCTTTCGTGATGCTCGCTCGCCGCCATGACGCCGCCCCTGCCTTGCGGACATCCTCCACACTCCATTTTACCTCCGTCGCCGCTGACTCCCTCACCGTAAGCGCTGAGATTTCCGAATGGCAATTCGGAGCCTCCACCCAGTTGCTTCACGACGAGGACATTACTCCACGAACTCTTGTCTGTCTTCCTTCCAGCAGCCTCACCTTCAACCCCATCTAAATCTCTCAATTTCTCTCTCCCCCTTTATCCTGAGAGATTTTTGGAACCGCGCACAAGCCAACTTCCGTCACCTCGACCACCTCAACAAGCCAGACAGCATGGCCTTCTCGTCCAAGTCGGCGAACCCAAACCCGTTGCTGCGCATGGTGCGCCAGCGCCCGTTTGCGTTGTTCGGTCTTCCCTTCCTCGGTCTTGTCGTGTTTTCTTCCTTTGCGCTGAGTACGTTCACGCAAACGCGTTACGACTTGAACGACTCGAAAACGAAGAGTGTCTCGAAGGAGGAGGAGCTGGGTATGAGCAAGGACCGGAAGAAGGTCGATATTAGGGAGGAGTACTACGTGAGTGGGGGCAAGGCTGGAGGCTGAGCCGAGACTCCCCCGGAGAGCAGAGATGTCTGGTCCGCTCTGAGGCTGAATGTCGAGGGGTGCGGTCATGTGTCCACCTCTCTGGACTATCGGCACCGAGTCCAGAGTGACGACAGCAATGGAAAGGGACCCGGAAGAAGCTTCTACAGGGCGCAATGCAGCTAACCCACAGCGCCTGAACGCCGTCCCGACCTCGCTGCCCACAGCCTCCGACGCGGCCCTGGACGCCGCCAAGTCCGAGCACGCCGAGAAGAAGCGCAAGAAGTTCTCCATGGCGCCAACGTCCAACGACGACTACGAGCCCGTCCGTGTCCCGCGTCCCGCGGGAGTGAGCGAGTGGGGAGGCGTTGGCGGCGCGTCGCCAGACGCGCCTGTTAAGGGGCAGCGGGAGACGGATCGATGGGTGTAAGCGAGCCGCGGAGCGAGCCGCGGAGCGAGCGAGGCTTCGCGCTTGGAGAGGGGATGCAGGGGAGGAAGGGAAGGGAAGGGTATCATCACAGATTAGCATATGCATTGTCATCACCACTTGTCCTATTGTCTGCTTGTCCTGCACGGCTGCTCTTCAGAGCAACTGCTCGCTGCGTACTCTACATCTCGACACGATGACTGATGTTGATCACTCTGCTCGAGGCTGACGCATCGCCTCTCGCGCCTTACCACTCACTCGCCGCTCGACCATGCGTTCCAGGCAAAATGCATGCAGTGACAAAATGCGACTAATAAGAGACTATGGGACTATCGTACGTATCCGGTGCGTTTGCGCGTGTGGGGCTTCTATGTGTTTGCTGATGGTGTGGTGTGGATGGGGGAAGAGGGAATGCAGAGTACTGAGACTGTCGCACTACGGATGGAAGGGAACTCGGACGGAGACTCGGACAGATGGCAGATGGGAACGGATAACCTTGCACTTCTATCTTGCGACGCGCGACTTAGCTCGCTCGCTGTGCTCGCTCGTGCAGCTTAGGCGCGCTTCGCGCCCCTCCTGAGCGGCTTGATCTTCCTCGCGCCGGGCGAGCCGGGCGCCTGCTCAGCGGCGTTGACGCCCATGCTGAACCCTCCCGCAGCACCCGCGTCAGGCGCAGGCGATCCGAAGCGCGGCGCGGCGGTGCTGCCGCTCGCGCCGAACTGGAACGTGCCGCTTCCAGCGTTGCCAGAGCTGTTCGCCGAGCCGAAGGCGAAACCGCCCGTTGGCGTCGAGGGCTGCGACGGCTGCGCCGCGCCGAACGTGAAGCTCGGTGTCGAGGTCGACGCAGGCGCGGCCAGCGTGGTGGTGTTGGACGCACCGAAGCCAGTGCCAGAGCCGAACCCGCCACCGCTGCCGAAGCCGCCTGTGGCGCCCGTGCTGGGGCTGCTGTTGCTCGAGCCGCCGAAACCTGGGCCGGAGCCAAAGGCGCTTCCCCCAGCCGGCGTCGTGGAGCTGGCGTTGTTGGTGCTGCCAAAGCCAGAGCCGGCGCCAAAGGTGAATGAGCCAGAACCACCGGGGGTCGACGCGGACGCGCCGGTGGTGCCAAAGCCGCTCGATCCCGCATTTGCGTTGGTGGTCGTGTTGGACGACGCGCCGAACGTAAACGACGGGGTGGAAGGCGCAGCCGCGTTGTTGGTGCTGCCGAACGTCTTCGAGGCGGAGCCGGCGCCGAAGGTGTTGCTCGGCGTCGAGCTTGACGAGCCGAACGAGAAGCCTCCCGACGCAGGGGCAGATCCAGAGGCAGGCGCGGAGGAGGTGGACGGCGCACCGAAGCTGAACGGCTTGTCGCCACCGTTCACGCTCGCCGTACTGGTCACCGGAGCATTGGACGAGCCGAAGCTGAACGGCTTAGCCGCCTCGGCCGGCTTGGCAGCGCTGCTCGAGCCGAAGGAGAAGCCACCAGACGCAGGCGCTGCAGGCGCAGGGCTGGCGGACGTGGAGCCGAAGCTGAAGGCCGGCTTGTCGCAGGCCGGCGCGGCCGAGCCGTTGGCGGAGCCGAAGCCAGAAGAGGCAGGGGCGACAGAGCTCGAGCCAAAGCTGAACGCAGGCTTGTCCTTCTTCTCCTCAGGCTGGGGGGCGTCCGCAGCGGAGGTCGACGGGCCGAACGAGAACGCAGGCTTGTCAGCAACAGGAGCGGCAGAGCCGAACGTGCTGCCTCCCGAAGGAGCGGGAGACGATGAGGCACCAAAGCTGAACGCGGGCTTGTCAGCGATCGGCTTATCCGCCGTCAGAGCGGGGGTGGACGACGCCGAGCCGAACGAGAATCCGGGCTTCTCGGCAGCGGGCTTGTCCGTCGACGCGGCGGGAGCGCCGAAGCTGAACGCCGGCTTGTCGCCAGCGGCCGGCGTGGAGGCGGCGGGGGTCGAGCTCCCGGAACCAAAGCTGAAGGGCGCCTTGATCTCAGCCGGCTTGTCCGTCGTGGGCGCAGGCGAAACGGAAGGCGTGCCAAAGCTGACGGCAGGCTTGGGGGTGTTGGCAGGCTTGTCGGCAGCAGGAGCAGGGGCGGAAGAGTTGCCGAACGAGAAGCCACCCGAGGTCTTGGGCGCCTCGGCTGGCTTGTCAGCAGTGGGCGCACCGAAGCTGAACGCAGGCTTGGGCGTCTCGGCAGGCTTGTCCGCGGCAGGCGTCGTGGAGCCAAAGCTGAAGGGCGCCTTGGGAGCGTCCGCGGGTTTGGAGGCGTCGCCGTTGGAACCGCTGAAGAGGTTGCTAACCACGGGCGGTCCAGTCTCGGCAGGCTTGATGCCGAAGTCGAGCTTGGGCGGGGGCGTCGAGGTGCCTGAGGCAGGCTTGGAGCCGCCGAAGAAGTTGGGCACGCCGCCGTCGGCCGCCTTGGGCGTCGTCGTCTCGGGCGCAGTGGTCGTCGTGGTTGCGGGCTTCGAGAAGAAGCTGCTGGCAGGCGGCTTGCCGGCCGGCGTCGTGGAACCAGTGGGAGTGAGCGACGAGCTGCTGGCTCCCGAAGCGGCACCGGACAGAGAGAAGAAGCCAGTCGAGGGAGGCGGCGACTTGGGCGCCGAGGTAACGGGAGCGGGAGCCGAGTCCTTCTTGGGTGTCGTCTCGGGGCTAGACGCCTCGGCGACAATCGAGTTGTTCGCGAGGGGCGACGAGGCGCGGGGGCGAGACTGCAGACCGCTGAGGCGGTTTCCGAGCGAGCTCAGCTGGGCGTTGCGCTGCTGGGTCGACTGCGACGAGGCAGGGACGCTGAGGCGCGAGCTGAGCTGGGGCTCCGACGGCGCGGCCGGCGTCGTGCTCTCCTTGGGCTCGTCCTTCTTCGTGTCGTTGCCGAACATCGGAATCGAGAAGTTCTTGAACGACGCAAGCGGGATCTTGGCGTTCTCGAGCTCGTCCATCTGGGGAAGGTCCTCGTCGCGAGCAGAGAAGCGGCCGCTGCCGGTACCGGGGCTGGTCGCGCGAGACGAAGAGTAGCTGGCAGCACCCTGGTGGGCGCGCGTCTTGCGCTCGGGACCCGCACGCAGCGAGCTGCGCGGGCGGGGCTCAGAGTCGTCGCGGACCTGGTAGGTCGAGGAAGAGTTGCTGCTGGGCGAGGGTGCAATCGTCACGACCGTAGGCACGTCAGCCTTGGACTTCGTCGGCGTCTCCACCTGCTCGGGCTCAGGCTCGGGGGAGGCAGCCAGCTTCTTGCGGGTCGATCGACGGGGCGTAGGCTCGGGCGACTTGGCCTGCGAAGCGCGGAGACGGGTCGAGCGGCGAGTAGCCTTCGGCGTCGTCTCCTCCTGCTCGGGCAACTTGGCGTGGCGGGTTGAGCGACGGAGCTTCTGGCGCGGCTCGTCGACGCTCATGTCGTCACTGGCATACGAGCTCTTGGAGCGAGAGCGGGTGCTGCGGCGACTGCGCGAGCTCGCCTTGCTGTGGCTGTCGACCTCCATGTCTGAGACATCGGACGCCGACTCAGCCTCAACGCGGCGCGAAGCGGCAAACTCCCTGCGCTGGCTGCGGGCGAGCTCGTCGACGGTACGACGGCGGCCGTAGGGCGAGATCATCGTCGAAATGGCCCTGTCGGCGAGCCACTCGGAGCCGTGCTTCTTCTTCGTCTTCTCCTTGTCGGCCTGAGTCGCGAGCGGGACGGAGATGGCCTTGCGGAGCTGGCGGCTCGAGCTTCCGACAAGACTCGGAGGCAGCCCGGTCGAGGGGGCAGGCGTCTTCTTCTCGACCTTGGTCGGCTTTCGGAGCGCCTCGAGGTGGAACAGGATGCGTTCGGCCTCGTTCTGAGCGACGGGCTTCGGCTTCTCAGCTTCCAGATCGGATGCGCGGACAAATCCTCGCTCAGCGTCGAACACCATCTGCCCGCGGCGGATGGGAGTGGGCTGCTGGCGGTGGGACTGGCCGAGCGAGCCGTGGGAGCGCGCGTGCGATAACCGCGAGTGCGTTGCGGACCACGGGGACGTCATCCAGTCGAGGGTGCCGCCGTTCGCCGCCTCGGACGACTCGGGAATGCTGCCGAACTCGTCAAAGTGCATACTAGCACGCTGACGGAGGCGCGACGAACCGCGTAAAGAGCCAGTGCGCATTGATACGTCCGACTGGGCCGTTCCCTCGCGCTCCATGCGGTCGTCGCCCGCAATGCTGGAGAGGTTCACGGCCGTCATCGAGCGCGAGAATCCCGAGCCGGTACGGAACGGCGAGTTCGAGAACATCATCGTGTCGGAGCGGCGGGGAGTGTGTGACCGGAGGCTGGCGGCGCGCGCGGTACCCGGGCCGGCCGACTCGCCGAAGTGGGCCAAGTCGGAACGGGCGAGGGCAGAGTGCTCGCGCTCCCTATCCGCGTCCCACGAGGCGAAGTCGGAGCGACGCGGCGTGCCGCGCACACTGGGCGAGGATGGTGCGAGCATCGAGCGAGGCGGGTCGAGGTACGCGGACGGGGGAGGAGCTAAGCTCATGCGATTAGCTCTGCGGAGTGATCCCGGAGTAAGGGACGGAAGCGCCGTAGAGGAGGCAGGCTCGTACGGCCCCCGCGCAGGCGTCCAGGTCGACGTCGACGAGGCGTACAGGTTGCCTAAAGACTGCCGTCTCCTGACCGGCTTCTCCGGACTCGCCTTACGGGAGCGCTTGGTGTTGCGGCCATCGGAGGGAGACTCAGGGGAGGCCCCACGCTTGTTTTTAGAGCCGTGGGGTGGTGACAACCCAGCGGCGAGGGCGGGTCGCTCACGGGCCGCGTCAGCCTCGACATCCTGCTCCGCCTGCTTGTTAGGCGTAGAGATCCAGTTCAGCGGACGGGAGAAGAGCGACTTGAGGCCACCGAGCATCGAGGTCGAGCGACGGAGGGTGGGGCCGTTCGCGTTCGGGGTCGAGGGCGGACGCGAGTAAGGGAGCAGGTTGTCGCGCTGCTTTCTCGGCGAGCGCACAGCGCCGGGAAGAGTGTGGTACTCGCTCATGGCGGTGGGATGGAGAGAGTGTCGGTGTCGAGTGTGGATGGGAAGTCGGTGGTCGAAATATATGAGAGTCGGTCGGGGGTCACACAAGGGGAGAGTGTCGGGGTATGCGATTTTTGGTGTCGGTGGGTGGCGAACGGTGTCGGACAAGAAGCGTACGTCGGAGCGCCCCGCCTCGGCCTGATGGTCTGGTCGGACGGGGATGTGTTGGACAGCGGGTAGATGGGGTGGAGAACAGGGAAACGAGATGTTCGCAGCCCGCCCTGTAAGGACCAGAGACGATGGAACCCAAAGACGTCAAGAACGAGCGAGCAAAAATATCCCCGCATCATTTTCCCCATTTTCTCCCGCTCACCAAACACCCAAACATCCACTCTTTGAACCTTGTCCATCGGCGTCCATCATCTATCCCCACCTTCCGCAACCGCTGCCATCAGTCCGAAGCTTGTATCGCCCTTCCCTGTCCGCCATGCGACAACGCGTTGTTTGATGCTTTTACAACATGTACATGTGAACGGCTAGCTGCAATGTACTGTGAATAACTACTGGTCTACATGACTCCTGACAGGTCCCGCGGCTTGGGCGCAATCGGGACAGAGTGACGAGGACCTAAGCCGCCTCCGTTGCCCCCAGCTCCGATCACAGGACGTGCTTGCGACAGGGATTGGGACTTGGGACGACTACTGGAGCCCGGAGCTCCAGGTGGTGGCTCGAACGGTCCCAGTGGTCCAGGGGGGTGCAGTAGGCTAGTGAGAGTTGGCAAGCTGCGACGAGGCACCGTCGCCCTGTGGTCCAGGCCATCGACCAAGCCGCGCCGAGGGGGTGACGGACCAGCAATGCTGTCGGGCAGGCCGCGCTGGGAGCGAGATGGCCCGTCGATGATGCCACGACTGTGGGGGTGCGAGGCCGGCAGAGAGTGGCGAGAGTGCCAAACCTTCGTATGGCCAGACACCATCATCTCGCGGTTGCGATCAGGCTCGAGACCACGAACGTGGTCGCGAGCCGCACGTTCAGCTGCACGCTCACGCTCCGGCTCGCGGAGCTCGGGGGACCGAGTGTAGAGGGCGCCATCAGCCGAGTCCGTCAGTTCGAGGCCCAAACGGCCCAGATCGCGCCCGACGCGCTCGAGGAAGGCGTCGCGCTTCGCGGACGGCTGGGAGAAGTACGACGAGACAAGAGTGCGTAGGTTGTTCTGAAGTCAGCTTTGGCCGCGTACATTAACAGCTGCCGGTGGGCGTGTTTGGACATTCGTCGCCGCCAACGCATGAGACAATGTACGCACCTTCACGTTTTCAAGGAAGCCAGCTGCGTTGTCCTCGAGCTTCGCGTCCAATCCGTCGTAGCCCTCGCGGTGAAGACGGGCATAGTTCGCCTCCGCAGCATCAGCGGGAAGGTCGTATTCGCCTCCCTTCGGCGCAAGTACGATGGCGGGGTAGTCGAAAGCGAGGTCGGGTAGCTGGGGCTCGGGTGCCACGTACGGCGACTCGGGATACCTGGTTGAGTCGACAAGAGGGGACGGCTGTGGCTGCGAGGTCGACAGGCGGTGCGAGCTGACGTGGTTCTGTGATGTGGCTGTCGGCGGCTGGGGCGTTGGTGCAAGTCCCGCGGGCAGTTTAGCAGTGACGGGTGCGCTGACGGGTCCCCCAACCGTTCCCCGCACAGCCGCGGCGCGCTGGTACCAGTCGTCGCGGTCATGAGGACGCGAGTTGCGGCGCTCCCGAGGGTCACGGGGGTCACGAAGGTCAAGAAGATCTCGAGAATCGCGGGGGTCGCGAAGGTCACGAAGGTCGAGGGCGGTGCGGGGATCGCGGGGGTCGAGGCCATCGCGGAGGTCGCGCGGATCGCGAGAATCGAAGCCGTACGCCGGCTGACCTGGCGGATAGTAACCTGTAGCCGACGTTCCAGAAGCGTAAGGATAGTTATGTTGGCTGTAGTATCCACTGCCAGAAGAGTGGGAACTGTAAGATTGACCTGCACGTGATGCAGCCTGGGGATGACGGCTCGTAGTGAGTGGACGCTGCTCGCGAGGTTCACGGGCCACGATCCAGGGGTCACGCATGTCGATGGGCTCGTGAGGATCTCGAAGCTCGAGGCGGCGTTCGCGGTCGCGCACGTCGACGGAGTCGTAGGGGTCGTAGGGGTCGTGGCGATCGCGAAATGGGCGGTTGGAAGATTCGAGGACAGATTGTGTCCTCGCCTCGTACTCACGACGGGGTTCGTATTCGCGTCTGTCCCACACACGATTTTCGCGCCGCTCTCGACGGTCGTCATCCGCATTCCTCCACAGGCGTTCACGTTCGCGCTCTCGCTCTCGCTCCGGGTGGATGCGACCTCTGTCCACATGCTCCCTGTCCAGCGAGCGCTCCCTCCAGCGGCGGCGTTTCCAGTCCACCGGTCCACGAGACGACTCGATATCCTGCGCTTCACGCTCTTCCCACAGGCTGCGGCGACGCTCGCTTGGTCGGGCGCGGTACTCCTCGAGGCGTTCGCGCTCCCGCTCACGTTCATACCGAAGACGATCGAGCTCGCGCTCACGCTCTCGGTCCAGATCCCGCTCACGCTCGAGCTCGCGCTCCAGTTCACGTTCACGCGTGCGGTCGCGAGACACTCGACGGTCGTGGTCAAGAGCCTGCTGGCGGTCGCTGGCCGCTTTACGGCGCAGGTTCGTGGCGTTGATGATGTACTCGGCTTCGTTTACGACGTCACGCAGGCGCCTCTCTGTCTCCGGATCTTGCTCCTCGTCGTCGTCCAGGACCTCTATGGCGTCCCCTTCGTCCGCACGCTGGTCCTCGACATCCATCGGCTGGCCGTTGTCGCTATCGAGATCGCGCTCCTGATGGCGGTCATGGCCATGGTTGTGGTAGGGATCGCGGCCGCGCTCATCACTTTCCGGTGGTGACGGGTACACACCCATTCCTGTCCGCCGCGAATCGGTATCTCGGGGCGTCCGCGTGTCGGAGGACGACGCTGAGAGTTTCTGAGTCGCTGTCGAGGACGGGTGCGTGCTTGGTGTCGCCCGCAGTCGGCTGGCATTAGACGAAGACCTCTGCCTCGTCGCGGCCGGCAAAGGCGTCGTGTCGCGATATGGTCCAGATTGGGGGCGAGCGAACTGTGCAGCGTCCGCAGACTGCCTTGGTTTTGATGCATGCGACGGGCGTCTGGACCGGGTTGCCGATGAGCGGCCCGCCGATCCGTCTTCGATGGCCCCTGCTTGCTGCGACAGTACACGACTCAGACGTTCGCCCGCCGTCGGCGTGTCTTGAGTAGCGGCTGATGCAGGAACAGTAGCGACTTGAGCTCCAGAAGACACGTGTGCTGCCATGCGCGGAGTCTTAGATCTCTTCGAGGGTGGTTCGGGCGAGTTCATCAGAATCGGGGACGACGTGTTGTCTCGAGGGCGTTTGGCTCCAGACGAGCCGCTAGCCTCGACTGAGAGCGCCAAATCGTCCAGCATTGGAACTTCAGGCGAGTAGAACGTCTCGTCGCCGTCTTGATCTGTGGGAGGTGGCCGGTCTTCAAGTTTGGGTTGATCTTGAGCAGCTTGTTGCGATGCAGACGCGGGTTCTGAGCGAAGGAAGTAACACCGATCGACATGTGACATAAGTTCGCAGATTGCAAAGAGGGGGCGCCGTGTCAGCTTTACGTCGATACGATGCACATAGTAGCGATGGGTGATAAGAGCGACAACTCACGAGTACTGTCAAGGGGAGCGTTCCCGTTTGGAGCTGCTGGTGGCGGCGGCTGGGAGATGTCTGCTATTGCATCAGCACAGCGCTTAACCCTGTTGATGGAGGGGGTTGGGAATGACTTACCGCCGTGGGCTTCTTCGCCTGTTGCATCTGCCGCACCGTCTGGTATTGTTGTTCCACTGGTCTGTGCAGCCCGCTGCTGCTCGGGTGTCGGGGCTGGTACATCTTCGACCTTCATGCGTATCCTCGGTCTTCCTCGCGGTCGTTTCGGTGCGCCAGGCGGCAACTCTGGTTCCGGTGACGGCGACTTGAGGATCTTGTTGCCGAACTCATCCTCGACCTCGATCTTCCAACCCTTCCAGCCGCGCCGGTGCTTCTTCTTAGGAGCAACCCCGGCGGGTGTGCTGGGGCCTGCCTCATTGGGGAAGCTCAAGATGCCGTTCGAAGTCGCGGAGGGCGGCGCCGTGGGAGAAGCGGTGCCGCCAGCGCCGAGGACGCGGTTGAACGAGATTGAGTCGCCGGCCGCGGAAGACGTGACGATAGGGGGAGGAGCGCGGCAGCGGCGACTGCTGGAGGAAGCGCGCTCGGCACGCTCGCGGGCGACGCTGGACGAACGGGAGAAAGACGTGGGCGGGGTTTTGACGGATGGAGGCTCGTTCGCGGTTGGGGCTGGGGTGGAGGTTCGATGATCTTTGGACGCGGTCGCGGTGCTTGGCGCGGGCGAGGCAGACGCGGCGTGGGCGGACGGGATGTCGGACGCACTGGTTGCCCAGCGCGGAGCGCGCGGGGGGCTCATCGCCGGGCGGGGGAGCAATAGACTAGAGAATTGTGGAGAGCGGAAAGAGGAGGAAGGTGATTGTTCTTGTGGAGGAAGACACGGCCACTCGGTGGAAGGATTCGGGGTAGTTTACTCGGGCAGGCTTTGGCTCTGGCTGGGCGGCTAGGCGTAGGGTGGTTGGGCAGCGGACGCGCAGAGGCGATAAGCGGTGGGCCCGAGGTGGAGGTCCAATGTCGGTGTGTGTATGCAATCGGGCGCGGGTCCGGAGCCGGGGTGTTGTTCGGAGGGTGTGCGGTAGCGGCGTGGGACGAGGATGAGTGTTGAGGATGGAGGATGTTGACGATGGGAGATAGGGATGGCGACGATGGTTGGGTGGGGGAGGGAAGAGCGAGGCAGGCGTCGAGGTGGCAGGGGCCAGGTCAAGTGATGGGTTGGATAGACGGACGATGCGAAACCGCGCGAAACCGACCACACCCAACATTCAAAACATCCGAAGTGGCACTTCAAACACGAACCCTCCCAAATCACTTTAAACGGCCGTCATCCATGCATCCAACCTACTCAGAGACTTCTAATAAACAGTCCCCGCAAGCTGCATACGCTTTCCTTGTTCTTGGGGTAGAAAGTGCATGCGCGTGTCCTTCATTCACGCCTGAAACGCGGCTCTTTTGCTCACGGTCGCTGCCACATCTCTCGCCACCGTCCTGTTTTGTTCTCTGCATCGAGCCAGGGGCAGCGCATGCGTGTCGATCTCTTCTCTACAGTCACCTCAAGAGGATTAAGGCAGTATAACAATATTTCGTGCTGCATCGTAAAAAGACGAGAGGAGGGTTGTCTGGCTTCGGAGAAGGCGGGCACAAGTGATCGGCCGGCCCCGCCACCAGCTGCTCCGATCGCACGCGACTTTTTCAAGCCCCATCTCTCCGTCAGTCACGCTGACTTGCACAACTGCTTCCTTGCTCTCTGATTGTCAAAGAGTCACCAAGTAATGCAAACAGTGACTGACGGGAATATGAACGGCAAACGTGCTGTATTCCATGACTAGTATTGGGTACCGTGCGGCGAATCCCTGTCAGCCCCGCAGTCAGGGGCGTAAGCCCCAGTCACCGCCCAACATTCAGTGGCACGGGCACGACATCTGCTCGCTGCGTGGTGCGGTGACGCTTCGGCAACGGCGTTGTGCATTGTGCATCGAGCGAGTGGATGTCATGGTCTGAACAACTGGCTGGTCTTGCAGGGGAAGACACTGACGCAGCGGAAGGTCAGGGACGGCCCATGCCGGCACCGTGCCTGGTTGCCGTGGCCGGCGTGCCCCATCCCCCAGCCCTCTTGTGTCTCCGCTCGCCGCACCGCTGTCAGTCTGGGTTTTTCGAGCTTCCGGCGTGCATCCGGCGTCAGGACCGAAGTATCCGCTGCCGCTTCTCTCCTAGCTGGGAAACCCTGCATGGAGTTTGCAGTCTGGCAGGCGAACTTGCATCCGGACCTCCGACTGGAAGAGAGCACAAACGAGGGATCTACCCCGCATCGTGGACGCCTCTGACGTCTTCGTACCAGTAGCTGTGAGGGTGACACGCTGGAGGGTCGTTGCTTGCGTAGGCAGGATGTGGCACACGGGGGTCCTTTCGATCGCGCAGCGGCGGTGCCAGCACAGGGGACCGGATAGAGCACGACGCCAGCATGCCGTGCCATGCATGCCCGCAGCCACGCTGGCATGCCGCAGCTCTAGTGGCAATGCGGTCCGTCGGTCCCGTTAGCTGTGGATTTCGCTGGGCTCGGTCGACTTTACCCCGGGTGGGGCTGGGTCCTCTGCTGCTCTACTTGCCGCAGGCAAAGGCAGGAGGCGACGCGGGAACCGGCCAAGCCCAGGCATAGAGCCATGCTTTCGGTTTGAGGGGTGCGACCGCCGCAACTGCATCTGAGTAGTGGAGCAGGGGTGGAGAGGTACGAAACGAGACGGTGGTGTGGCCCAAATTTCGCCATACACGCCGCGCGCCGCGATGCGTCGAATGCGCCAAACCTAGTGCATTCGCGATGACGCTGCGGGCCGGGAACCGAACAACACATCCGTACACCCGTGCCACGCACACTGCGGTCTGCCTCAACTGCCCACGTTCACGGGCGTCACTGAGCGCCAGAAATAAGTTTAATCTCACTGCTGGATCTGACTGTGCCCACTCTCCCTGCAGAAAAGGCAATAGGTCCGGAGCAAGGTCAAGTGGGACGAGAGAGGCAAGGGGCCCGGACAAACTCTGATCGACAGGGTAAACCTGACTCACGCTTGTTTGGTTTGCCTTCCTCCTCTCTACACACTGCAGGACGCAGTCGCAGCGTCATGGGTAGCGGTCTCCCAGCTGATGCGCAGATGTCGGTCAAAGATGGCAGCGTGGAACGTTTTCCAATATTCCTGGGTCATGTGGAATGTTAGTGGCAAGTGGGAATGAGGAATACAGGAAAACGGACCTAAGCGAGGTTGCGCGTGTGTCATCGTGAATTACTGTATCAGCCTCATCTTGGCCCGTAGGCTGGCTTCGCATTTCGCTGCCTCTCCGAAAGCTCACGATGGAAAGAGGACCGTCTTCCGCAAACCGTGACCGAGGTTCCCTCGCTGCCTATTGGCCACAAACCGGTGCGGCACGCACGCATGCGTGGCCGGAAGCAGATTGCACTGTATGTAACAGCAGCCATAGAGGCACCTCGCTGGAATTTGCGATTGTAATCATGTTGCGGAGAGAACGACATCGAACGATCCGCCATGAATGGCGCTCATGGGGACTGCTTTGGGCGTGGATGTACATCGCATTCGTCGTAGACGGAGCATTACTGACATTACCGTGATCCGTGAGTCATACGGAAGGCACGCTCCGTCATTCGGATTCGTTACGAGGCGAACCGGCGGGTGATGATTAACGCATTTTATTTCGCGAGTCCAGGCCGCCGATCGGCAGACGTTGTTGCATGGCACGGAGACACCTGGCACTGCTGGGTTTATTGCGATCCGCCAGGAGCTTTGCTCGTCTTGTCTGCGTAGCGGACAATAGAACCAAATAATACTAAAACGATGGGCGTTTGCATCAAAGCATCGCAGACGTTGACGGGCTGTAAGACAAACAGGAAGCAGCTCGCTGTTCGGCCCTCGTGCCTCAAGAGAAACAAATAATTGGTGCGCCTTTTTCCAACTTCTCCACCGCCTCTGTGAGCCTCTCTCATTTGAGCTGAAAGGTCGCTGCAGAGGGGCAGGTATCAGTTACAGCCTACCCGGCGATGGAATAAGCCCTTTCCCTCCCGATTGTCCCCATCGACAATGGCTGCACTATAATTGCTGAAGCCTAGCTCGAGGAAGCTGTTCGCACAACAGGGTATCCATTAGGCATCATGGCGGACGCACTTCCGTCGTCGCAAGAAATATTATCTCTACGCTCTAAGTCTACAGTTCGTTGACCGTCTGCGCCACAGTCTGAGCGGCAGTCTGGGCCGCCTTCAGCGCAGCCTGCTCCCTCGCCTTCTTCGTGCCCTCCCAAGCAAGGACCGGAAGATCGACCCACGCTTTCCCGTACTTGATCCTGCACACCTCGCTTCCGAGCACGAACAAGCTCATGCCGAGGATAAGCAGCAGGCCCACGATAATACCGACGGGCGTGTCCTCCTGGGGCTCCGTGACCCAGACGTCGATGCGGCGGATCTTCTCGTGGCCCTGCTTGACGGAGAGCGAGTCGTCCTCGAACCACACCCACATCCTCTGCCGCTCGAGATCGAAGCGATACCGCCCACCAGGGGAGATGAAGTGCTTCAACGACCCGTCCTTGATCGCGGCGCCGTAGACGCGGTTCGGGAGGTAGATCTCCGTCACCCTGTTCTTCGCGGGGACGCCCGAGGCTGTCGGCGCGCTTGGGCTGTCCCGCCAGCGATAAGTGAAGAGGCCGTTCTCGGCCTGGTACACGTGCGACAGGGGCTGACCAGCCGTCGCGACCGCATAGGGACGCACGACGACGCCGAGCAGCCTGCCCCCCGTGTCCGGCGAAGCAGCAACAAGCGATTTCTCGGATTCGGAGGCATTCTCGATCTCGAGATGGCGCGAGGCGTCACTGTACCAGGAGAAATTCTCCGAGTTCCAGTCGTCACCGTGGCTGTCTGTGTTGTACGGGTTGTACGCCCAGAGACTGAAGTGCACGAGAGACGATTCGAGCGCACTGATCAGCGCGTCCATCATCCGGTTCTGCCACTTCCAGTCGCCCGTCGTGAACGCCTCGTGCTTGCTGTGAGGTCAGCTGTCGTTTCGGACGCATGTATGAAGCCGTTCTGATGTGCCGTACGATATGTAAATTAATGTGGGGGGAGAAGGGGTGGTGACGCGGCGCTTTGTATACTCACTTCATGTCCATCGGAATGCCAACCTCGGTGAAGCATACAGGCACTTCTCCAACCTTCTTCCTCGCTTCAGTGACGATGTTGCGGATCTGGAGGGCGTAGTTGTCCTTGACCTGCTTGCCAAAGTAGAGGCACTTGAGGATGAACTTGCCTCGCGCGGCGCCCTGCACGTTGACGGTCATGGTGCCGAAGGCCTTGTTGAACAGCGCGTGCAAGTCGTACCAGTGCGGCGCAAAGACGAAGTGGCTCGGCCGGTCTTGTTCCGGCCACACGGGGCAGAACTCATTCGGCAGCGGCTCGATCATGCGCGCCTTGCCGGGCGCCACGCTGTTGATGATGTCCTCCCACTTCTTGATCAGAGGGAAGTAGTAGTCGCTGTACCAGTTCACCTGCCGCCCGGAGCGGTCCTTGGTGAAGTAGTCCTCCTGCAAGGCTACCGGGCGCTTCTTCTCAGCACTCCATGACCACACGCCCTCCGCCTCCCACAGGCAGCGACCGCCCGTCGGTCCATCCTTGGACCACGCAGCAATACCGTCGCTGTTGCCCAACTCCCGGTGGCTAGTCTTTGTCGGGTGCGGCCAGGTGCGAACGTAGTTCGCAACTTCGGTTGGGTGTCCCGCGCCCATCGCCATGCCCTCAAGCGGCGTCGGGTACTGGCCCAGGTGCAGGTCCGTCTTGTAGTTCCACCCGCGAATCGTCGGGACCGAGATGTATCCGGGATGCGGCTCGTTGAGCATCTGCCGTCAGCGCTAGGTCACAATCTCGTTAGCTGCTCTCAGTCCGCGTGCTCATCAACACCCACCTCAAAGCCCATGACCGTGTCGAGGTCGCCGACGGCATCGACGAGCGCCTTCCACATGTTGAGGAAGTGGCTCTGGAGGAACTCCTGCGCGGGCATGTCTCGGATCTTGAAGCGGGGCGCGAATGTGTCTCCGCCCCAGAAGAGGGTGTTCATAGTGGCGCACGCCAGCTTCTGGTATCCTGTCGGCCAGAGCCCGCGCTCGCCTTCGATGACCGAGCTCCGGATACCGTGCAGGTACGCCGCACCCGAGGCTTCGAGCGCGGCGCCGTCGTCGGACAAATCGAAGCCAGCCTCTGCCATTGTCCATGCCGGCGCACCGCTGCCGCCGGAAGCACGGCTCCATACATCCTGGTGTAGCGACTGAGGTTAGCTATCAGGACTAGGGTGGCCCCAAGCTAAGCCGGCGAAGAAACTCACAACATAGGCGATCAGACCAGTGCCGCGGAGACTCTCGAGGAGCGCACGCAGGTACGCGAGGTACTCCTTGTCATACTGCCCGGGGCCAGCGTGCTCGATCGCGTCCCAAGTCACGTTGATACGAACTGCTGTCAGCTAAAGCCGGCTTCAGCCCAGCTGCGGACTTACTGAAGGTCAAGCCCCAGCTCTTCAGGCGTGCCCAGTGTTGCGGCGCCTCGTCAAGCGAGAATGGCCGGTTGACGTAGGAGTTCTCGGCCATGCGGTCGACCCGGACTTTCTCGGAAGGTCTGAGGTTTAGCTCACCAGCTGTTTCACGAAGCTCCGATTGTCGAACAGCCAGCTCGCAGTAACCGGAGGATCACTCACACCTTGCTAGCGCTGCCCACGTTGGCGCCGCGG
Source organism: Trichosporon coremiiforme (assembly GCA_039545355.1). NCBI lineage: Eukaryota > Fungi > Basidiomycota > Tremellomycetes > Trichosporonales > Trichosporonaceae > Trichosporon > Trichosporon coremiiforme. The sequence goes on from BCJJ01000010.1 coordinate 700,053, forward strand.
AGACCCAGCACACGTCCAAGCGGGTCGATGAAGTGCCGTCCCGAGATCGTGATGCTGTCGGCGGAAGGTTGGTACTGCTCGAATACTGAGGCGTCCGGACCGGCGGCGGTTCCCTTGATAGCAACATCGTCGGTAGCCGTGGTAGCGACGACGTCGCGCTTCTCGTCGTCAGGCGAACTCATCTTGCTTGCTTGTCGGTAGTCGTTCTTGATGTCTGAGCTGTTGAGAAGAGAGCTCAGGATGTGGAAGCAAGAACGAAAGGAAGGCGGACGGTGACTTTGCGCGAACTTGCCAGACCGCTGACAGGACCGGGCCGTGCACGCCGCCTACCCGTTGCCTAGCCGCCGGCTGACACGACGAGTACCGGGTGGAGGGAGAATTCCCACGGTGATTTCAGCGGAGACCCCACTCTGCACACTTCTTCCGCTGTTGCCGCCGCTGAACGTTGTTTCCGCATCCTTCGCCCATGGATGACCCGTACACCGTCAAGGCCCAGAGCGGGTCCTTGATCACCTGGTGAGCTTAGGTTCTGGGAAGAAGCTGACACTACAGTGACTCGGCCGCGAAGCAGATTCTCCTGCATCTCGACTCGCAGCGAACGGGCAACTACAAGTTCATCAGCGCCGACAGTGAGTCCTTCTCTCGCACATCCTTCAATCCTACTCTCCTAGCCTTCAGCGGTTTCTTTTAGGTAACAACCACAGACTGACTTGCAGTCGACGAGACACACCTGCTCGTGCGTACCGAGGCCGTTGAGGAGATCAAGGCTGCGCTTCAGGAGGAACTCGAGAAGAACACATACGTCAAGGTGAAGGACTAGACTCTTGTATCATGCATAGACCTGTACACTACTAGCAGACATGCTCCGGCTTACCACCGGTCAGGACGCGCTTGCCGAGGTCACGCGCGACGCAGCGCGTGAAGCTCTCCATCATCATGGCGAACAGCGAGCGCGAGAGCGCAGCGTCCCACCGCCCCTTGCTCGACTCATCGCGGATGAACGCGTGCTGCGCCTGCACCTCGATGAACTGGGGTCAGCTGAGACACAGTGATAAAGCTTACAGAGAGGGTGACGCCGGCGTCGTCGAGCGTGTCCCGGATCAGCGTGCGGCCGGCGCGGTCGACGTGTGTGTCCTGATGTCAGCTAAGGTAGACTAGAGGTTCGCTAGCAGGTGTGCACCAATGTGACGAGCAGCGGAGAAGAGAACGCTGCGATGAAGTCGCACCTGCTTGCCAAAGACGAGAGTAACTTCGCCCTTGCCCGTCAGATCTCCCTTCTTGACGCGCACGAGCGTGTCGTCCTTCTTGCCCCTGCCGAGGGTGGCCGAGTGCACGTCGGTCGCAAAGTAGCAGAAGGTGGAGAGCACGCGGGGGTCAAATGCACACTGGCGTTAGCTAGCCAACTGGATTACTCAGCGATACCCACGCGAAGCGCCTGATCGTCAGCTAACACCCAGCGCTTGAAAGCTTACAAGGTGTCCACCAAGACACATGCCTGTGGCGGCAATCCGGCCGTTACAGCTCTTCCATCCACAGAGCAAGTCGATGGAAAGAGTCGCATCCTGGCGTCAGCTTTGCCACAAGTACGATGTTCACCTCGTCATAAGCCTCGACTGTCTTCTCGATCTGTCTGTCAGCTGTGAGAGAGTAAACAAGCGGACCTTGTATTTGTTCCCCCGGTCTGTGCCCTCGGTGTCGTATGGGATGGGCTCGGGACCCTCGAACTCGTGGAACGAGGAAGGCAGAGCAACGACATACCCCTCCGAGGCGATGTTGGACGCGAAGCGCTCGACGGGGCCGGTCACCTGGTAGATCTCGGAGAAGACAACACCTGCGGTCAGCTCAAGCCATATAATGGGAAGCGGCAATGAGAGAGGGACGATGCACCAGCTGTTCGAACGCAAAAATGGACAGCTAGCACATGAAAGGCAAGGTGAAAAAGGGAGGACGACACCCAGTGAGTTGACGAGGAAGACAAGGTAGCCCACTCACATCCCGGAAACTTGGCGTCGGGGTACTCGGGCACGTTCGGCTCGATGACGAAGATACGCATCTTGCCGGCGCGGCCGTCGGCCTTGGTCTCCACGTCGCGGTACGAGGTCTTGATCAGCATGCTGTTGTTATTGTTGTCGTCGTCGCTGCTGGGACGCTTGCTGTTATGACGTTGCTGCTCTCTCTCTCTGTGGTGAAGACTGGCCGGTGGAGGCTGACGGAAGGTGGAGGGAGGTACGATGACAGTCTTATTCGAACCTCCCCGCACAGACGCCTCCAGAACGCCCGCACGTGGCTCGGGAATTGTGATAAGATTGTTCTCTACTATTGGGCGAGTTCTCCGGTCCGGTGACCGGAGCGCTCGACGCCGATGCGGAGCATCCATATCATATTGCTGTCGTCCTCGATGTGCAACCTTTTCTCCTCGACGCATCTCACATCCGCCCACTCCCCCAACACCTCTTCTCTCATCTCATCTCATCCTGCATTCTCCCTTCTTCTCACTTCCTCCTCAAAACTAGAATCATAGACCCACCATGTCCGCCCAGCTCCCGCCCCTCCACAGCCTCACCGACCCGGCCAAGCTGACGCAGTGTCTCTCGACGCTGTTCGAGCCGAGCACGGCTCTGAAGGAGATCCTCGTCCCGCAACTCGTGAAGAAGTACAAGGCCGATGGGACGCCGCTCTCGTACGCTGGCGTCATTCACGACTGCGCCGAGGCCAGCAAGGAGTGGACGTGGGAGCAGAAGTCCGACTTTGTCACTGGCCATCCCCTCATTGGCGCCCCGGCGACGGGTCTCTCGGGCAAGGAGCAGGGCACTGAGACGACGAAGGTCGTCCTTGACCGGTGAGTACAAGGTTCACTCTTTTCTGTCCACTCGTCGAGCTCTGGTTACCGCGCCGTTACCACGCCGGACCCTCTGCTCTCGCCCGCTAGCACATCCTCCCCAGAGATGTCTGCAGCCTGAAAGGAGACACAGCAAGCTCGCCGGATTTTATCATGCCGTAAGCTTACAGCCAGCCTGAAGCAGCTCAACTCGCTCTATTCCCAGGCTTTCCCGGACCTGACCTTTATCACGTTCGTGAACGGGCGTCCGCGCTCCGAGATCGTAAACGAGATGGAGCGCAAGATCGGCCTCCCCGAGAGTCCGAAGCCGCTGCCCGACTCGTTCGACTGCAGCGCGACCACTGTCGACCCCAAGCTCGTCCGCAAGAAGGACTCCCCCGAGTGGGAGGAGGAGTGTGACCGCGACGTGAACGACGTCTGGCGAATCGCCCGGTCCAGGCTGCGCACCCTTGGCGTCGAGTAAGTATGTATGCATCGTGTAACCTCTACCTAAGTCTACCTTCGGTCTCTACATGTGCCCACCTTCTGCAAAACAAAGGCTTTTGCTTGCAAGAAGCTGGCAGTGAGGTGTGAGAGGCGCGAGGCACACCTCGTTAGCTCGCCTTCGGCTCGCCGGCTCGCTGCCCAGGCGGGCCCGCACTGGGATCTCCGGTTTCCCTCCCCCGGCTGGCTCACACGATATCGCCGTTGAGGTCCAAACACGGCACTCGCTGACAGACAGTGGCGCACAGAACGCACGTCACGGAGGCGCGAGCGCGAAGCTCTAGGACGCGGTGTCCTCTCCGTGAAACGATGCGCCGAGCGCGCCCGCCGCGCGGCCGGGCATCGAGGGGCCAGAGACCGTTCCTCGCCCGGCAGCCGGTAGAACCTCTGGCAAAGATGTATGAATAATGCCTGTGTTGTTAGCTGGATTGGATCGGCGAGCTAGAGGGTAGAGATAGGGCGTTTGTGGGCAGAACGCATTGTGTGAAGAAGGACTCACCTGCGTGCGGACCTGCGCTGGGCTACGTGCCCGACCAGAGGCTGCCGCCGCGGCACCGAGCACCACTGCTCCACCCTCAACGCAGACTCCCAGGCCACAAGCCTTCCGACATTCCGCCACGAGCTCCCTCAGCGTTGCACATCTGACAGCGCGGTCCTGGCGCCGGAGCACCTTCCTGGTCGCTCAGCGGGCTGAGCACCAGCGGCACGGATTACGCTCATGATCGGATACCGGGGTGGGGGTGAAGGACTGTTGTCAGCTATAGCTTCGCGGTTCGAGGTAGCTCACCTTAGGGTTAGAAGCTACCGGGGTAAGCGGCAACGGGGGCCAGATTGTCGCGTGCCGTGCGTCTCTGGGGCTCGTGTCATGCGGACGCCGGTTGGCAAGCGGGGAACTGGGGGTCAGACAGTGAGTGCGGACATCAGTGGACTGGGCTTTGGCTGGCGGCGCAGAGTGAGGAGAAGAGAAAAAGGAGAAGTAAGGCAGACGGAGAGCAAACAACTGGGTGAGTGGAGGGTGGAGGCGACGTGTGGTGTATGGTGCGAGAGTGGAGGCCGAGTAGGCGTGCGGATGGATGGGTGCGAGAGTGGATTGCCGGTCACGTCCGGTAAGCCTTGAGCACGTCTTGCTTGCATCGAGGATCTGGCGCCTGTGCACTCTGCCTTAGAATCGCAGAATATCAGAATCACACTTGGGGTTAAGCTCCGGGCTGGGTCCGGAAACAGCGTTTATTCTGCAGTACCTGGGCCGAAATGCAAACTTTATCACCGACAATGCGCGCGCGTTGGAGTGCACGGCTCTGTGTGCATAAGCGGATGGTGTTGGCGTTCGTCCGGCGCGTCTCCCGTTCTGCCACGTCGTGTCTGCAGGAATGGGAGGCACGGCCGACGCACTTCTTTTGAATGTGTACTGTGTGCGGTATACGGGGCCGGCCGGTATGCGGGGCTCGGAGAAGAGGTCCCAGAAGTATGGCACTGTGTGAGAGGGGAGTGCGACGCGGGAGTATGCAGCGCGGAGTGGACCTGCAGACCTGCTCTGTCCTTGGGAGCGTCCTGTCGGCTGCGATGGCGGCAGACTCTATCAGCGTTAACGTCGCCAGTCCACCCTGAAGCTAGGGCTGCACAGCAGGGAGTAGGGACGGGCGGAGGCCTGTGCTCGCTGGTATATGGGGACGCTTGATCGGTTCAACGCGTCCGTCATGACCTGTTACCTGGGTGCCCGTGCCCTGGTGCAGTCCGTGGCACGGGCGTCGATGCCAGCATACCTGTACAGTCGCCCTCAGTGGCCGGGGCTGCTGCCTCAAGACGCGCGCGGAACGACAACCCAGTCCCTTACTCACTAGCTGCGGCACTCACAGCGCAGGCTTGCCGCTTGCAGCGACACTGAGCTGCATCGCTGGTAACTAAGGCGCGCATAATGCAAATATCTCGGGGCGGTAGTGCGTAGTTTAGTCTGTGCTGCTCGACGCTTGCTTCAGCCAACCCACACATCCCACACACCGGCCACGCCGACACGTCCACGCCCCTTCCCGGATCGGGCCCGTCCATAATCGTGTCTTCCTCTCCATTGCTTGTTTGCGGCGGCCAGGCCCGTCCTATCCACGGACACGATCTGGCGCGACCCTCGCCTCCTCCTGCGACCGCATAGCGCGACTTTTCTTTTCTTTCTTCCTCTCGTCCGCACAAACGCACATACAACAAATAGAACAAACGACGGAACCCCTTCATTTACCTCCTCTCGGTTATCAATAAAGCCACCCTACTCCGTGACCCTTCCCTTTCCATCCGCCGGCCGGGCCGCCAGGACCCCCTCTTGCATCTTTTTCGCATCGTACCGCCAAAGCAGCGCTCGTCTCGACCCTCTCGACTCACTCGACCACACTCGTTCAGTTTCAGCCCCTCAACTGTATCTTGCCGACATTCTTTCATGCGGGTCAGGTCAGGCTGATGGGCTTAAAACTCTCAGCATCCTAGAGTATTTAGCGGACACTAGGGCCGAGCGCATCCTCGGCGTAAGGAATCTCGGCATCGCCCAGGGACCAGTCTCCCGCGCCATCTCCTGCAGCCTGCCTATCCAGCGTACCAGCCTACCCACCAGCCGGCTGGCTGGCCTGATCCCATCTCCGTTTTTGCCGTGCTAGTCGACGACCATGTCGCCGTTGCACAAGTCTATTTATCACAACAACTACAACAGTATCGCCGACGACGACGACCGTCACCACGGCTACCACAACGAGAAGCACCACCAGCGCGAGGCCGTCGCTCCCCTCTCCACGAATCTTCTTGTCAACAATTACTCGCGCTCCCCGCCTTCCCGCCCTCTCAACACTCGTTCAACCCCCCCACGCAAGCCCCGGTCAAGCGTCTTCTCGGTCCTGATCCCACGCGCCTGGTCAAGTCCCGCACCACCGCCTTCGTCGCCTCCAAACCCCTTCATCTTTCTCACGGCCCCGCCCAAGCTCCCTCCAGTCCATCGACACTCGTTCCTCGACCCGGCAACCTTTGATCGCGACGAGTACTGGCTCGACTCTGACTCTGCATCTGAAATCGAGCAGCAGATTGCTTCAACAGGCTTAGACCAGGGTCCCGACCGTCTGCAGCCCGACCGACACCACCACGCCCCTAGTCACAAGCGGAAATCGACAGCTGACCACGTTTCTCCGGCGAGCCCAGCGCAGACGATCTCTCCGTCGACGACTGCGGCCTACCTCTTTTGCGTCCCATCACCTGCCATCGGAGCCTTTGCAACACCAGCGGCCCTTCGTAGCAAGAAGTCCACTGAACGCGTAGGCAAAACAAGGGGCAAGCCCTTGAACGCTTCCTACAAGCCCCCGCCGACTGCAGGCGGTCACAAGCGACGCCGCTTCGTCCATCACGCACGATCGCCCACGGCAACCTTTCCTCAGATCCCCTCCTTCGCCAACTCGCGATCGCCCACCTACCCTCCTCGAATCCACTACAACCCGAACCTTTCTCTCGCCCAGGCGGCCAAGCAGCCGGCTGTCGCCCGTCGCTCCCCACGAACGCCCCCTCGTCGTCGATACCGGCGTGCTAGAGGACCGACCGCATCGCCCACGAAGGCTTCCGCTGCGAGCAGGAGCCGCACGAGCTTGCGCCATCCATCGTGTTCGCGCCTGCACAGACCATCAGCCGACGTTCTCTCGAAGTCTTCGCGCAGCCTTTTCAAGCACCGTGCCGCTCGAATCCTACACGACCACCGCCCTGCTCCCAAGCCCCCTATCAACCCCACGGTACACGCTGCGATGCAAGCCATCGTGGACCAGACGGCGTTCCCGGTGAAGCGTAGCGGAGTCAACGGCGTCGCAGTACCGAACGGATCGCCGCGACCGCGAGTGGTGGTGAATGAGGAGGATGCAAGGGTCGCGTGGAGTATGCAGTTTTGGGTTACTATTGCCGACCCTGTTGTGAGTATCCAAACTTGGAGTGGAGATAAAGATAGGCTTTGTGTTCGCGTGTTCGGTAACTGACTCTGGCGCAGACCCAGCATGTCTTCTTTGCGTGCCCAGCCACAGGTGCGTAGTCGTCGCACTCTTCAGGTCCCCTCATTAGACCGTCATTCCTCCACAGTGTTCCTAACCATAATCGCAGGCCAATGCAGCTGGGAACCGCCCGTCGGTGCATTCGTGTAAGTCGTCGTGGTTGCTCGGTTGCATCCAATCCATCGATCATGATTGTCGCTGACCGCCGACGCAGCGTGCCAAGATCGCCCGAAGGTGAATGGTGGGAACTGGCTGATGCGTCGCGTGACAATCAGTGCTACTATTACAGTGAGTCCGAGCAACAACGCCGATCGATGTCTTGGACGGATGAGGGTTCAAGGAGTCCCGGATATTCGGCCCCTGCTGTCCTCAGTGTCTCATAGGCTGACCCGCAGACACGCTTACTGGTGTAACGCAATGGAATAGACCCGACAGTGAAGCGTTTGTCATCCCGCTCGGGTTGATTCAGGTGAGTAGCTCGGCGTGTGTGTGTACCCACTTTTGCGTGAAGCTTGCTTGCTGGCGCTGTCACGACCGCATCCTATAACGCCACCATCCACCACACCATTGTCACCCCTGTCGTTTCTCAAGCTTACATGCGCGCAGCAAAACGCCCTCATCTCTTCCCTTCCCGACAAGCCAGCCCCCTCCTCTAGCTCGAGCGTGCACGAGGAGGAGGTCCTGGTCAGCAGCCACAGTAGTGTTGTCAACGGCCAACACACACCGTCTCCTCCCCGCAGCCTGAACGGGTCCGTCGCATCGGCTTGTCGCCCCTCCAACTCGCCTGCATCCATCACCCAAACCCTCCCCGACACGATAGAACACCCCGTCATGCTTGCCCAGAGTGCGACGGCAAGCTCGAGTGGGCCCTTAACGCCAACACCGGATCAGCTGTCTGACGGGGAGGCGATCAGCACCGATGCGGCGGAAGCGAGCGATCATCTTGCGGAAGCTGAGCCTGTCCGGACGAGCTGGTGGGATCGACGCAAGACGCGCGGACGGCTTATGAGCGGGTCCAGCGTTCGCAGCAGGCGGGCCACGGTCGAGAACAACAGCCCGCTCACGTCACACAGCGACGTCTTCACCTCTCCTCCGACGTCACCATCGATGGACCAGCCGGCTGCGGTGCCGCCAGTCGGCCCATCCGGCAACGTCAACATTGTCATCCAGCCGTCATCGCCGACGAGTGCCGCGTACGACCTTAACAACTTCAGCACGGACAACTTTGCGGACCGGTATTTCGCGACGAAACGATCCGGCATGCTGCGGCAGCGGTTGTCCCTCGAGCGCATCATGGAGTGGCAGCGCAGTCCGATCGCCGCGCCGTTGCTTGTTCTGTCCAAGGCGTGCGTCAACGACGCCTTGTCGACGTTCAAAGTGATCCAGCACGTCATGGGCGAGCGGGATCGGCCGGTGGACGCTGCGCGACCGAACCACTCCAACCACGGGGCGATGAGTAGTGTTTTGAGCCTGCGATCGACGAGGGACGACTGGGCCGGCAAGGACGACAAGACGATCATTCTCGAGGAGATTCGCTGGATGGTCCAGCTCGGTGTCGGTCGCTCAGAGATGCGCGACGAGCTCTACTGCCAGCTGATCAAGCAACTCACGCGCAACCCGGACAACGACGCGACGGTACTCGGCTTCCAGTTGTACTGCGTGTTCGTTCAAGCATTCGGCCCCTCTAAGAGCTTTGAGCCGTTTGTGCGCTCCTTCCTTGTTGGCAACGTTGAGCGGACCGAGTTTGGAATCGGCGTCATGTCCAAGTGTAAGTTCGAGTGGCTAGAGCGTGTAACTGACTCCAGACTGCCTGTCTCGGCTGGACGCGTGGGTGGCGAAGGGCGGCGGCGGTCGTGTACTCAGCATTGTCGAGATCGAGCACGCGTCGGACGCTGCGTTCTATCCGTCCGTGTACGGCCAGACGCTGGAGACGATCATGCAGCGCCAGGAGGGAGCATACCCGGAACTGCGGATTCCGATCATCCTCCCATTCCTCGCGGACGGCGTTCTCGCGCTTGGCGGAACCGAGGCGGAGGGAATCTTCCGCGTGCCGGGCGACAACGACGTGGTCACGCAACTCCGGACGCGCATCGATCGGGGTCAGTACCAGCTGGACGGTATTGACGATCCGCACGTCGTCGCATCCCTGTTCAAGCTTTGGCTCCGCGACTTGGAGGAGCCGCTGATTCCAGCGACGCTTTACAACGCAGCGCTGGAATCGTCTCGTTCGGTTGACCACAGCATCCTCTTCCTGAAGCGACTTCCGGAACACAACCGACGGGTGCTGCTGTTCGTCATCAGTTTCATGCAGCTGTTCCTGGACCCGGAGGTCATCGCGGTCACAAAGATGACGCCGCAAAACTTATCGCTTGTGCTCGCGCCGAACATTCTGCGCACGCCGAACGAGTCGCTCGCGAGCGTGTTCGCGAACAGCGCCAGCGAGAGCCAGTTTGTCCTCAACCTGCTCTTGCACCTTGACCCGCCAAGCGTCGATCCGGAATACGTTCCGACCCACGGACACTAAGCTTCCACCACTTTTGTATTTGTGATTCTTTCATTCTCTCCATCCGGCATCTCTCACTCTGGGCGCGGGGGCACCAACCAGCAGTATACAGTACACCACAGCATTCACATTTTCCTTCATATATGTAATAGCAGCGACCTTGTCTCAGTTCGATACGCACTTGGATGCATCAGACTAATGGCGAGTACGAGATGGCGGCTGCTGCATAGTCAGCGGCGCGGGTGCTGGCAGGGGAGCGCGAAGTGTGTCTCGGTCCCCAGCGATGGAACGTTCCGTCGAGCTACGAGGAAACGCGAGCTAGCCACGAGGGTACAGCCACGCGACGCGAGAGCATGCATGGGGTCCATAAGTCAGAAGCTGTCCATCGTAGGTTGGTTGAGTCGTCAAGGAGAGGTAGATGAGGTAGATCTGGTGGAGCCGGCGTCAGCGTAGCGAGTGCCCAACAGCGCAGGGGACGGGGCGAGTGTGAGAGCATGAGCGTAACGTGGAGAATCAAGCCCAATGAGGTCAGCGAGGTCAGCGCGAGGGCGATGCAATGAAACCTTGTTGGGCGATTTGCTTCGCAACGCTGGAGAAACAAGGTTTAGACGTTGGCTGGTGAGCCGTGGGCCGAACGTGTGAGAGTTGTGTCTTGCGGTGTCCAGCGGTCTAGCCGTCATACCAGCTTGAGCTTGACCTTGCGCCCAGTGGCAGAGCGAGTCGCGTGGAAGTCTGGTGGCCGCCATCATCTCCCGACGTGAAGCATCACCCTGCTGCCGCCGTCTCCGCCTCCGCTGGCTGCCTAGTTCTCCTGGCTGTGCTGTTTGACTGCTCTTCTTTCAGTGCGGAGGGAGATCAGAGGGAAGGGGGAAGGGACACAGAGGAAGGGGTGATCGCGCGTCCTCCATCCTCATGTTTCACAAACAGGGGTGCGTTGTCTTGTCCTGAATTGGGCGGTCCGAGTCCTGAACTGGCAGTTTGTATCAGCTCTCATGTTCGTTCATTCGTCCTTCTGAATTGGGTAACGATTCATCAAACAACTTATTTCAAGCCTCGTAAGCTCGTGCAAATGGGTGCATGAGTGCGCGACGGGCACGCGGGCACCCATTTGCTGGCGCGGAGCTGAGTGTGCGTGGCCGCAAAGAAGTTGCGGCGTCCTCTGACGCCGTAATGCGGAGCAATGTACAACGGCTGGAGCCAATGACGGCGTCTGTGCAATGGCAGGGCAGTCCCGAGTCCGCAAGCGATGGCGGGCGACCCACTTGGCCTCTCAAGTCTCAAGTCTACGCTCACTGCATTTACACCAGGCCACCAGGAACACAGCGAGCACGCACGTACAAGGAACCAGGAACCGGGCCCGCTTGGCGGCGTGCCCTTGTCTTCACCGCTGTCCTCCACGGCTCAGCCGGTGGGTGCCCAGCGGGTGACATTCTCAGGGTGTCTCAAGGGCCCGGGTTCGTGTTTCTGCGTTTCTGCCGTTTCTGTTTTCGGCCCTCCCCCCTCCTCTGAATTCTCTTGGCCCTCCCCCGATCCCCCTTGGCCCTCGGCTGCTCTGCAACTGTCGCTCATGCATCGACGTCGGACCCTTTAGCTTGTCGACCTGCTGACCTCTTGTCAAAGGGGGCATGCCGCCAAAGTCAGTCAGACACTGCAACCACGGGGCCGTCGCGCGGGGAACCTTCTGCCCTCGCGGCGGCCGCCCACCGCCCACGGCCTCGCGGGGTGAAGCCTGTCGTCGTGAACTCATATCGCGACGGCCCCTTGCTTCCTGGGGCCTCTTGCGCACACTGCACTCAGAGACAGACAAGAGTACGCAGTGCGTCGTCCTGTTCACTGCTCTGCTCCACGCCACAACCCGCAGGTCATGTTCGGGAAGCGTTGCATGTGTCTTCTCTTTGCTTTTTGACACTTCGCACATACTCATTTCTTGACTCACCACACTGCTCCGAGAGCTCACTGTCTGCTGCGCCGACAGATCCCCTTCTTTCATTTTGACAGCCGACGCCGCTTCACCCCTCACCAACAGCGGACCACCCAGCCACGAGCGAGATCCAGTCGGCCGACGCGACCAGACCGACACGGCACCGTACCAGGGCAAAGCAAAAGCAATCCTTCGAACCAGCCCGAGACTCCGCCCGAGGCACAAGTGACGGCAGCCCGACAGGCCACGCCGAGGACAGCGAGGCTAAAGCAGAGCGCAGCGCGTGGCTTCTGCTCAACATTGACTCTTTCGAACTATCGCGCACAGACTACCGCCATGCAGGTCTTTATTCCAGCTAAGTAAGTCCCTTGGTTTGTCATGTGGGCGCGTGTGGCTGGTGATGTCTGGCTCCCATGCCTCCCAGCAACAGAGGTGGCTCGCGTTGCTAGCCGGACGCGCAGTGTCTTCTGCGCCGTTGCGGGCTGCTTCCAAGTCCGCCTGGTGCTCGACCGCATCGTCAACCTCGCACACTCGCTCTGCTCGTGTGCTGTGCTGACGCCAGCTCCCCCCTCATCACGTACCAGCCGTCGCGCAGCGCGTGGACGCCTGACGTGAACGGGACAGGGATGTACACGTTCGGCAACCAATCCGCCGTATTCAACTTCACCGGCACGTCTCTCAACTTCAACGTCGAGTACGCCTCCGTGAACCAGACCGGCGCTACCAATGGCCCTGGTGGTTCCTCTTCGAGTAACTTGTTCTGGCACACGCGGCTCGTCATCAACGGCACCGAGGTCGGCAACGACGCGAGCGCCTTGGGGCCCGACAACCTGCCAAACGGGCAGCACTATGTCGAGCTCCAATTCTCCCGGCTGGACGGGAACTCGACCCGCGACTCGTACGCCATGCTCCGCGGTGTCACGGGCAGCCTGGCGCAGGAGCCGGGACCCAATGCCTGGAACCAGACCTTGGACGACAGCGTGCGGAACAGCAGCCTGGTGCTGAATGACGGCTGGAGCCGCCTGTCGGCTGACACGGACAACCACCCGGAGACGATCACGAACGAAACCCTCGCGGCGGTGGAGGAGCCCCAGCTTTCCCAGAGCTGGGAGGGCACGCTCGCTGTCGCTGAGCATCCGGGGGCCGCCGCGCAGCTGTCCTTCACCGGCAGTGCTGTTTGGGTCTACGGCCCCTCTGGCGGTGCGTTTGGCGAGTACATGGTGCAGCTGGACGGGAAAGACGTGGGGCACTACGGCTCCATGGGCGGGAACACGACGTACCAGACGCTGATGTACCACACCTCTGGGCTGCAGGAGGGCCTGCACCGGCTCAAACTCACGAGCATCAACGGGCGGATCGGGTTCGACCGCATGGTCTCGTCGAACGGGCTTGTCGCGCTCTCAGCCCCGAAACAGGCATATGGCACGCTCGCCGTCCCAACGACGACGGTGGGTGCAGCGACCCACGGTTTCATCCCCATGAAGAATACCGAGACGCCGACCGCCGCGGCGAGCAAGAGCAACAGCAACACGACGACGGCCATCGCGGCATCAGTCGGCACGATTGGCGGGCTGATCGTGCTGACGCTGCTGGGGTTCCTGATCTGGACGTGCTGCGCGCGCAAACGCCGCCGCGAGAACAGGAACAACCGCCCGCCCCAGTACCTCCCCGAAGAGCCTGGACGGTGGTACCTTCGCCGCAAGAGCCGGGGGTGGAAGTTCGAGCAGCTCGAGCCTGGCGTTTCGGGTGTCAGCGAGTGGAAGACGCCCTCGACGTCCTCCTTCGGGTCGTCGTTCCGCGAGCCGAGGAGCCCGCCAAAGGCTCGCGCCAAGAGCCTGTTCTCGAGCAAGACACACCGCCACAACGCGGCAGAGTACGACATGCAGCACATGCAGCCGGTCAACACCGGCAAGGGGCCCATGGCCGCCGCATTGGGGGGGGCGAGCTCCCCGCTGAGCCAGCTGCAGAACAAGTGGCGGAAACCTCACTACAGCAAGGCGAGCGAGATCTCCGCCCCTCTCCCGCTCGGGACGAATTACGCCGAGTCGCGCGGCCACGGGCGCACAAACAGCCAGGCGAGCAACGGCAGCCTCGGGTCCGAGATTCGGAACTGGTACGAGTGGTTTGGGGGCGTGTACGCTGGCTCTGCGGGCACGAGCACGCACACGCGCCGCACCGACGTCGGCATCGCGTCGTAGGAAACGCGGCTGGCGGGGGGGTTGAACTCGCTCGCTATCGCGCTGTATCGGAGCCGCCACAGTAAATGCGCCTCGTTTCCTAAAGACTCTCCTTAATTCTCACCGTCCTCCCCTTCGCTCCGTCTCTAGGGCGTAGCTTCTTGTACATTATGCGATCTGTTGTGCCGTCTTGCGGACTTGGGCAGGCCGCAATGCGCAGGTGGCAAGGGCCGGGGGGCGCGTCACTGGGCCAAGGGCGATCGCTGGGTCAGGGTGGAGGTGGAGGCGGAATGTCTTAGGAGCCGGGTTCACTTCGGTGACTCTCTGTTGAAGTGAAGTGACGGTCACCCGCGACCTCGACGTCGGCACTGCATACCGCCAGCTGCTCGTATGCTCGTGAACGTCATGAACCTTCCTGTAAGCAAACCTTGTGGCGGTTGCAGAATGCGGAACTCGTTCGAAAAGTGCGCATGGTGTGCCGTTGAAGTTCGCCTGAGACATGAAGGGTGGAGCCCCACATTGCTGATGAACCGCCTGGGCTGTGGAGCTGTGTCGACCAAGTGGCGTTTGGCGTCTGGCCCATATGGCCACCGTCCGTGGCCCAGACCTAGCCAACGCCGGCGAGCATAACACCCCGATCGTCCAGCACGCCTGGGGAGATAGCCTGCTGCCCTCCTGCATGCTGCGCACGGCGCCCTCCTTGCTACTGGCAGCCTGCGCACCTGCGCCGGGCCTGAAGCCGCGTCACTGACAGTAGCGTTCCGGCCGCCATTTCTACGCCTTCCTGTGGGCAATGACCCCGAAGAATAACGTCGATATTCTGGAGCCCTTTGAAGCCAGTAACTTCGCCAAGCGCCAGGTCATGATAGACTTCCTCGAGTCAGCTTCCATCACCGTGCTGGACTACTTCGCGATGTCGAAAACATTGTCGACACTCGAAGGGGGGGGGCCGTCACGGCAACACTGGCCCCGGGATTCCAGGCGACTAACCGCGCTGTGGGCTCCGAGATCGCTCTGGATCTTAGACCTGAGCTTCAAGTTGAACGCGGCCGGAGGAAGGTCTGCGAGGAGGTCCGCGGGGTGCCGCCGCTTCTGCTAAGAAGAGAGCGGGGATTTTCCGTCGCCACCTCGACGAGGACGTCTCGTTCACAGAGTACAACTTGGTGGTAAACTCTGAAACGGCACGCGCTGCGAGCGTAAGAGCAATGGAACTGCCGAGCTTGTATCAGCATTGACCGACATGCTCAGGGTGCGCATGGCCGAGACCTGACGCGCCGCTTGCAGCAGTATCGCGACTTCCTCGATGGCAGTAAGAGCGTGAGCTGCGGCCGCACAAGACTCGGGCTGAAAACAGTACATCCGCAAGAACCCCAACCAGGGGCACTACAAGCGTGTCTGAGGATAAGCGTGTGTGTTCACTGGTGGCTATGCGAGTCGGCCGCGACCGTGTTCTGTCCGTATCGACACCCGCATCCAGTTCAAAGTCTTCCTGCCGTTCTCCCCTGCCAAGCTACAAGTGCAGTTGGCGGAAGAGGAGGGCGAGGAGCTCTTCACGTTCAGGCAGAGCGACCTCAATCCCGACAGTGTGCAGATTTGGGTTGGATCCGTTGAGCGGCTCCGCATCACGGAGGAGATTACCGCGACAGCGGAGACCTGAGATGTCTGTAGTATCAGTAGCCAATGCATAGTAGACCAGTTCCTGTTGTGAAAACATGTACTCGTTTCGAATGCCAAGATCCGCATCTCTGAGAAAGTCTCGGGTCTGCCGACAGTATGTGGATCTGGAAGGGATCGGCACAATGACAGAGTGGCTCAAGATTATGGAGGAGATCGCCGCGACTGTCAAGATCTCAGGATTCGGTTAGGAGTGTAGAATCGCAGTGTAGATTTTAATTGCAAACAGCGCGGAAATCCTGAAATTCTGTAGAGTTACGGATTAAAGTAATGCAGTCTAATCCAGGAGGTCGCGCATACTGAATGTTGCAATATTGTGTCTACCGGTCCAGATCGAGTTCAGAGTGGTGTGCACAGTGCAGGCTCGCATCTCTGTGAACGTCTCGATGAAACTCGACGTCAGCACGTTGTGACACTCCAAGGCCGGAGCCTGCGTGATGAGCAGCGAGGGCGTGAGTGTCAGTCAGTTCCTGCTTTCTGCTTCAGGAGGAAGAAGGGCTCGTGCTAGCGCCCAGAGAGTCGGATAAACCAGGGGTAACGCAAAATCTCCCGAGGGATCGACCTAGTCCACCACTGACTCCCATGAAGATCATAACATTTGTTAGCTCGGGATAGACCCGAAGGAGGCGGGCCAAACCACTGGAACGAGGTTGAAACTCGACCTAAGCGATCCGACGTGTTGGAAATCAGGTGATTTCTTGCCCGTTACCCAGGTGCTCGGCAGCACCCCTGTTTTGACGTCTTATTGTTCTTGTTAGCACCTCTGTTTCGCCGGATGCTTCGTACACTCATTATCAGTGTCCCCAGCATCTTCCAATAGCCTGCGGCTAGTCTTATTGTTCTCTAGCTGCCTGTAGACATATAAACGGCCTCCGCCACCTATGCATCCTCATCCAATCGATCAGTTCAATCTATCCATGCTGCGAGCAACATCGTTGCTTGGGCATGCAGCGGCTCAGATCCCAACAATCCGACGCTGTAGAAATCTAGACTGCCTGGGGCCCAAGCAACGATGCTGCTCGTAGGGTGGCTAGACTTGAACTGATCAACTGAGGATGTGGTTGCATAGGATGGCCAGATGGCCACTTACATATCTACAGGCAGCTAGAGAACAATGAGACTAGCTGCAGGCTTTCGGAAGATGTCGTACGATGTCGGGCGCCGAGGCCGGCGCCGAGAATGCTTGTAAGAGGCATGTTGAGCATGTTCTCAGCTAGAACAATAGAAACATTGAGAACGGGGTGCTGACAGGAGGTCGAACACCGGACTACGGGCCGAGTGCTGTGAGACACGTGGGAAAGGAATCACGTGCTTTCCAAGACGCCGCCGATCCGATCGGCAGGGGTAACGAAGTTCTGTAGTGAGAAATTCATAGCCCGCCTAGCTCAGTTGGTTAGAGTCTCCGACTTTTACGCATATTCCGTGCGATCGGATGGTCGCGGGTTCGAGCCCCGCGGTGGGCTTCCACCGTTTTTGGACTCTACCGATGTCTTCGAAATAAGAATAAATGCTGGAAGACCTTGATAAGAATAGGGTTGTAACTTTTCCGAATGCATTCAGGGTTAATTATTGATTCAGGGTCGGGGCGTCGGGCGCACTGTCCAGTCCGGTCTGTTGTGGTCGATCTGTCGTCTCGCTGGGCAGTGTCGTGGTGAGTGGATTGCGTGTAATGGTGAACAGAACGGTCACGGAAGAAGACATTGGTGTTGTTGACTATATAGTAGACCCCTGAGGTGCGTTACACGGCCGACAATGCTCTGCCCGATGGCCCGTGCCGCTGACTCGCTTCCTCTGCCTCACGACGGTTGGGTGAGGGCGGCGACGAACTGGACGAGTCGTCTTCATGAATCTTCCGGATTCTTGAAGAGAGGAAGTAGTTGACACGCAATTGCCATCCGAAGCGCTATAGGCGCTCAAGAGAATGCGCAAGTGCAATCTAATGTACAGTACTTCGACCGGGCTCCCACGTCCCCCCTTCGGGTCCCGCGTCCGCCACTCATTGAGGACGTAAGGACGCCCCTCTTCGCGTTGCTTCACCGCGCCCAGCCTGCGAGGGCGGTTCTGGGCATCTGAGCTGGCGTCGAGCGCCCGCTCGAGACCCGTCGCTATATCCGTTCGCTCCTCGCCAAGTCCAAGTCGGGCGGAAGCCACCCTGTGGCTGCGAAGAGTGGCTCGGGTGACCGCGCTACTGTACAAGCCCAGCAATGCGATGCCCAGGAGATCTGCCATGGAGATCGTCATGACCGAACGAGCATCGGAAGCTCTCCTGCGCGGTGGAGATTTCGATCCGAACTCCCATCAGGGAGAAGTCGGGGAGATGGCCGGGCACTGTGGCATGTGGCACCACTTTGACGAATAGAAGCATGCAGACGATGTCGGGGCGATTCTTGACCTCATTGCCGGGGACACGCGGGCGATGTTGGGCAGGGTAAAAGGAGCGAGTCTCAGGCGCGCGGCGACGCGGTTGACAAGACGACGGCTCGTGGAAAGTTTGCAATTGCCAGTTGCCCTTGGGAAACGCTGATGGTTAGTGGATATCCCGGACATCGTCTGATTTGTGAACTCACCGAGTAGCGACCAGCCGGGGGGCCCTCGTAGGTCGACCTCCGCCATGCCGGGCCGCTGTAGCCATCAATCTGCCCGCCTTGGTATGTCAGTGGTGAGCGAAAAGATCATGCTCACCCTCGACTGTGCGATCCGCGACGCCTCCGAATCGTCCCGGCGCCAGGTAATGACCAAGAATTATCCACCCTGCTCTCTGACTCGGACGACGCTGAGCCTGCCGCACCTGGACTGATCCGCAGCGCTGATGTCGAGGATGGGCTCGATGCCGGTGGCCATGTTGGTGGGGTGAACGCCCGGAGCCAGCACTGCTGCAGCTACGTCCTGCGATCGGGGCGTAGGGATCAGCGGGCCGCTTGGGAGCACGCCCAGCAATGCGACGAAAGCTCCCTCTATAAAGGCGAGCAGGGCTTGGCGGCAGCGTTCGGCGCCATAGGTGACGTGCAGCGGCCCCAACACGATGGACGCGCTTGAAACTCATTGTCCACAAGAGGCAGTAGGTGTGGGACGCGTTTAGTCGTCTACCGTCAGTAAGTTCCCGAGAATCGCGGTCGGAGATCGCCGTTGGCAGAATCAAATTGTCCCACGGTCGTAATTGCAATCCCCTAATTCAGTTTCCCACGGTCGAAATTCCACGACATGCAGACGATATGCAGACGACATGCACAACGTCCAGTCGCTGTGAGGACGTGAAGCCTTAGGTCGAGTAGCAGACTCGGAGAAGGCGACGGAGCACGTGACACGCCCCAATGCCCCAACATCTTGGCCGCGAGCACGCCCTCTCCCACGACGAGCCCAGCCCTTCACCCGATGGACACCAGTCTGACCACGCCGCTTCCTCCAACCCTCTATACAAGTCATTCGGACTACGCTTCTGCGCCCGCTTCGTGCCCAGACCCAGAGCAGCGGGCCCACGCCGGCCCGAGGAGGTGGCTCCACCAGACCGAGATCTGGCTGAGGTCTTGTGACAGCAGCCTCTCATAGTGGCCTTGTGAACTTCTGTCAGTCAGCTGCCTACGTCACGAGCTGTCTTGGTGCGTCAACGTGATGCTGCTCTGACTGATATCCAATGCTTCTCTTTATCCAGGCGAAGATAGCCTTGATAGCCGCTGCATATCGATCTTATCGATATTGACGGGGTGGCCAATCGTCGCAACACCACACCGTCGCACCACCCCCCCCCCACTGTACTCACACAACCGCGCAAGTCCTCTTTTGCCACTCACCGCACGACCCATTTCCACCTCACAGGTCCTCCTCACGAATACATAAGTAGATAACCTGTGATGCAGCGTTTGTGACTTCTTACTTAATTCATAAACAGACAACTACTATACACCTATTGACTTCAGATTCTTCACTTCTCGCCTCCTCGGACGCGTTCCGCTACCCTATCGCCATGCTACCATTACTGTGCGTCTGTCGGAAACGAGACTCTATGGGCTGCGATGCGGGGTTGGCGCGGCGCGTCTAGTACAGGTTGGTGGTCTTGCCGGGAGCCTTCTTGGCCTGCTTCTTGGCCTCCTTGTGGAGCTTGGTGATGTTCTTCTTCCAGTTGCTGATGCGTCAGTTAGGATGCCGAGGGGACCGAAGGGGAGAACTCGGGAGTGGTCGGAAATGACCGATTGCAACCGAATGGTAGCACGGGGGCAAATTAGATGTGGGGAGCAGGGACGGCGGCACCTAATAACGGGACTCTATTGGGTGGGCACACGGCCGAACCCTGGACCCCCATGGGCCCCAGAGCAGCTGAGCGAGGGTCGGGCGACTCCGGCGAGCGGTGGCGAGGACGGAACACTCACAAGCACGCCTTGCACTCGACGTTGCCGTGCTGTTTGCACACGATGTTGCTGTCCTTGGCGTTGCGGTAGTACGCGGGCAACTCAAGGGGGGCGCGGGGCATGGGGTCGAAGCCCATGACGGCGTCGTTGTCTGATCGTCAGAAACGCCAGTGGGAGGCAACTCACCCTCACGACCATCGAATCCACAGGGCTCGCAGACCTCCTTGCCGTGCTCGCAGAAGAGCGCGTCATTGACCTCGACTGGATGTTAGCTCCCGAGAAAGTACGTGTAGCTTACTCGACGAAGTCGAGCTGGACGTCAGCGGAGTTCATTACAACAAAGGATAAACTCACTCGGTGGGGGAGGTACCAAGCTCCATGATGAGATGTAGACAGGGGTGTCGAAGTAGTAGAGAGTACGCGGGGTTCGTGACTAGTGGACACTAGACGATGAGGAGGAAAGAGGATTGGTATCGTGAACGTGTACGCTTATATATCTAAGAGGGGTGGGCTAACAAGATAGGAGGGCAGGACGGAATCTCTCTAGTCGTGTGGAATGGCATATGGCACCATGCAAGGGGGGAGGGCGCAACAAGAAGCATGCATCGCTTGCGAGTCAACCAGTGTGAGGTGTGGCCGGTGTGGGTGGACTGGAGGTCAGGTGGTCAGGTGCCCAGGTGCAGCGTGCCACAGTCCTTAGGCCGACGTCAGCCATAGGTCATCTGGTCACTTGACCACGACCATCCGACCCAGGCGAGCCAAGGGGCTTCATAGCTCAGCTGACGTGCTTCTCTCGTCCCTGCTGCTGCCGTTCTGAAGCTAGAATGCTGAGCTCATGCATCCTTCGCCGTACCGGACTAAAGCGACTCCAAACAGCGTAAGAATGTGTACGGTGGGCCCCGGGACATGACACACTTCCCACCGCCCCCCCCACCCCACCTGCTGCTGCGCCGTCTGGTCCCGATCGATTTCGTGTGTCCTACAATGAGCTCAATGACGTCTGTTGCGCATTCAGCCGTGCTTGTTCTGGCCCCGCACCGATGTGTCCTGGTGCGCCGCCGTGTTTGCCGCCCAGAGCGCCAGAGCCCCAGCGCAATGAGTCAGGTCCAGCCCAACGCAGCCGCGTCAGTGCCCGCTTCGCGATCACACAGCTGCGCGCGCGTAAACCGTACTGTGAATTGACACCACGCGCCCACTTCGCCTGTGCGCCTGTGAGAACGATGATCCCATATGCCATCGCGACGACCGACACGTCGACCGCGTCTATGATTCTATACCTGTTGGTCCACTCGACACTCAGCGATTACTATGAAGCCCAGCTCGCTCGATGGTCATCGCCAGCCTGCTCTAAGTTGCCTCGTCGCTCGCGCGTCACCCACTGCGCAGATAGCTCGATGGACGCTAGCTCGCTATCGCCTGCCGCTCACTCTTCCCATCCCTCCGCCAACCTTTCAGCGTCCCGGCCACCCCACACCTGTCCCCTAACCATCTTCGCGACGTACTCTCCCGCCGCCAGCGAGCTCGTCAATCCAGGCGACGCGAACCCGAACATCTCAATAAGCCCTCGGCGCTGGGGCGAGTGCCGGACCATGAAGTCGAAGAATCCGCTTCCCGGCGGAGAGATGTTGGGCCGGAAGCCGGCATAGTCGGGCTGCAGCAGGCTGGGATCGACGCCGGGGAGCATCGCCTGGGCAGCCTGTCCGATCGACTCGAGGTGCGCCGCCGACGGCGCAAGGTGTTTCTGCCAGAAGTCGGGATCGGCGGCCGAGTCCTCCGCACTGCCGAGAGCCTCGACGTCGGGTCCGAAACGGATGTTACCGTCCAGGTCGAAGGTCTGATGTCAGATATGCTCCGAGGCGAAGCTTCGCGACATGTTTCCCTCTGCTTCGCGCTTGGGCATGTGCGCGATGCGTGCACGGGTGTGTTGCATGTGTAGAAGGACTTACCAAATGCGTGCCAAGGGAATCCAGACTGACGCTTGGACACGGGTAAATGAGCTTGTTCACGTTCTCGACGCCGGGGCCCTTGTAGCTCATGTAGTTGCCTGGCTGTCAGCTGAGAGTTGATACATAAGCTCACCCTTCGAGATGTGTATGTTCATGCGCTCGTCCTCAGGCAGCAGCTCATTGACGAGGGCGGCCGAGTTCAGACCCGCAGCGTCAACGACGACACTGGCGCGAACCGCGTCGATGTCCCCAGGCCCGTCCTCCCAGTTGCTCTCGAGCTGGACTACCCAGCCCTTGCCGTCTTCGGCGGGGTCGATCCTGACCACTCGTGTTCCGGGAACAATCACACCTTCTCCCCTGTCGAAGCTGCGCCCAGCGAGGCCGACACCGATCTTGTCCGCCCCGCTGGACTTGAGGTAGTCTTCCTCCTGAATTTCACGCTCGAGGGACTCAACGAGCGCGCCCGAGTTCACGATTCCGGTCTCCGTGACGAGGAGCGCCGCGCACACGTCTGGAGACAAGTCGGGCTCCATATCCCTCGCTTCGTGGCCTGAGAGAAAGTATGCGGGAATGACAGAGTTGTTCACCATGGCGCTCTCGGGCTGTCCATTCAGAAATGCGGGGTTGTTGGAGTGCGCCTGCAGCCCGTCGAGGTACGGGATCTGGTGCTTGTCTGTAGCAACGATGAGCTGGACGTCAGCTGCATCGGGGTGCACATAGTTGTGAGGAAAGGAAGGGCGGTGTAGGGAGAAAATTGGGGGAGGAAGACACTCACCTTCCCTGTCTTCCTGTGGGGAATGACGAGCGCTTCAGCGCGCGCATACAGAAGGTCGCGGCCGCGAATGCACAGCTGCGACTTGAGGCTGCCGACGGGGTAGTAGATACCTGTCGTCAGCTACGACTCGGAACAACTAGCTAACCGGAATGGATAACTTCGGAGTTACGCGCCGTGTTCTCTTGTCCCAACTGACTGTTAGCTTGGTCTGTAACAACTGGAAAGCTTATGAGAGGAGAGAGAGGGTGTGTGGGGAGTGGATGTGGTACGCACCAGCTGCCTTCGCTCGACCAGGAAAGTCGTCCGACCCGCTCCCGCCGTGTTGACCAGTCCGGCGGCGACGGCCAGACCGACGACACCACCGCCGACGACTAGGTGGTCGACACTGGCCGAAGGTGCGCGGTAGGGGTACTTCTGTCGAATCAGGCGAGCGTAGCTGGCCATGGTGGACGTTGCAGTGTCGAGGTCGTCCAGATCGTGTGAAGGCGCGACTTAAGGTAATGTGCTGTCACTTTCAGTCGGGTCCCAGTCGTCTCCAGATTGTAGGGCGCTGGTTTCCAGACCTCCCTGTCGAAGAAGCCGATGTCAGATCGAGATAACGGAGCGGAATGGACAAGTCCAGCGGACATGGCCCGGCCAACAGCGTCAAATGTTGGACCTGACGTCCACCGAGCGCGTCCCTGAGTGCTCAGGCACCTCTTGACGTCTGGTCAGTCAGCGCTGGTGGCCGGTGACTATGCCGACGGGTCTTGGCGGCGACAATTTTCGGGCTTGCATGGTTTCGCATCTCGGCGACGTCACCTGCAGATCTGCTCGGGGTGTCCCATGTGGTAACAGTGCGAGCGGCGAGGGTACTCGCGCATGCTCGCGCCGAGGGCGATGCGGGCGATGTGATATGAGAGAGGGTGCGACCAGCTGAACGGGCAACGCGGAGATGCTTGGCGCCGGGCGCGCCAATCAAGAGAGGTAGATTATAACAGATAAAAATGCATACATACTCAGAAACCAAATGCTTATGCCTCTAGAGAAACTGTAATAGTACAGGTGTTCCCGCAAGCGGTCTGGCTGTCGAGCCGTGCGATTGCTTCAGGTGATGGATGGGGGTCACCTGGGTGTTGAAAAATTAGTTGGAGCCGTTGGCCTGGCGCTTGCGCAGGGGGTCGTCGAGGTCGCGGCCGAGGATCGAGCGCAGCTGTTCCCGGAGCGGGTTCGTCTCCTGCTCCTCCTTGATGAACCAGGGCTTGGACATGTAGTTCCGCGTGCTGTCGGGGAAGATGACGACAACGTTCGCGCTCTCGTCCTGGCCGATGGCCTTGCCGTCCTCAGACTTGAGGAACTTGAGCGCGCCAGCGAGCGCCGAGCCGGACGAGCCACCGATGAAGAGACCCTCCTCGCGAACAATGCGCTTCGCCGTCGGGAGCGCCTCGGAATCGTCGACCTTGACCCACTTGTCGATGAGCGACTCGTCGCGGTCAAGCACACCGGGGTAGAAGTCGTATCCGATGCCCTCGACGATGTAGTTGCCGGGCTCGCCGCCGCCGAGGATCGAGCCGACGGGGTCAACAGCGACAATGACGGCCTTCTTGACACCGTCCTCCTTCTCGGCGTGGCGCTGGCCACGGGCAAGACCAGTGACCGTGCCGCCAGTTCCGGCACCAGCGACGAGCGCAGCAATGTCCTTCCGCTTCAGGTTGGACGACTTAAGCGCATGCCGGATCTCGGGGTACGTGCCGAGCTCGTGCGCGAGGGGGTTATTCGGGTTGTTGTACTGGTCCAGGATGACCGCGCCGGGAATCTTCTCCTTGAGCTGGGCGGCGAGGCCTAGTCCGTCAGGTCCTGAACGCTCAGACATCTTGCTCAGTCGACTTACCAATGTTGCTCTCGGGCGAGTCCCAAGACGCCTCGGTACTGACTGTTAGCGCAGATTGCAACGAGCTAACGAGATAAGACTTACGGAGTGCGCACAATCTCGGCACCAAGGGCACGGAGCATGACCTCCTTCTCGAGCGACATCTTCTCGGGCAGCGTGATGATGCACTTGTAGCCCTTGATGGCACAGGCCAGCGCAAGGCCGATACCTGAAATCGTCAGAGGTTTTGCGCTTCCTATTGTTTTCGTGTCGGAGCGCGACGCGCGCGATGCTTACCGGTGTTGCCGCCTGCGCTGTTAGCATCAACTCTACTCCGTTGCACTCACTAGTGGGCTCGATAACAACGCTCTGGCCGGGAATCAGAATGCCCTCCTTCTCGGCATGCTCAATCATACGCTGGAGATTATTAGCCAAGAGACGCCCCGACGCCACAGTAGCCCACCTTGGCAATACGGTCCTTGACACTGCCGCCCGCGGACATGTACTCGCACTTGCCGACTGAAAATTAGCTTGATGCAGGGGGGTAGCGTGAGCTACTCACGAAGGTTGCACTTGAGACCCTCGGCCTCAGCGATCTTGTCGAGGCGGATGAGGGGCGTGTTACCAACAGCCTCGAGGGCGTTGTTGAGGACGCCGTTCCAGTGGTGCTGTCCGGTGGTGGAGTCGGCCATGATGCGCCAGCGATCTTTGGTTGTGTTGGATGGTGGAGAGAGTAGTTTCAGATGCTTCGATGTTTGAGGGGGACGACGGGATGCGTTGTGCCCAGACGGCTGGCAGTTTCAACCTTGAGATCGCCGGTGCTTTGGTTTGAAATCTGCTGGAGGAATCTGATAATAATCTGTGCACCTCCACCCGCTGTCCCTGCTCCCCCCATATCTGGTGCTACCTGACGCCACAGGATCCGGCCGAGCGTCAGAGATCCCGTCAGGCACACTCACACGGCGATCTCCCTTTCTCTCCGTCGACCGGACCATGCGTATACCACGCGAGGAATGTATACGTAAACGGATTGGCAGTTTGCGCCCGTGGGAGAGTTGAGTCACTCACGGAAGCAACCGGTCCCTGACGTCGACTGTTGTTGACACTGGAGCAGACGAGGCAGGGCGCAGGGGGAGCGAGCAACCCATCCAGGCGCGACTGACCTTCTGTACATTCTCAACCGTCTCTCGGCATACCCAAACTCTACAGCTGCACCCCAACATGGCCACACCACCGCCGCCAGGCCATGCGGACCATGCGGCAGCCATCTTCCCAGACTCAACCTCAGAGACCGGCGAGCCCGGCAGCATTCTCTTCTCCGAACAGGTGCGCGCAGAGATCGACGGCGACAGTAGACGCGTCCTCGACCGCGCAGCGACCGCCGCCGCCGGAAGAGCAGACGACGAGCAAAACCCAAACGGCACAAACATGTCCAACATGTTCATGTACGTCGACGACGAGGACGATGCCACCCCCGTACACACTGGTATCATTGTCGACGATGGCCCGACGCCCACCAAGGACGACCCCGACGAGACCATGACGAACGCTGATGCGCCCGCCGATAACGTCGACATGCACTTCTGGCTCGAGAGCCAGGATGAGGGCGACACGGAGATGGACGGAGACGCGAGCACGGTCGCCGTCGCCAAGTCGGAGGTGACCGAGGGCACTGGGACGACGTCGGACAACTATGAGAAGGAGCAGGGCGACGAGGAAGACGATGACGATGAGGACGACTACTCGGAGCCGATGAGCTATCACTCGGGCGACTCGGACGAGTACGAGATGGAACACCGCCCGTGGCTCGACCGGACGGCCGTCAAGCGCGACATCCAGGACCTCTACGCCATTAAGGGGCTGTACCACAACCACTTGCGCAAGTACCGGTACCGCGTGGTCGATCGGCTTGGCGAGGGCACATTCTCATCCGTGTATCTGGCCTACGACAGCCTGAACAACATGTACGACAACTCGTACTGGCTCGACGAGGCGCAAAACGAGTCGACGCCAGACAACCTGTTTGCCGAGTCAAAGAAGGTCAAGGTCGCGCTGAAGAAGATTCTCGTTACGAGCTCGCCGGCGCGTGTCGAGAACGAGCTGTCGATTCTCGAGAACCTCCGCGGGTGCCGCAATGTGTCGCCCTTAATTACAGCGTTCCGAGACGAGGACCAGGTTGTTATCGTGTTGCCGTACCACAAGTCGGACGACTTCCGCTACTTCTACCGGCTGATGGACCCGCCAAAGATCCAGGAGTACATGGTCTGTCTCCTTCGCTCGCTCAAGGACATTCACGCACGCGGTATTATCCACCGTGACGTGAAGCCTGCCAACTTCCTCTTCGACTACGAGGCGGGCACGGGCGTGCTCGTCGATTTCGGACTAGCGGAGCGGTACCAGCCGCCGCGGCGCGCGGCGTGCCAGCACGAGCCCGCGACACGGGAGCACCTGCACGGAACGCGGACAAAGACGGGGGACACGGTCGCGGTCGAGCAGGCAGTGTACGATGCGCGCAAGCGGGCCAAGGCCGGCGACGTCGGATTCCGGCAGCAAGACTCAAGACCAGCGATCAAGACAAATCGTGCAGGCACGCGCGGGTTCCGCGCGCCTGAGGTGCTCCTCAAGTGTCCTGACCAGACTGTCGCGATCGATATTTGGTCAGCAGGTGTCATCCTGCTTTCACTGCTCGCCCACAAGTTCCCGGTGTTCAACTCGACAGACGACGTCGAGGCGCTCATGGAGATCGCGGCCGTGTTTGGCAAGGGCGCCATGGAGCGGTGCGCAATGCTGCACAGTGAGTACTGCAAGGCCAGTTGGCGCTGCGCCGTCAGCTATGTGTCAACGGTCCATGTCACCTGGCAATGTCATCCAGAGTCATCTAGAGACTTCCTATCTTTTGAATCTTGTCGTCGATAGCTAACACCAGACCGCACGATCATCTGCAACGTCCCGACAGTCGAGAGCCCGCCTGACAGTCTCGCGGCACTCATTCTCCGCCTCAACCCGCACCTGTACACGCCGCACCAGCCGCATCCGACACCAGAGGAGGCGATGCAGCACATCACCGCGGTCGACCAGGCGCTGGACTTGGTGAACCGGATGCTGCGTGTGGACTCGACTAGCCGCTTGACGGCGGCAGCGGCACTGCGGCATCCGTTCCTCGCCTCCAAGGCCGGGGACGACGACGGGCCCGACGAGCTGCTCGACGTCACAGAGGGCAAGTGCGGATACTTGCACACGATGACGGCGGAAGGACAGCGTGAGTACTGAGACCGCTTGCGGCCGCCCCGTAGGGGTGGCCAAGAGCCGGGGTGGCCCCCTGCAGCAGAGTGAAAGCAGAGCTAATGAGCAGACCAAGCCTCCTTCGGCGGCCAATCCGAGGACATGCGATTCGGCCAAGGCCTGCCCTCATCCCGCGAGGCAATGTGTCCAGAGCACGAACACTGGCAGCAGCGGTCCGGCGTGAACCCGATTGGCGCTGCGGCTGGGGCGCGTCTGGACGAGGAGTACTACGAGCTCACTGGCTTCCATGTGTACCAGGACTATGAGGGGTGGGACGACCCGGAGGCTGTCGAGGGGCGATAGTCTGGCGACGGCTATGGCTCGGAAAACCGGGCTTGGTGAGGACGGGAAGGAGAATGGGGGATGGCGAGCATTAGAGGAGGGGATAGATCGGCCACTGCCCGTGGCCGTTGTACAACGCAACAACTGCATTGCATCACAAGAACCAAGAACCTGTACTAGATCCGTGTAACTTATAGTCCTTCAAGTATGCCACCATGTTGCCCTGTGCTGACCTTTGCGCCTTGTCATGCTATGCTGTGTTTGTGAGAATAACAAATGATACATGTTCTTCTGATGCAGGGGGGTCTAATATGATAATGAGTTGTACAAGCAGGAGGCGCGGCCTCGATGAAGTGGTGGGTATGCTGTGACGTGTTGACGTGTCTGTGTGGGATGAAATGCTACAATGCAAAGATCGGACTTGGGTCGAGCTGGGTGGATTAGGTGGCTCCCGACGGAGAGGGTAAAGGTGGCTCGAAGCTAGAGCTTAAAGCTGCGGCGTCGGCGGGACGAAGAGAGTCTGGAGCTGCGGCCGTCTCGGGCTGTACTTGAAGGAGGCGTAGCTGGCGGGCTGGCTCGAGGGGAAAGCAGAGGACGTGAAAGCAAACTGGTGTTTCCAGTTATCCATCTTGCTCCACCCGTACGTCTCCTCTGAGACGACGGGCGTCGGCGGCCACGAGGGGCTCTCGTCATCCTCGGAGCAGGACGTGTGGTCGCTCTCGCTGCTGGGGACGGGGGACATGAAGATCCCCAGCCCGATCGTGCCCATGCCGGCACAGCACTTGAGCGGCGCATGGGGCAGGACGGTGTCGCCTGATCCATCGGAGCTGGATGAAGGTGCCGGGGACGGCGTATCGAGGCATACTTGGACCGCGACGGGCTCGCCGGCCTCGGTCTCGATGCATGCTGGCTGGGACGGGGCGAGCGGGCCAAGAGAGCGCTTCGGCGCCTGCAGAGCCGTGGGCATGGGATACGTAAACTTCGGCGCCGGGATTACAGGAGCAAGCTCGTACTCGGCGCCCTGGTGGACGTAGACTGAGATGGAGACCTGGGCCGGGTTGGCGCGGCTGACATTGACGCCGGGGCTGAAGAACTCGCCGACACGAGCACCGGCGCAGTCGGCCATGAGAAGCGGGGTGGAGAAGGACGCACATGGGCGGGGACGCTGCCCGCCGGCAAGACCGCCGCGGGCGTCGATCGCGGAGAGCTCGCTCTCCGTCATGTCCACGCGCCAGAGAGTGAGCCCTTCCATGAGGTGGGCGTGGGTTGGCCGCCCAGCGGCGCGGAGGAGGGCGATTTTCAGATCGCGCACGGTCGCGTCCTGGTCAATATCGGCGAGGACGAGCTGCGCGCGCTCGCCCTTGCCGCTGAAGCGCGCGCAGAGTGTGAGAGGCACACGGGGCTGGACCCAGTCGATCGCGCTAAGGCTCTCGCTGCTCCGGGCCAGAATGTTGATCGTCCCTTCCTCCAGGTGCGGGAACCACTGGGCCACCGTCGGGGCCTGGGCCTTGTGGAACGAACTCCGCTTAAGCCGCAGTGAGCCACTGCCGTTGCGGTACGCCAGTAACGGGAGTCCGCCAGAGGCGTGCATCTGCGTCGGGTCGTCGAGGTTGTATCCCGGAAACAGCGTCAGGAGGGACGGCACGACACCGTAGCACTCGGCGTACGCCGAGGCCTGGTACTGCGCCTGCCAGGGGATGGACACCTGTGACTGGTCAGCGTGCTGCAAAGGGCGTGCGACATCGCGGCGATTGGTGAGGACAGAATAGAGAAGAGTGAAGTGGGTCTGAAAACACACAGCACGGTCAAGAGCACGGTGCCCGTTCCTTGTGCGATAAGTGTTGTACCTTGGCTCGTACCTTGCCTGCGTGCCTGGTGCGGTCACGCAGGGATCTGCAAGATAGAGTGCCCCAGCCACCGGCTGGACATCCGCACCTGCTGTCCAACAGCAGGCATGAGAGCATATGTCGATCTCGGCCACATGGGTCTGGCCGCTATCGACGCTTGCGCTTGGCGAGGCATGGCCGTGCGGCATTCAGTCCGAGAAGACTGAATTGCCCATCGCCGGATACGGATTCAGCTGAATGGCGGATTAAGCTCAGCAGCTCAAAAGTCTGCGTGCCGGCCCGTCTCCAAACCTTTGACCCGGGCTGACCGAGGTGTTCGGAATCGGACAACCGTCATGCTCATGCCCGGCGTCATGCCCGCTCACCAATGACGAAGTACCAAACGAGGAATGTGCACGCTTGAACCTTTCACCACGAGCGCGGTGACAACGGCATTGATGAGCTTTGACTGCAAATTCCAATGCGAGACAAGGCTCGTCCACGCATTCGAGGAGTGGGACGGAGGCACGAAGCACAGTGGGCCAAAGCTCATGCCGGGGACACGGGGAAACGCGAAATACGCCATTGCAAGAAACTAAACTCACCTTGAACAGTGCGATACCGGTCCGTCCGATGTGGGCAGCGACCGCTTCCCGGATAGCCTCGACAGTGCCTTCCGGAGAGACTGAGATCGTGAAGGCGTCCCGGGCGGCGGGGCCAGCGTCGACGAGCACTCGCAGCTCAAGCGGCTGGACGAGCGGTGCAGACGGGGCAATGAACGACTTGCGATTTCGGTTGAAGATTCCCAGGCCCATTGTTGATTGTTGGTGGTGACTGCGATGGGAGAATGGAGAGGGTTAGGGTTAAGGTTGGTATAATGCTGATATGATGACCGTGTAGCAAGATAGTGAAAGAATGGTGCTGATGAGGGAAGAGTGTAGACGACCGATGTTATGGACGAGAAAAGACGACGCAGCAGAGCATGCAGTGGTCGTGTGGTCAGGGTGTCAAAACGGATGATCTTGGCTGGAAGGAATGACAGAACAAGGAAGGTCCAAGGTAGCGAACGATAGTGTCGGGGCGTGATCGTGATCGAGCCAAGATGAAGACGCTAAGGTTTCTGTGCGCTGACCGGGCCGTGTGCGATGGTGCAGACGCTTAGTGCCGATGGGATTTAGGACGGCAAGGATATGTTGGAGCGAGTGACTGCCGAGTTAAAGTACTTGAATGTGTGAGGGTGCGGTTCTTGGATCTTTGCTCCGTGAGTGTAGGGGGGGACAGGCTCTACCAGCCAAGAGAGCCGCGGTCTTTTATCCAAGACTGGCGGAAGCGAGTGGTCCTTGATATGGTTCTTTGGTTCAGTGGGCCTTTAGCGCCAAAGTGCTGTCGTGCCGGCTGGCGGCTGACCGGCCTCGCTTCGGCCCAGTGCTCTGACGGCGGCGGTGCCAACGGCCAGGAATTGGGATTACGTTTCCGGCGGAACTGGCTCAACTGATAGACGCTCCTTTGTTCCTTCGCGTGTGCGGCTGTGCGCGTCTTTGGGTGAACGCTCGACGCATTTCCAGGGCCGCAAAGGTATGGCGCTTAGACTACACGTAGGCGAGTGATGCAAAAGTCCTGGACCCTGGGCTGTAACCACAGTGATCGACAAGTATGGAGGCTGGCCAAGACCGTCCGTCCTGAGCTGGCTTGACCTGGCTGGGTGGCCTCTGCAGTGGTTATCGCCCAGACGTGGGGGAGGGGGATGGGGAGGTGGAACGCAGGGCGGGCGGGGTGCATGTGCAGCGTGCAGGAAGAAATTGAACAGAATAGTGGGATGTCTGGTGCGGGAGCGGCGTTCCAGCGTACAGACACTTTCGCCCTTCTGGCCGGCGGTCCGAAAACCCTGTAGCGTACTTGGGCAGTCAGCTTACGGCTTACAGCTTTGCAAGGCTCTTGGTTAATGCAATCCAAAGGCAGCAGGACAGGGCCGCTGGCTGAAAAGTGGTGGCGCCGCGGTCCTGCCGTTCTCGCGGCCCACACGGCCCTAATTGGGACCCTTGACCCTCGCCTCAGCCCTCGGCGCCACCGAGTTCCCGCCCTCCTAACGCAATCCTGGCTAACCTGTCACTTCTTGGAGGATCCTGCCTTCCTGGCCTGGCGCGACTGGGCTGCTCCTGGGCCTCTCCGGCCCCTCTTCCTGACTATGGGTGCGTACGTCCACCCAAATACCGGCCAGTAGACACATCACAGCCGAGACCATGAGGTACCTCGATGCAACCAGGCCACCCTCCGACCTCATCGGTCTCAGACATCTTAGTACGTAGTTCTTCCCTCTGCCGCCCTCCGACCATCCGAGAGAACATCCAGTTCTCCAGTTCTTCCAGGAGTCTCAGACAGACTCGGCACCCGAATGTTCACCTCTCTTTAGAGTAATTTGCCCGACAGGCCGAAGGGAAACCAGGCTGCGGTGTGCCAGTGTAACTAGCGTCCTAGCGTCCTCATGAATGCAGACAAGGTTGCCCTCGACTTGCATCCGAAATTTAGGTTGCGTTACCAGACCGGAACCACCCATAAGCCCATATGGAACTTCCTTTCTTTATTGGAAACCGAGGTTGCGCCGTATCGAGTGTTGAAAATGCGGTTACAGACGGCATATGCAGATTCGCCCTGGGGATAGAGGTCCAGCGGACATCGGTCACCAGACCTCTTCAGCACGTCACGGCAGTCGTGCTCAATACTAATCTACTCATGCATGAAAAGGGGCGGAGATCTAGACCACACACATTGCCCAAGGCTGTGTCCAATGCAAGATGCCTCTGCAAGGGTCAGGAGAGCAGGCACAGGATCTTCGACTGTCCAGACTGTCAGATGGTCATCTGTCGATGCACGACCCCGACGCCGTCCACGGATGGCGTTCATCTGTCTGATCCGCGGCAGACCGAACCTGACATCTGCTCACTACACGCTGCGGGCTGTGACTGGTTCATTGGTCCGTTCTGCCGCCCGATAGCAATAACCTCTTCTGGCCAACTGCCGTTTGGCAGAACGTCAGGAGGATTGCCAAGGACGATGCCAGGCTGCTGCCCAGACAAGAGGCAAGGCAACATGCAGCTTCAGGCTCACAACGACGAGGGCCAATGTTGACCCGGCGGGGCAGTTGCAGCGATCGAAGCCTCCTTTACGCCAACGATTTACACGGCTGAGCATATACGTACGTGTGATTCCTGTGATTTCAGCGTACAGGAAGCAGCAGCAAAGCAGAGCCTAGTATCGTGCACACAGGTACGCATACCATCCCACTTGCGCATGGGCAGCCTGAGCCCGCCTGAGCGGCTGCCGTCAAGGAGTGCCGTCGAGGACGCGCCCATGTGATTCGTCTGACATTCCGCAATATGTGTGATCGCTTACCTGTGTCCTTTACAACTTGTCACTATTACAGCAGTCCGGCGTCTGTGACTGGCAGAGAGTGGGGTGTTCGCAGGGAGCCCACTTGCCCGTCAGTCTATCGGTAAAACTCCCGAATGCCCACGATAACGAAGATCTACCGCTCGAGGGCGCCTCGCCGGTGTCAGCCTGCCGATCACTCAGGATCGCCCTCTCCAGGCGGGCGCATGTGCCTGGTTGCCAGGCTGGCTGGCATGCCTCGTTGCTGCAGGAAAGACGGCGGAGAAGAGGGTCAGACGTCGGAAGCCTTGGCCAGTCATCAGCGGCTGGGGACGCCACCAGCGTAAGTGGATGCATCCGTTTGAAAAGAGGAGAGGGCGGCACACGCGGACACGAGCATCCCCGTTCGACCCTTAATCGGCCCTTGGCACCCTATCCACCACCGCTCGACCAGTACTCTGGAGTGTGTGACTTGCTCGGCTCGTCCAATACGCAATTTCCAGGTTGCATCCAAGTGCATGCTGCTCGGGCCGCGCACACCGACCACGGAGACCTTTCGGGATTCTCATACGCCCTCGACGCCTGCCACGGAAGGCGCAGTGGCGGAGGCGGAGGCTCTCCCGCCGATCAGTGATCCGCGCGGGTCTCACCTTGACGATCCAGGGACCTGAGTCATCTGCAGAGCGGTATATCGGGATCGCCCATGCTGTAATAGGCTCAATGAATGATGCTTAAGTCAGCCAAGCGCGGCAGAGCAGATCGGCGTGGGCTTGTTGCACCGTCACTGGCTGACGTGAGCTGGCCATCCGGTCGAGTGTGCCGGATGGATGAGCAACTCTGGACCCCGAAAACATGCACATCTAGGTCTGTTTCCGGATCTGTGTCGCTTCTGACATTGGCCGCGATCCACTTCGGCTCAGGTTG
This sequence comes from Trichosporon coremiiforme, assembly GCA_039545355.1. NCBI lineage: Eukaryota > Fungi > Basidiomycota > Tremellomycetes > Trichosporonales > Trichosporonaceae > Trichosporon > Trichosporon coremiiforme. The sequence continues at coordinate 734,241 of BCJJ01000010.1, forward strand.
GATTCATGTCTTGCTGCATACAGGTGTAGTGGAGTATGTCGCCCGTGGTGGAAGGGGTTTACGCACGCTCTACATCAAGGGACCGACGGCAAGTCGCACATGGATTCCGACACAGTGGGCCATCTGTTCGAGTCGTGTCGTTCTGCAATACCGCCGTCCCACGGTGAACGTTCAGCCTGATCAGGCGAACGTACATCTTCGTCCAGCGCAGCACAGATGCGGCTTGTAGTACGTGCTCGATCTTGGATCTGGGAAGGGCTGCAAGATGGCAGACAAACAGGCACGCCGGCGAGGGTCGACCCCTGCGCCTCCTTCTTCTCCTGACAAGTTCTCCAGTTAGAGGACCGAGGCATGCGATCTTGGCATTGAGGCTCCGCATGCTGCCCTCTGCCTATCGCGTGTGCCCCATCACTTGTCTTCGGCCCCATCGCTTACAGACATGGGGACTACCCATGCCTCGTTACCGCGCAATCCCTTGTCACCTGCCGTAAGACTGCTTCATTTCACCCGAAGCCCGCATAACCCGCGCCCGCCAGTCTCGCGAGGTTTGCGAGGTTCGTGAGAAGTGAGGTTTCCACTGTCAGGGGCCAACTCACGCCGCGGCGGGCACGCGGCGCGCAGCCGCACCGCTTCGCATTCAAACGTGCAGGACGCGCTTAACCCGGTGCCTTGTGCTGCCCACCGAAGGCCTTTGAGACAGGCACAGTTTCCACCGCTTCACTCTCGTGTCAATAATGAAGAGAGGTGTCAGAATGAGAGTATGCAAGCTACGGCTGCGGCAATGGCTTGCAGCATGACAGCTGAGCGAAAGACAGCTGATGTCGTACATCCAATGGGGCTTGCCAGGCTCGTTGCCTTGGGCTAATTGATGCAAGAAAGGACGTAAGGAGGGAGAGGTATTGATCGGTGCCTGAGCCTGACCGTTCATTAGTTTTGCTGCGATCTGCGGTTTCCTGCGAGTTTCTGCAAACCGCACCCAAGCCCGTCCCTTATGAAACGCGCCCTAGGTGCTCTTCTGGCATTCACTCTTGCACGCAAACGCCCACATACCGACGCAAAAGTACACAAGGCCATGTATAGTTGTTCCGGAAGCGCCAAAACCGAACAGCGACGGGTGTCGGCCGAGGACGGCGCCGTGCGCGGATCCAACTCTAATTGCGCAGTTACCGAGTCACTGGATTCATCCGGATTCTCAGCAGCAGTGCGCCGTCTGCAACCGGCACCGGGCCAGCAACGGCGACCGCCGTTCCAGGCTACATCCTCAATGCCCGTGTACTGGGCAATGGTTGCATCGAAACCCACAACAATCCGGAAAATGGATTCGTTACACCCACTTGACCTTGACTGCGCAGTGGGCCTGTCTATTGTGTTTGCAGTGGGGGGGGAGGGGGGCAAATCGGGGTGCTGTGCTCCTCGCCAGGAATGACGAAACGGTCTTGTCCTCGGCGGCCAAAGCGCAGGAATGCAGGAAGGCAGGTATGCAGCCGCCGCGTGATTGAAGGCAAATGCTACGCGAGGTATGGGAACCTTAGCGCTCAATGGTGGTTACTCCGGTGAATGCTGAATGGGCTCTAAAGTACAGTAGAGTTCGGCATGCCTCGACGCTCCGTAAGCGCTCTCTTGCGCAGTCGCTCGCCGGCCGTCGCTTACATGATCGCGGTATGCAATCAGTTCAATGCATCGACTTTGACAGATGTATCCGCGGAAGAACTTCGGATGGCTGAGCGCCATCATCCCTGCCGGGGACGCCGTGGCTGCCGCCTCTCCGTCAGACCGAGTGATGCCCCTTCTACACACTCCTGCGCCCAGGTCGCTTTTGCAGAGGTTGTTCCGCTGTACATCCTTGCATGCCATCCTTTGACCTGAGTGGCGCTGGGGGCATGGCCTGCGCACGGCCTTGTCATCAAGACGTCGATAGTGGGGTGCCCAATGACGACACCCGAATGCATCACTGTCTCACCACCGCCATATCTTAGCCCAGCCTCCAAAATGAAGAAGCCAAGCAGCTTACGTCAGCCAGCTTCGGCCATACGGGTTTCGTCAACGAGCACGCAGTCCGAAGCCCATCGTCGGCCTTCAGACCGGCGCAGTCGTTCTCTGTCCAATCACCAGTTCAAGCTGACAAAGCCATTCAGTGAAAACCCTCTCTTACCACAGTTCTGAGACTCAGGAAGGCAGGGAAGCACGCAGGAGCACTAGGAGCTCCAGGAAAGCAACACCGAAGAAAGTGAGCACCACATGGGGGTCCTATTCTAGCCATTCTATGCCCCGCACAGCACAGCATGCACACAGACACCGAGACAACCTGGTTCCAACTTGACGCCGATGTGCCTTGCGTTCGCGCAGTGCCTTGCTCCTTGAGGCGCGCCGGACACCGTCGACACCGAACATAGCCTGGGAGCATGCCAGGAGCAGCAACATTCATCCAAAGATGACGGCCTGACGCGCTCACGTCAGTGCGCGTCAATACTCCACTCCTGTCACCTACGTCTCGCAGTCCCCCACCTTGAATGGGGTGGCCAGCTTGCTGTGCACAGGTTTACCAGGTATCGCTCCGTTCCTGGCCTCCTTATGGTGCAGGATTCCAGCTCCGGTCCTGAGCTATGGCCGTTTTGATGTCCTGCAGAACGGAGAAGGCTCTGCGGCGCCGAGGCTTTGTCGGGCAAGTGACCGAGCGTCTTCTCACTTCACACTTCGCTTGCTCGTCGCATTTCACTTCTTGTCACGTGCGCAGCAGCAAGCGACATGTCAGCGTCTCAATGTGTAAGAACATCGATCGCACGGCGGAGATGTTGCCGACGGTGGAGCGCACCTCAGCGAGTCTTTCTGAGACAGCTGCGCTCTTTTGCAGGTCACGCAACGCGCAGCACAGATCGGCAGATCCAAGTCGAGACCGTCTGGCCATACACCCACCAAACTCCACCCAACAGACAGACGTACGACGCGATCTGTCTCAGAACATCGCAACCCGGCACGGCAGTGCCGGAGTGGGTAGTGGGTCGTGGGTTTGCGGCGACTGCCACGGAATGAACGCAGCGGGCTGGGCAATCTCCGGCCGCACGTCGTGCGACACGCTCTTCATTCAGGCTCCCTCGAAAACAAGTCGGTCAGTATGCTCCGCGTATGCAGAAGCTCGTGCTTGACATCATGCCGAGCAACGAGGAGCGAGCCCAGAACAGGTCAGCGGCGCTCTCAAGGTGGGTGAATGCAATATCTATCGATCAGGCACGTCCAGGTACCGATATCATCAGAACCATCTGCAGGTCTAGCCGCTTTGTCCTCCTGGGCATGTTAAAGCCCGTACAAAAGGAGCCCGGTTGGCTTCGGCCCGCAGATAATCCTTGGGCGATACTTGACGACTTGCACTGTCTCGTTCGGACACTTGTTGCAGGGTTTGTCGGAGTCACAGAGCACTGAGCAGAACGAGGGTGTCGAAATCTAGGAGGTCAGGAGGGTATTTGCTCTGCGGTGGATTCACTCCCAGCGCTATGTCTGCACATCGTTCATTGGCACATGGCACCGACGGGGAAATCAACCCGGCAAACTGCTCGCCAGCCGGCGAGCTCTCCAAGAGCTCGAGAAGGGTGCTCGCAAGGGTGCTGGTTGATGACTACCTCCATTCCCCTCGAAGCATCTCCCAACGCTCTGGTACGTGTACTCTGTATCCACTCGCCGGGGAAGAACAGGGACGCTCGCCAACCCCCACGCAGCGACACACTATAATCCTCGCCCCGGCACTTGAGGTGCTCGGTCGTCAGAAGCTATGTCTAGCGTTTGTACTCATGGCAGACCTTGCAGGTGCTTTGGTGTCTGTCACCGGAGAATTGCGTCTGCCCGGCGAACTGGAAGATGACTGAATAACCTCAGGCCGGCACACAGCTGCGGGACGGGTGTGCCGATGTCGAGGCTCAGCCGTATTCCGCATCTTTCCGCCAATGCGCAGAATGCGGGTTACGTTGTCATATTGCAGCAATCGCAGCCCCCCGACCTCACCGAGTTTCCCGCGTCAGCCTCGTGGCAACCCATATCATATCGCTAGATCACAGTTCTTCCGGCCGGTCATCAAACTCCACTTCGGCTTTGTCATCCCCGACGCGTCGCACATCACATTGAAGCACGTCGTACCAAGTCGCATGATCAATCACGGGGTGTGCGTTGTGCGGGTCGTGCGGCATGTGCGGGCTCTTGATTTCACAACAGCGGATCGTGGAGCCAGCTGGGCGAACGCTATCAACGGCATCCGCACTGCAATCAGCATTACGTGCCTGCTTTGTGTCTAAGGAACGGACCAGTGAAAGAACACATATCCGCAGTTCAGAACATCTGCAAGCCACTGAGGAATAACGACAACGGTCTCCGCACGCCGTGGCGCGGAGTTCCCAAGCGCTGGATCCTATCTGTGCAATGGGCGGTCGTCTGACAATGAGCAAATGTGGTGCGGCGCAGGGACAGCAACGCCCAACAGCCGGCAGAGCCGGCGATGACCACCCGATACCACCACTGCACTACTGCGGGCAGGACACTGTGGGGGTCTCCAAGCCCCTGCTATGCATGAGCACGGTGTCCGGATACGCAAAGGACAGACATTGAGCAAGCTTCAAGGCAGCCGCCCCCGGCGCGTGCCTGCGGCTTGCCTGGCGCTCGGGGGGGCGCGGCTTGCGGAAATCCGTAGCTCCGCCACAGCGAGCTGGTTCTTCCGTGTTCATCATTAGCCAGGCAGAGAAGCCCGCGAAATCGCTCGAAGTCCTGCAACAAAGCCTGAAGATAGCTGGGTTTCGCAAGCCTCAGAATTCTATGGCACGCGCCCTGTCGTCAGCCAGCCCTGGTTTCCATTCCAACTCCTGTATGAGTCCTGCTACGGCATGCCAGCCTGCCGCTCCTGCCGCTTGCCAGGATAGACAGCAATCACCCAGTCCAGGTTGTATGCAGGCACGCACGACACTTGCCGCCGCAGCAAGCGCTCGTGATTCCAATGGAACGTCGCAGACGCCCCGTGCGGGAGCTGGCGTTCCTGCAATCCTGTCCTCTGCATCGATGCCGAATACCCTCTTCTGCTCGCCGGGTAAAGATGAATACACAGGAGAGAGTGCACACGTGGAGTAGAGCAGTATCACAAGCGATTGCTCTTGAATTGGCTGCATTCACACTTGTCCCCAGACGTCAACGGCTCGAGCCATTAACAGCTGATACTGATTACATGTGTTTCACAGAATCTCCGTGTCTTCTATGTATTCATTCTGCCCGCATCCGTCCGTTGACGCAATCACGGACCACTCAGCATTCACTACAGGACTGGGACTGACACAAACTGGCACGGAACATGGCTCCCTATTCTGGACACCCTGCGCTACTCGGAGTGGGTGGTGGGTCTGGCCGCGTCGCCACCCACTCCACGAGCCGGAGATGAGTCTCTCGTCCGTTGCCAACTCCGACGGACCTGCTTGACCCGAAAGGTTCGGTGACCTCTGCGGCAGTCACCGCGTAGTCACCGACAGTACATCCAGAGAAAGGTTCACACACCATCCTGGCCAGCTTGGGCTCAGTCTAGGTTCACCAAGCATACGAGTATCCTGCCCACCAGGATACGTGGATTTCGACCATGGTGGCCGTCAGAATGTAGGCCAAAACTCTGAATTATTGCACGACACAATCTCCGCCATCCATGAGGTGACAGGCTCGTGCGACTAGCCAAGTCTACGGGGCCACTGGCCGCCGTGCCACCTCGGTCTACTGACACCGGACCCGCCACGGCACTGACGGCAGGCACTCGTTCGGTCTTCACATATCTGTATATCAACTCGATATCCTGAGCGTTAGCTTCTTACTGTATGTTCGGGCATCCGGGTTCGGTTCGTGAGCAGGTTCGTGAGCAGGTTCGTGAGCAGACAGAGGTGTGGCAGTTTCCCATTGACTGATGTCCCTCCATCATGCTCCTGACCTGTGTACAGCACTGCATGCATGGTAGATGTCAGTACCCAAGATGTCTCCTCAGATGCCCTACACAGAACGCTCTATCCTGGCGCCGGGATGTTGCGCAATCAGCTCCGCATTGCCCTTCTCGACCTGGCATCGGCGCCACTCAGCCAGCGAGCTCGGATTCACGATCCATATCCGTGCCCTGTGAGCGTCGCCGTCCTCTCCAACCCCACGCTCATACGCAAAGGGTATCCCCTCCATGACGCCCTCCTCGCGGAGGACCTTGAGCACTGCGCCGCGATTGTTGGTGAGCACCGTCATGCCCTGCTCGATACCGGCGAGAAGAGTGCGCAGGGTGTGCCCGCTCGGCAGCTTGGAGTTCGTGAACCGCGTTCCGGCACGCGCACGCAGCGGGTTGCGCGACGCCTTGCTCTTCTTCGGCTTGGCCCTCGGCGTTGGCCGCGGTGGCGCCTGCGTCTCAGACTCGGGCGGTGTACCCGGTGTCGGGGTTTCGGCGGGCGTGTCTTCAGTGACGCGGAGCATCTCATGGCAGACATGAGCGACAGCGCTGTCGAAGGGTGTCGACAGCCTGTCTCCTGATCCCTCCATCGTCTCCGCTGCTCCCGCCTTGGCACTCGGACCCAGCTCGTCTTCGAGCACGCACACGTGGAAGTCACGCAGGTTCTCACCGACCTTGCCCTCCCACCTTGACCCGGCCCAGAAGTTGTCGTTGTTGAACATGGCCGCGGCGCGATAGCGCTCCCTCTCCCCGCCGATCACGTCCACGAGCGTCGGCAGGCGGTCGCGCACCTCGCGCGTGATCCAGAAACGCACGTCCCGGCCGCTGAGCCGGTGCATCATCTCTGTGATCAGGGGCCGGCGCAGCTCGCACCGCAGCTGATCGCGCAGGTCGCGGGTCGCGTTCGTGTAGTCGCCCAGCACGAGGCGCTCCTCGCCTTCAGCACCCTCGGGAGCAGGTGCCAGCTTCATAGTCCTGAAGCGAGATTCGAGCTCGTACTCGTCCATTGGGAGGGGATGGTGCGTTGAGTCGCAGCAGAGCGCAATCAGGATGCTGAGGTCGAGCACGATGTCCTCCGCCGGCTGCAACGTCGGTATCCGCCTCGGAGCGGGGATGGGCCATTCAGAGTCGGAGAACTCCACATGGATGCCCAGCCGCTGCATCTCTGCTATTGTCTCGCCGACGCGGTGATCGGAGTGCCCTGTCGCTGGCAGGCGAGTGAGGACGTAGCGCAGTCGTGGCGGGGATAATCCAGGCGTGCAAGGGTACCGCGCAGCCGCAGCGGCCAATATCCGCGCGTTCGTCAGAAGGGAGTTCGTCAATCCTGGTGCCGTGTCGGACGAGTCGCTCTCCCAGTCCGAGTTGATATATGAGTCCTGTTCCCGGAACTCGACGAGGAGGCGAGACTCCTTTATCCTGGCGATCAGCTTTCAGGGTGCGCAGTCGACAGCTGACTGCAAGAGAAGACGTACGTGTTGACCTTGATCCACTCGCTGCCGCCTTCGCCGACGACGTCGATCTTCATGCTCCCGTTTCCGTTCTTCAGACCAGGCATCTTGTCGATTGCCTGCCAGATTGCGGTCACTGGCTTCGGTGCCCGCAGGAACGCACCCCACACACCCTCCAGGCTGATAAGATTCGAGGTGTACTCCGCCGGCTGCGATTCCGAGCTGCACAGCTGCGAGTAAGCTTCAAAGCGTCGCCGCGTAGCTGCGAATGCCAAGTGCTGCAGCAAAGGCACTAATGTTCTGTGGACTTACCGACTCGATGATGGCCTGCTCCTTTTCGACGTGGTGCAAGAACTTAGTGAGGCCCTGAATACTCGTCTGGTCATAGTCGTGCGGGTGATGCCAGTCTATCACTGGAGCCAGGTAGCGGTCGCTTGCAGGCATGGCACCCATGTACGCCTTGATCTGCGCGACAAGGCTGTTCAGCGCGGCCAGCGTCGCCGGCAGTCCCTCCGACATGCCTGATTCGTCAGCTTGGGGAACCGGCCCGCCAGCTGGTTATACTCACTGTTACTTGTGCTGCCGACGAAAAACACACCAGGTTTTGCTACGCTGACAAAGCGGTGATGGAGAGGTCGTCTGAGCTGAGTACATCAGCTGGTGAGATCCTCCACCAACAACCTGCGTTTCAGACGACCTCCACCTCCATCTGAACTCCGTTGCATGGGCCTCCACTTTTTGCCTCCGCACGCGCGCCTGACGCGCCTGCCTTCATGAGCGTGCCTCCGCCTCATGGCGCGCCCAGGGCTGACGGCAAGGGGAAGGAAGCGCGTCAAGGTCCAAGCGCGACGCGACCAACTCCTTTGTATCATCCCAAACAATCTCCAAACCATCTCCGCGCCCGCCATGCTCACGTACGAAGAGCAGCGGCTGCAGAACATCCGGTGAGCTGGACGAACCCCCTGATTAGCTGACCGCAGGGAGAACGAGCTGCTGCTCAAGTCGCTTGGTTTGGCGCCGGCGAAGAAGGCGCCTCCACCGAAGCCGAAGCCGAAGACAGTGACGAAGAAGAACACTGATGATGATGACTACTCTGCGAGCCCCGAGCGCGAACTGCGTCGGAGCGAGCGTCAGCGCAAGCCCATTCAGCGCGTCAACGACGGTAGCGACGACGATTACGAGCCGACACCGGACTACAAGCACCCGGTGCAGACCGACAAATACAAGTCCTCGAAGCAGCGGGTTGACGAGCCGCAGCGCATCCAGCAGCGCTTAGGCGAGCGCCTGCACGACCCGAAGACGTTTGGCTCCATCCCTGACGTCGAGGTCGGCGCCTGGTGGCCGTCGCGCATGGACTGCTCGACCGCGGCAATCCATGCCCCGACCGTCGCGGGCATCAGTGGCAATGCAGTTGAGGGAGCGTGGTCCGTCGCCCTATCGGGCGGGTACCCTGACGATGTTGACCTTGGCGAGGCTTTCACGTACACTGGCTCCGGCGGCCGAGACCTGAAGGGTACCAAGCAGAACCCAAAGAACCTCCGTACCGCGCCGCAGACGTTCGATCAGAATTTCGACAACTCTTACAATGCTGCGCTGAAGGTAAGCTTGGAATGGTGCGGCAAGCTGATGCCATAGAAATCCGCGGAGACACGCAAACCCGTCCGCGTTATTCGCGGTTTCAAGCTCGACTCGAAATACGCTCCCGCCACTGGCTACCGCTACGACGGACTCTACGTCGTGGAGAAGGCGTACATGACCAAGGGGCTCACGAAGGGGCTTATGGTGTGCAAGTACGCCTTCAAACGCCTGCCTGGCCAGCCACCTCTGCCCATCCGATTCGACTATGATGGAGATGAGGATGGGGGCGAGGACGTCGACGAGGAGGCTGATGATGAGGAAGGCGAGCAGTCTGAAGACGAGGAAATTGATGAGGAGATCTACGGGAGCGAGGGAGACGACGAACAGGAGGAAGAGGAGGAAGACAATGACTCGGAAGAAGACGAGGTCAATGGGGATAACGACGATGGAGACCGAGGCAGCAGGAAGCGGAAGAAGCAAGAGGGCCAGGGCGATGCGGAGGAAGACAACGAGGAGGAAGACAACGAGGAGGAGGATGGTGAGGAGGACGTCCAGGATGAGGAGCACGGAGAAGAGGAAGTGGCCGAACCTGTCGTGAAGCGGGGCCGAGGTCGTCCTCGCAAGCACCCCCTCCCGTCTCCTCCGCCGAAACGGGGGCCAGGTCGTCCTCGCAAGAACCCGCTCCCAGCTGCTTCAGGAGAACCTCCCGGGAAGAGAGGCCCGGGTCGGCCCCGCAAGCATCCCATTCCTGAGCCCCAGTCCGAGAAGCGCGGCCGAGGACGCCCGCGTAAGAATCCCGTGCCCGAAGAGGAGCCGACAGCGCCGTCAGAGGAGGCTGAGCCAGAGGTCCCGGTCGCGAAGCGAGGCAGGGGACGACCACGCAAGAATCCTTTACCCGACACTACCGCCGTCGAGGAATCCGAGGCAGCCGAAGAGCCCGAGCCTGAGGAGGGGCCGTCTCCGGTCCTGAAGAGGGGCCGTGGTCGGCCACGCAAGCATCCCCTTCCCGATGCGCTGCCTGAGGAGCCCGAAGAGCCGACGCCAGTGAAGAGGGGCCGAGGACGACCACGCAAGGATGGTCCTGGTGCTGCTGCTGCGGAGCCTGAAGAGACCGAAGCTCCCATTGTGAAGCGGGGAAGAGGAAGACCGCGTAAGAGCGGCGCCTCTGATGCTCCTGCGCCGACTGAGCCTGAGGAGACTGAGGCGACCGAGGCGGCGCCGGTGAAGCGAGGATCAGGACGGCCACGGATGAGTGTGCCAACTGGCACCGAGTCGCCAGTCGCGAAGAGAGGCCCAGGACGGCCACGCAAGAGCGGCGCCTCGGATGCTCTTGCCCCGTCTGAGCCTGAGGTGACTGAAACCGCGCCTGTAAAGCGAGGCCCAGGGCGGCCACGCAAGAACAAACCTGTCGACGCTCCTGTCGCCGAGTCCGAGGAGCCCGAAGCGGTGCCCATGAAGCGCGGCCCGGGGCGACCGCGGAAGAACACGATTACGACCCCGAAACCAGTCCTGCCTCGGCGCACATCAGGCCGTCTCTCGACGCACTCCACGCGCACCGAATCCGAAGCCGCCGAGGTCGACGATCTGCTCACTCCAGCCGAGCCCCGCCGCTCGGCTCGCCGCGTCTCAGACCCAGGAACGTCGAACGCCACGCCCCCCGTCTCCACGAAAAGGAAGAGTACCGGACCTGCCACGCCCCTCCAGTCGACTCGTACGACGCGCCGCCTCAGCTCGGCGACGCCTGGTAGTGCCAAGCGGCGCCGTATCATGGAGGTCGTGATCCCGACGCCGCCGCCGGCGCGAGAGTCGTGAACTACCAGCTCTCTCCCACCCACAGCCCTGCAAGCGACAACACAATCAGCCTCCCAAGCTGCACCCACGTCAGCCTCTAAAGCGATACTCACGTCAGCCTCCCCGGTCGGCATCCGGTCCCCTGTCCATAGACGCTGTGCATATATATACCTACGCGCAGACCTACACGCTGTTGATGATACCAAAAAGAAGAAAAGGGTTATATAATTCTACACAGTTTATGATAAAACGCGGGGAGGCAGTCTCACCCACCTGTCGCCTGTTCTGCCTACCGTACACCTACACGCCGTACACCCACATCTTCGCGCGACTAATATACCAAGGCGCTAGCGCTACATTGCTCGCCCCTCTGCCTCTATCCGCTTGCACTGACCAAGATCGTGAAGGATTGCCGCTAGAATTGGCGGTTGACGAAGATGGCGCTCGTCTCTGCCGGCCGCGCCGCGTTCTTGGCCACGACCTCGATCTTGGTCTCGACGCGGGACACGCGGACGGTCCAGCGCATGCCTGCCGGGTTCTCGCTGTCTTCCCCGTACACCGGTTTCGGTATCGGGACAGGAGTTCCATTGACGCGGAGGGAGAGTTCCGGCTTCTCGGAGCCTGGCGTGCCGCTCTCGGAATCCAGCCACGCCGTAAGCTGCAGACTGGAGACGTGCCCGCCAACAAGCACTGCGTGGTTCAGCAGGCCCTTGCAGTTCGTCAACCGGATTGCACTGGGCCCGACGTCGCCCTCGGCCCCGTACGCGAAGTCGATGTGCTTCACTGTCGGCGGGGTCGTGAGCTCGAGCTCGGGCCTTTTCGGCGTCTGCGCTGGCGGCGCCGGCGCGGGGACGCCCCGCTTCCGAGCGTCGTTGGCGGCCACCATCTGCTTGTAGATCGACTGGGCCAGCGGCGGGAGACTGTTGAACCACATCTGCCGCTCACCCTCCGAGTATCGGTCCAGGTTGGCGACGATCTCCTCCGTCACGACGCCGGGCTGCAGTTGCGGGAGGTACGCTTGCGGGGCTGGTGATGGCGCTTGCTGCGCTGGCGAGCCCGCCTGCTGCGCCATGAAGGCTTGTCGGGAACGCATCGCCTGCGTCTGCGCCTCGAGGATGTCCTGGTGATACTGCTGCTGCTGGGCTTGGCGCTGCTGCATCAGCTGGTGCTGCGCCTGCTGGTGTTGCATCGCCATCGGTGGCGGAGGTTGCTGTTGCGGGACGAACGGCTGCGCCATGCCTGGCGTCGGCATCCCGTACGCGCCTGGGACCATGGGTGACGGTTGAGGCGCATGTCGTACCGGCGTCATCTGCGCCTTGTGCTTGCCGCCCTCCTTGAACATGGCGAGGCGCTCCTTGACCAGCTCGCGGTGCTGCGTCGTGATGTCCTGGATCTGCCGCGCGTCCCGCCACACCTCCGAGTTGTCCTCATTGTACTGCATCGCATTGTCACACATGAGGTCGATCTCGTCGAAGAAGGCGTCGGCAGAGTCGTACCGTCGGGCGAACATGCGCTGCTCGATGTCGTTCAGAGATATGGGATTCTTGATTTCTCGGTAGTAGTCTGGGAATTGCCGTCGGTCGGGAAGCTGTAGGAAAATGGCGGCGACGTCTCGGTTCTCGCCACTGCGGGGTCAGCTTCCGTGGAAGAAGGTGGGGTGATGACTCACTCGTCTGATCGCGCCTCCTTGATCGCCCGCATACATGGCTTAATAAGCTTGTACACCGTGGGACCGTCCTTCATGTAGCTGCCTCGCTTCTTTCCGGTGCCGGGCCCGCCATGTGGTCGTGGTGTCGACGCGGGTGTCTCGGACATTGGCGTGGAGGGACCGGCAGGTGAGGGTGCCTCAGTCGACACAGCTGTCCGGGACGGCGGGGCCTTCCTCTGGGGCGTGGGCTGCGGCGGTTCGTCGGCCTCGCTCTCCGATCCGTCGTGGTCGGTCGTGTGGCTATTGTAGAAGTCGCGGGTGACCTTGTGCATCCTCTTGGCCCACTGGAAGATGAGGGATTCACGCATGTTGTATCGCTTGGCGTTGTTCCATATTTGGCCAAAGTCGTTGCAGACGTCGTTGAGGGTGTTGTACTGAGCCTTGTCGAGCTTCTCCTTGACCATTTCGAGGGACATGGGATGCTTGATCGTTTCATAATAGTCGGGGAATTGTCGCTGGGAGGTGTCAGATCGGTATTCAAAAGATAACTTTTCACCAACCTTGTTGGGCAAGTGGATGAAGGGTTCAGCCATGGATTCACCGCTGTACGTCAGATTCGAGCTCGCAGGGGCCAGGGGTGGAGCGGGGCCACGACTCACTCGCTCTCTCGCATCGCGGAGATCTTGTTGTACAGTTGAAGGCCGAGCTGCTTCGCGCGTGCGGGATCCTTGGGATCGGGATCGTCCTTGGTCTGGGGGCCGGGCGATGGGGTGCGTCTCCGTTTACTCCGGCCCTCGGTCGATAGGATGAGTTCGGGATTGACATCGAGGCGACGCTTGCGGGCGGGCTTGTCCGGGGACGCGGACCCTGGCGGAGGTGCGGCGGATGCAGCCTGCTCTGTCTTGACTGCCTCTGGGTTGGAACCCATGGTGAGGGCGGGGGTGGATGCAGAAGTATTCGAAAAAGGTGGATGGGAATCGATGAAAACAACAACAAGGCTAAGGGGAGCAGTATGGGTCGTCATGATCGAGCTCGACGCCGTGCGTGCGCCGACCACCAACGCGCAAATTTGCTTCCGTCATGGCCACCCCGGCACGGCCGTCAGCCAGAGTGGAGGCCAATCCACTGCTTGGGCCAAGCGATTTTGTTGTTTGTGTTCGTAAACACTTGCGGAATTCGCCTGCATCAGTCACTCGACGCGCGTATTCTGACAGTCCACATCTCAACACACACAATACAGACAACTGTAGGCGAACTGTAGAACTGTGTAGGCTGATGATTCAGGTGTATCTGAGTGCGATTCAATTTCCGCAGACCACCCGTTAGAGTCCAACCACGTGTGGCGCATTACATCAATCCACCATGAGCCACGCGCCGCTGGGTCTCTGCATCCAGCCAGCATGTCTGGAGCACAAGTACATCAGGCATAGGGACTCGTCCCACATCTTTGAGCGGCCAGAGCGACTTCGCGCTGTGCTGCTCGGCTTTGCGGCTGCTGTGGCCCGCCTGGAGTCAGTTGATGGCCCCAGGGCGGCGAACGGGAACGGAGCGACAGACGACTTGAGTAACATGCTGTCAACGCTGTCGCTCGCCAACTCGCTGTACAGCTCGGACTACCTGAACGTTGTCCCACCACCTACGCCTCCGATGACGCCCGGAAACGTGTTGATGCACCACCCAGCGCTGCAACTGGCACATTCGCCACCCATCGAGGCGCCCTTCCCCTATCTGCCTAGGAGCAAGGGCGCAGCGTTACCGTCCAGCACGTATCTCCGTGACCTGTTCAAGTGGGCCAGCGAGGCTCTCGAGGCTATCAAGAACACGGGCTGCGAGATTCCCGACAACATGGGGTTAAATCCGGGCGACCTGTATCTCGGACCGGGGTCCATTCTCGCCATTGAGGGAGCGGTGAGTTGAAGAGCGCGCAGTCAGCTGACAATGCAGGTCCAGACGGTGTGTCAGGCTGTAGATGGTGTATGCAGGGACCAGGCGATGACTGGCCCCAAGCCAGAGGTGCCCTCGACACCATCAGCTGAGCCCTCTGTGCCGCCGTTCTCGAAGGCGTTTTGCGCCATCCGACCTCCCGGGCATCACTGCGGGGAAGACGCGCCCTCTGGGTGAGCTGATGCAGGATCACTGAGCTAACATCCAGATTCTGCTACGTGAACAACGTTGTCGTCGGTGCCATGCACGGTAGGTTGTACAGGTGATGAAGCTGACCCCCAGCGTACATCCAGCACGACATCGACCGAGCGATCATCATCGACTTTGATCTGCACCATGGAAACGGCACACAGGCTCTGGTAATGCCGCTGAACGCTGCGACGTACGCCGAGGACCTGGCGCAGAAGGCTGGTAAGCCGCCACCTATGGAGCGGGGAAAGAAGGGACCCCGCCGAGGCTGGAAGGGGTTCTATGGCTCGGTGCACGACATTTACAGCTACCCCTGCGAGGTGAGCTTTGCCGATGCCCTCTCGCTGACATTCAGGACGGCGACCTTGACCTAATCCGCGACGCAAGTGTAAACCTCGCCGGGCACGGGCAGTACATCCAGAACATCCACCTGCAGCCGTACGCGAGCGAGGAAGACTTCTACGAGCGTATCTACCCGCTGTACCTAGCTCTGCTGGAGAAGGCACTCGTGTTCATGAAGGAGACGGACCCGGACCCGGAGCGGACAGTGCTGTTCATCAGCGCGGGCTTCGACGCCTGCGAGCACGAGCACCAGGGTATGCAGAGGCACGACCGGCGCGTCCCCGTTAGCTTCTACTCGAGGTACACTCGCGACATCGTCGCCTTCGCAGACAAGCATCTGAATGGCCGCGTCGTCTCGGTCTTGGAGGGCGGGTACGGCGATCGCGCTTTGACGAGTGCGGCGATGGGACACGCGATCGGCCTACTCGACCGCGAGGGGCAGGCGGACTGGTGGAGCGTGGAGCAGCTCATGCTTCTCGAGCGTGCCGTCAAGAAGCGGCGCAAGGGTAAGCTGTGCGCGCTCCCGCCCGACCTGGCCGCCAACCCAGTGCTTGCGCGGACACACGCGATTCTCGCCCAGTTCGAGGGCACAACACCCCGGTCGCCGGCTCCCAGCGCCGCGCCGAGCACGCAGGCAACACCGCGCATGACATTACGCGAGCGCAAGCCAAGGACGATGTACGGCGACTCGCCGCCGCAGGAGACGCGCCGCCGCCCGAGGGCCGTCAAGGAGGAGCCGAGCCCGAGCAAGCCTCAGGAGCCCGTGAAGGTGGAGGCTGTGAAGGCTGGGGAGGCGTACCCGTCGCCGATCAGCAGCGCCGAGTCTCCGCCTGCTGCTGAGCAGCACGAGCCGCGCATCGTCCTCAAGATCCCACGTGTCACGACCCCGGCGGCGCCAAGCACACCTGTGGCCAGTACCCCCGTGGCGGCTCCTGCGGCCGAGAGCGCCGCACCGTCGCCGATCCCGACGCACTCCCTGCGCTCGCCTATGCCCCCGCGCCAGGCGCCAGCGGTGCCTACGGTGCCGACAGGGCAGTCTGAGGTGGCTGCGTTGGCGGGTGCGCCTGCGATGCCTGACATCCCTGCTCCGAGGCTCGAGTCTTCGACCTTTCGACCAGCTCAGCCTATGCAGCTTCCCCTGCCGGGTATGCAGACACAGCCCGCTCCCATCCGACCGACTGTAGCATTCACGCAGGCGCCGCCCCAGAACGCCGTCCCCAGCATCCCCACGACCTCGCTGCACTCCCCTCCAGCGCTGCCGGCATCCTTCGTCCCGTCGTTCCCAGACTCCTTCCGCCCGAGCGTCTTAACAGCCCCTGACTTACCGCCGACGCCGGTGCGTCCAGCCCGCCCGGCTCAGCCGACAGTCAGGCCGGCACCTGCGCCCACGGGACCGAGATTCAACGCCATGCCGAGCTTGACGAGCATGATGGCTGGCGACCCGAGCCTCCGCGTGCCCGGCGAGCCGGAGCCGGATCACGCGTGCCCCGTCGGCGCGCCGGGACAACCGCCCAACGTGCCCGCTGCGCCCAAGGCGGTCCTCGAGAATAGGCAGTAGGCGCAAGGCGCAAGCGAGGCGCGGAGCGCCGAGCGCCGAGCGCTGCGTCTTGCCGCGTTATGCCGCCGGGTCGGCAGCAGTGGTATCCCGTCTCAGTTTTGGGCTCTAACTTGTCTTGGTGTTTTTTGTTCGATTTCGTCTCCTTGTCACCGTTCTCTTGTCTCGACTCGGTCTCTCGCTGCGCGTTGAGTTCGGCCGTTCGGCGTGCCCCGGGTATCGAACGTGACCCCGAAGGCAGTCTAGCGGCGATTGTATTCAGCATTCCTTCCATACCTCCGTCTGCCCCTTGGCCGGAATCCGGGGCCAGTCGTCTTGTCCACTGTTTCGGAGCCCGAGCGAGAACCCGAGGGATGCCCGGACCCGGCGTAGTGTAGCCATAGCAACTGTACCAGCTGCTTATGAAGCTTATAATGCGTGATGAGTGCGTGTTTCGAGCGTGTCTCGTGCTGTTCTGTGCCATGTGGTTGCGCGTCGTGAGGGAGGTGAGGGGAGAGAGGTCATGGAGGGAGGCTGGAAGGCTGGAAGGCTGGCTGGGGCGAGCGTTTACGGGCGTGTGGGGTGAATGCGGGGAAGCGAGCACGTTGCTGGGGCCTCGACGACGCCCGCAACTCCTTGGTGACGAGGGATGGCCTGGCCACTGATTAACTGCGAGAGGGAGAAGTAGCTCACGGAAACAGCGCAGTGCGGGCTAGAGCAAGTGATGACGGTGTGCTGGCGTGCGGCACTGGTGCAGCGATTGGTTAAGGGGTAGCGTTCAGCGGTCGGTCATGCTACGGCGGGCAGACGGGAGCGGGGAAGTAGCGTACCACTGAGTACGATGTGGTGGATAGTTGTACGGTATAAGTGACGGGGAGAGCGTATCTGGTGCCAACGAAGGCTCGCGGGCCAGGTCCACCTGTGTCAGGTCCGGTTGCCCGAAGGAACAACCTTGTGCCGCGTCTCCCTCGTGTTCGCGTCTTCGCATTGGTATCTTCCATCCGAGCAACGAGCTTAATAGGCGTAAACTCATTGAGGGAGGGCAGGGAAAAGCGTCAAGACCCCGCTTCGGAAGAAGGGACAGGCTCGAAGTGATCGCCACAGTACCGTATGCTCTTCGATGCTGACAGGAGCCTGGGGACGATTAAGCATACGCTCATGGTCGTCATGTCCACAACCCTATCACACTTCCTCTTATTCCCAAAGGACCAGTCACAAAGAGGGGAACAGAAGCTAAGGGGGGAGGTAAGACCGAGTGACGTGGCAACTGTGAACTTCGGGGCCAGCTTCACACGTCTTGGGACTGCAACCCCAACCCAAACCTCCCATTCTCATGTCAGCGAGCAGTCTGGTGAGCTCGTATCAAAGACGCAGTGTAGTCTTATCGCACCCCCTTGGTACCCCGGACGATGCCGTAGAGGTATGTAGGTGGCAACGAAATCCGGGGCCAACGACAAACGTAAAGGATGCGGGGTAAGCTTAACGTACCCAGACGTTGTCATGTGCGCTTGACTCTGAGCCTGGATGGAGGTGCATGTGGTCAAGATGACCAGCCATCGCGTTCCAGCGACGTTATAGCTGCAGTGTGAGTCCAGAGCCCAACCGCCAGGTCGTGATGAGACGCAGATGCTGTACTGGGCGTAAGTTCAGCTCGTAAGTTCGAGACAAGGTACTGTACACTTTCCAGCGCCCACTGCACCGGTGGGCACTGCCAGTGCCCTCGCGACGCTCTGCGACGACCGAACCCAAGGATGAGAGAGAAGGAGAGCATGGGAGAGAATACAGTTTATACCTCCGAGTTTTATCACGGATAAGCAGTGATTCCTACTCCGCCCTCTCTTCCCTCCTTCCTGCCAACGTTTCACTCTTGCCCAGTTAGCACGTTTCACCTTCCCTCTGCTTAACACCGCAGCGGCAGATACGGGCAAAAGGGTGAAGGACGTCGCGCTTGA
The DNA here is from genome assembly GCA_039545355.1 of Trichosporon coremiiforme. Classification (NCBI taxonomy): domain Eukaryota; kingdom Fungi; phylum Basidiomycota; class Tremellomycetes; order Trichosporonales; family Trichosporonaceae; genus Trichosporon; species Trichosporon coremiiforme. The sequence goes on from BCJJ01000010.1 coordinate 752,602, forward strand.
AACTGGCTTGGCTCGACAGTGTGAAACGGGTGACCTGTGTGTCCCCCTTCTTTGCTCCACAGCTGATCCACTGGTCCGGCGCTGGTTGCTAGTCCGCCGAGAATCCCCGCTGTTTCAGGCGCGTCAGCTGACACCCAATGACTGTTGCGAGCGGGTGCACTAGTGGCCCAGACTCGACGTCGGTGGCTCAACTGCCCAACTGCCCAACTGCCCACAAACCATTGGGCTTGTCCTGCCAGCCCCGTGTATGGCCAGCGGCAACGTGCGCAAACAGGTAGAGTTCACGGACGAAAAGGATCGTCGCGATTCCCGCGCCTCAGTCTCGTCCTTATCTGTTCCGCGCTTCACATGCTCGTGTGTCTTCCGTCTTCCGTTGCCCTCACCGAGCTCTTGAGAGGCAAGCAAGACAGCAAGACTTCGGATAGCTGGTCCGCTGTGCTCCACATTCCAGGTCCTAGACGAGCGAGTCACGGTACCACTGTGTTTTCACTCAGAACACTCCCTACGAGTCAGCTGCGAGGCTGCCTGTCTACGACGGCCACTCGGTGACTGATACATGGAGAGCTGGGTGAGACATGCATCGGTCGTGCCTCAGACGTCGTACACAAACAAACAGGCAAACACCCTCCACTCCATGCTCCATGCACGGCAGTGACTCACTTGCGATCAGGTCTCAGGTAGAGGCGACGCCTCTGACGTCTTCGTGTCTGGCAAGGAATGCAGCACACAGTGTGCACACAATGTTCGCCCGTCGCGATCCGTCGTCCCAGGAACTCGCGGAATGCGAAGGAAGAGATGAACCGGGAAAAATCCCCAGCGAATTCAGACGAGAGACATGCGAGACATGTCATTCACCCACTGGCCCTCCTAGACATGAAGGAGGAAGCGAGGACGGAAGAACAGCACACCCCCGTCGTCTACGCGTTCTGCGCCCGCGTCGTGTTCCGCAGTGCCGAGTGGCCGAGTGACTGCGTAATACTGACCCCTCCAACTCGCCTGTCCAACATAGGTTTCCAGTCCGAGTCCCAGTCCGAGTCCGAGTCCCAGTCCCCAATAGCGTAATCGGGGGAATCTGGAACGAGGGTCCTCACAGCACTGCACCTAGCCGCTGCACCCGCCGCACCTGGCCTGACAGCCAGGTACATTATGTATACCCACGGCAAACCTCCTAAGCTCCGCAAGTTCCGCAATCTTATCTTGGAGTTTCGCGCCGGGATGCCTCCAAGCCCCGCGCGGGCACATCCACATCCTCGCCGCACTTTTCACCACTTTTCACTGACTGCTTCCAACTCTACGCACATGCTGTACTATTATATGTAGCATACGCCGCCATCTGTCCAGGGCTCACAGCTGTGCGTCCAAAGCTTGCCTTAATGTTCTGGCCAGGTCAGCATTGCTACTCAGTGATACTGCGACTCGGTGACTCGCCCTCGCGCCTCACTCGCACTCGTTTCGCTCGTGCTTGTAGTTCTATTCATGTACACGTATACCTATTGTCTATTGTTACAGTGAATGTCCTGCGTGATGAAAAAATGCTGATGTACTAGTGCAAGACAGTGATGATGATGATGTTGTAGTTCGTTAAGAGAGGGAGAGTTTAACAGCTGATTTTGAGCCCAGGCCACAGGTCGTGCTTGGGCGCTTCCCAGATGTCGCCAAACTTGGGACACGGCGGGAGGGGCACGTCTGGCGGTGCCTGGGGGTGCTCGTCCCAGTCGGCGGACATGAGCTCGGGCACCTCGGCGTCGGCGAACTGCGCCTTGCGCGCGGGCGTAGGCGACGGCGGCTCCTGGCAGTAGCCTTCGTCCGAGGCAAAGAAGAGCGAACGCTCCATCGTCGGCGTAAGGGGCAGAGGCTCGGGGGACGCAGACGACGAGCGGTCGTCGAGCTCGGACTCGCTCTCCATGTCCGACAGGTCGCTCTCCATGATCGACTCGAGACACGGGGACGGGGGACCGGCGGCCGCGTCGAGCTCGGCGGCAGTCACAGACTGAGACAGCGACGAGCGCTGCAGAGGGGTCGCGTTCAGCGTGTCCGTGCGACGGAGCAGACCGTTCGAGAACGCCCGGCGCAGAGCCTTGTCCGCGTCCCGCGTCAGGTCCATGTGCTCGAGCCACTGGCGCTTGCCTTCCTCACGCTCGTAGCGGGTCGCAAGCTTGGTGATGTTGCCGAGGCGAGAGGCGAGGTGAGTCACCCGCGTGAGCTGGGCGCTGTAAGGGACACGCTGGGCCACCGGCATCGCGCTGACAGCAGGCGCGGAAGCGAGGAAGCGTTGGGGAGAGCCGGGTGCCATGAAGGGGTCGCTGCTCGAGGTCGTCGCGGAGAACTCCGAGTCGCCACCGAGGGTTGACGCCGAGTCGCGGCGGTCGTGCAGCGACACCTGCTCCACAGACAGGTCAAGCTGCAGACCAGCGGCCTCGACAAGCTCGACAATCTCGTCACGGGCCGTGTTGAATTCGGCAACCCTCTGGTTGGTCTCGCTCTGGATCGTCCAAAGCAGATAAGCAGAGGGAAGCGTCTCCTTGAGGGCGGGGAGGACATGGCGGCGGAACGCGTCGACAAGCAGCGAGCGTGCCTGGCGGCGGTGGGCGCGGGCGGGCTGCTGGTGGACCGCGACGTGCGGGGGAAGAACGGGCCGCTGCTGGGGGGCGCTGATGAGCGGCGTGATGAGCGAGGACAGGATAGACATGGGGGAGCGGCGGCCTGAGACGTCGGCCGGCGACGCAACAAGGGGAGGGGGCGCGGGCGGAGCGTTGGCGGCGGCAAAGCTCAGCTGGACCTCGTTGACGACGCGCCCGAGCTGGGCGATGCACTCGTTACTGAGGTCAACATTGATGCTGGTGCCGTCGATGAAGTGCACGGCAATCGTCTTGTGGGGCAGAGAGAAGGTCACACTGTCGACGACCTGCTTGTGTCAGCGAGAGACATTGGGGATGCCCCCGGGGCAAATCACTCACGCCGCTGATCCAGGTCGCCTTGTCACCGAGGAGGACGTTGGTGCACTCGATGTCCTCCTGGACGCAGAGCGAGCGGTGGGCAAGAAGGTTCGGGGGCAACGGGACGCCGCGCGAGCTGTTGCAGTGTAAGCTGGTGATCGTATGGTGGCCGGGTGCAGTGGCGCGGAGACAATGGAGGATAGGATAGTGGTGGTAACGTACGTGTAGGGGCTTGCCGGGAGGGGAAGGGTGAAGAGGATGGTGGGGGGCGACGGTTGAGCGTGCGTCGGCGCCGGGAGGAGACGGAGGAGCATGGTGTGTAGTGAGTCGTTAAACCAAGATGGTGTTTGTTCCAAGTGATGGTGATCCCTGTAGCGCTGGGATCTTTTGATGGGAAGGTGGTCTAAGTGTCGTTAACGGGCACGCGGTGCGTTGCTGGGTACTTGAGTGACGGGTGGTCGGGCGATGAGGTTGCAGGTGGCTGCCAGAGCCGTGGGAGGGGGGGTAGTAAAGATAATCAAACGAAAAGGTGGAATCGAAAGAGCAGGAGGTGTCGAGTAATCTAAAGGGTCAGGCGATTGAGAAGGGGAAGGAAGAGTGCAGCACGAGGTAGAGATATAAGAATGGGATGCGATAAAGTGTAGGCAGTGGTAGGAGTCGGAGTGTGCCAGTGCCGGGTGAAGGGGTGGATGAGTGAGTGATTGTTGTGCACGGTCCGTGTGCCCTGTTACCCTGGATGGTGCGCGAGTGCGCGAGTGCGCAAGTGCGCAAGTGCGGGCGTAGTTGTGTTCCCTTGGCGTAGTTTTGGCGCCCTGCACGCCCTGCACGCCCTGCACGCCCTGGGTGACCTGGCTATTCCCTGGACGACGCTGCATGGGACCGAGACCCTGGTATGCGTCCCTGCGCTGTGACCAGTCCTGAGAGCCTCCCGAGATCCTCCCCTCTCCCCGCGGATGCGGATGGGGATGGGGATGCGGGCGAGCGGTGATCGTCAATGTGTGTTGCGAGTGGACGTGTAGTACGCGGGACGAGCTAAAGTGCGGGAAAGGGCCCGCCCACGAGGCACAAATCGCGACCCTCAACCAGTCTCTCGTCTACTGCCATGTGGACACTGGGCCCTCTTTTCACTGAGCCAGCCAGATACCACCCACCAGCTGGGTAAGCTACAGGTCGGCCAGACCCACTACGCGCACCCACCTACCGGCTATCAAACACGAGTCCCACAGCTCACCGCTGGCCGCTGAGCTGACACGAACAAACCTTTTCACGGCCATTATGGCTGGGAGGGGGAGGGAGGGGATTCAGACAACCCGTGACATCCGACCTCCGACATGCGGCATACCCCACGCAGGCATACCGCAGCCTTCCAAGACATCACCGTGGAGCAGCCAGAGTCTGGAGCACTCACCGGCCCGTAACGTCCGGCTGTCACTCGCGTGCCATGCAGCTTTTTGAGACCCGGCTGATAAGGCATTCACCGTACCACCCATCCCACGGTTCTGTTCCGGGGAGCTCTCGCATTAACTCCTTGGTCATCGGTGTCCACGGCGGGTTGCGGTTACCAGGTGCGGGCGCTTGCTCGGTACGTTCGGTGGCTTTCATCGCGCCGTGCGCCGCGCTGCATACGATGCACATTTGCGTCGGTATCTCGGCGACTTTGTGGCCCGACACACGGCACCCGGCATACGGCACAGTCTTCACAATTTAACAAGTGGCTTAGATTCCCCTGTCATGCACTACAGAGCGAGCGGGTGATTCGGGCCCATGATAGCATCAATCATTCCTAGTAGTCGCTGGTGGGAGCACCTGCACACCGTGCACGCCATGAGCGGGGCAATAGTGGCCGGGGAGAGGTTGAGGCGTCAGTGGCTGTTGCCACCTGGGTACCTGGGGAGAGGTGGACATGGTTAATTTATTATTGTGCGTCGGTGACGCCCACGCTGGAGCACTCTGGTATGTGCTCGCGGCATGCCTCGGCGCAGGCTTGCAGGCATGCAGGCATGCTGGCATGCTGGCTGGGAGGCTGGTATGCGCTAGCGTGCCGATGACTCGGCCACTCCGGCGACTATTAGCTGTGCTAGCCGCTGGCCAGTGAAGTCTGCAATGTGTGCCGCAGCAGACCAGCACTAGCAAGGTCCAGACACTGCGGCGCCAGCGCACCCTGTACTCTGTAGTGCGCACGCCAGCGCCCCACAGCGTTAGCGCTGCCCGGCTGAGGGTCAAGGAAGGGGTCTGCCAGGATCGAAAACCTAGTTAGAAACCGACGTTATGGCACGTCTGTTACCCTGTGCTTGCTTCGGGCCTCGCCCATGCAATACCCGGCACAACTCCTGCAGCGCAAGCACGCCGCAAGGAGAGTACATACGACCCAGAACTGGATAGAGTTTCGCTACCCCGGCGTGCCGGGCGCTAACACGCTCGACGCGTCCTTGCGGTGGGTCGGCATCGTGCGGTGTGCGCCGTGGCGTGGCTGGTCGCGCATGAACAAAGAAGTGTCTGCCCAGTCGGGTGTCTCGATCTGAAGGTGGGGCACGGACGTGCGCCAACACCAGGCTGCTGAACGCATGAACGAGGAACGAAGACGTGCGACACGCCGAGCTCTCCTACCTCATCCGCAAGCCCTCCGGCGCAGTCGCATTCATCTCTGTCAAAGCTCTATTGAAGGCTTTGGATTCAACCCAGGCAGGCAAAAAGCCAATGCCGGAATCTTGAGTTTATCTTACGTAGGCCGTGCATACGAAGTCCTCGCCATATCAGCGAAACCAACTCGAGGAACGAAGAGGTCCTCGAATGTGACGAGCTTCGGCGAGGAGTACGAGGGCGCAGCGCGACGCGACGCGTCCACCGTGGCGTAGACGTTCTTTCGGTTCCTCCGTTCCACGCACAGACGGGTTCACGGGCGTTGCTCACTGACATGACGGTTCATTAATGAGTGACGTGTCCGTTGTTAGGCAGATTTGGGACCGGTTTCTACAAGTGGTGACATGTAGGGTCCCCATGTTCATTTGCTAGTCTCTTCGTAGCCTTGTCATAGACACGGACCTCGCCGTTAGGACTGCCGCTCCTACAGTTTCCCACCGAGCTCGAGATACACTGCAGACACCATCATGGAGACTGAATTCGGCCCGGGGACTCTAGCACCAGTAAGGGTTGCAGATGAAATGATAAGGCGCAGCTGAGACACCCCTGCCATTACAATTGCCCACGCGAGCAGCTCCATGTGGTGGGGGGATGCAGCCAGAGGTGTATCGGCGACTATGAGACGCCACGGTCGGCGACCGTCCAGAGGCGTCAAGCGCTTCAAGTAACCGGCAATCTGACGCCGGTGCGCCAACACTCCACGCCCGTTCGCCCGCCAGTACGCTAGCAGTCAGCCCCGGCGAACGCCCCGAGTATGCTCCGCCGCAGTCCCGGTGACATACCGCCGCGCGCCGAGACTTCGGAAACGGGCCGGAGTGGTCGGGCCGGCAAGATCGTGTGACGAACAGTCAGTCTGTCAGTAGACACGGAAGAGATGTGAGCTCCACTCGATCCACTCGCCCAATTCCAGCGTAATTCCAGCGACATTCGGCGTGCTCCTCTCATTCCACTGAGACTGGACCGCTCGGGTCATTAGGAGGGGTTGGGGTTTCAGTGCACGGCACCGGCGGCAATCCATTACTGGTGGCGCATACCACTGGTTCTCGCACGGACAGCTCGCCTCCGGGCCAACTCTTTGTCTACTCAGGTACTCCAGGTATCTCGCTATCCTCGCCGTGCGTCGTGCGCGCCGAACTCATATTCACCCATTCGCACCGGTATCGGACGCACTCGTAGTGACGCGTGACGCACCGTGCACTTTGCACAGATTGCAAGGGCTGCGCAGATTCCCACCGATCGCATTCACCAGCGTTCGGGCCGGAAAGTCTGACAGCCCCTTCGGGGGACATTCGGAGACCCCTCGGTGCGTCGGGTTCCGGTACTTCCAGTAACGGTGTCACTGCGATCACACCCCACTAATAGCCAGCACATGCCTCCCCGTGTTCCGCCAGCCGAGCGCCCTTCCTTTGAAAGCCCACTGTTTCCCACCGTGAGCAAAAACTCTGCATGCATATCCGCTCCGCGCGAAGCAGGCTACGCTCGGGGTGGCCGGAGTGGGCCGGGTTCCAGTGGACGCGCAGTCCCTCGGCGGGCATGAGCACGCCGCTTCCAACATCCTTACGGTTTGCATCACCAACAGAAAGGCGGCCGGACGTGCCTCTGGACCTGTGCCGGATGCCCGGTGCCATGCTGTGCCCTCCATGCTCTGCCCGCAGGTCCGCCGCTCGGCACAGTGGGCGAAATGGGAGCGGGCGAGGAGGGTTCAGCAACCGCCCAAAGTTACCGCTCCTCGGCGTGAGCGTGATTGTAGATCGCCGCAGGCATTGTAACGGTGCGTCTGGCGTGCGTCTGGCGTGCGTCTGGCCTCGAGATCCGACTGAGACTGATGAGCAGGCACTCCTAATTTCTGCGCCCCTTTCACTGCCAGCACCTCGGACGGTGTACCGATCCCCAGGCAGCACCCAATGTGGGGTCGCGGGTCTGTGCGCTGCGCCTGCTACCCCGTTCGGGAACCCAGGACTACTGAGGGTTGCAGGTCGGGGAACATCCCGGAATCTCCTCGCGACATGAATCGACAACGACAGAGAGCAGAGAGGAGGCGGTGCGCGCTCAGTTCTCCTTGCACTCGTTGCAATCACTCCCTGGCTCACTCCTGGAGAAGTAACCTGAGTGGCGTGGGTATCCAGTAAAAACTCGCGGCGCAAGCCTCAAGTCCTAACGCATTGCTCGGCTCGTCCAAAATTTCAAGAATGAGGGCCCTCCTTCAGGTCCAGGAACCCAGGAGACTGGAGGCACATTCGGGTGACCCGTGGAGAATTCGACAGAGATGTGCATGGCAGGACCACCCTAGACCCGGGACCGATTCCAGCGTGCGCCATACTGTGCACGACTCCACTCCCTCGTCTTTTGCCGCACGTCAAATTCATCTTTACGGCATGGCATTTGCGTTCTCGCCTTTCTGCCAACCACGACGCAGGGAACAGCACGCTTCTTGCAGTCCCGTCCGGGATGCGATCTGCACGCGTTTACGACTCTCTGCTCTCTGCCCTGTCCTTGCTCCCTGCTCACTCCCTGTTTGCTGGCAGAACATGCACTCGGCACAGCTTGGTGGCGTGTTCCTGGCCCAGCACCACACCTTAACCCCCCGCACGCCCACACCTTACCTAGAAAGCGCTTTCAGCGTACCTGCGGGTCACTGCCCCGCCTGCGCCTCCACGCCCCGCTCACGCACTTCCGGTCATAACGTGATGAGCGGTATGCATGTGCCTTCTTACCACTGAAAACGTCAGAATCGATCGCGCAGACGCACAACGTAACTGGCTCGCGTGTCGCTCGGAGTCTTTTGCGCACCCAAACGCGCTCATGACTGCTATGCCTAACCCCGCTCTGCATGATCTGAGGTCCTTTCGTGCCTCCATTAACCAGTATGCCGCCGAGCCAGATCGGTGACTCGACTGCGGGGTGCGAGCCCAGATCCTTCGTCCTTCGCCCTTCGCTCTTCGCCTCGCGCAGATCGAGGATCCAGATCGAGCCCCAATCCTGGGCAAGGAACTGTACCCCGCAAGGTACTGCAGGTACGCAGCTGCCCGCTTTCGCGCTAGACTTTTGCGTGGGTATGCAATGCAGGGTAATCTGGGTACTACAATTTTTTCGCGTTGCACCGCGTCAAGTCTCATGCGCTGTCTATGACATCGCAGACACGAGCAGCTCGAACGTCAGGAAGGTCGCCATGTTCGTCTGCATGTCGTCAGCAATTGCGGGTGTTGCGCGGAGCTGAACTTCCAGCGTCCTGTATCCTCAAACGGCAGGAGAGCGAATATGCGTGCTGCATCTGCGCAGGCTCGCACTTGCTGCCCGCCGCTCGAAGAACATGACGCCGAGCTTCCGAGTCTGGACTTACAGGGATCGCTCTGCATTTCATTACAGAGAGTTTGGGTTAGCATCGTTCTCCTAACCATTTCATCTGATAACTTCTAACCGACACGTCAGATGAAACTATCCGACGGGCCCTCAAGAGTAACCGCAGGGTCGCCATATTGGGGTCACCCGTTTCGTTCTCCTCATTGGTCCCGAGGAAAACCACGCCACTCGCCTTGTTGGTGACATGAGCGAGCGCGCTCGCGCCGCATTCGGTAATCTCGTGGCTCAACACAAGCTTCCGTCTGCACGTCGCACAAGGTTGATCCCATGTCGCCCCAGATTTCTCTCCCCTCCGGAGCCCTGCAAGAGAACCCTTTCGTAGGGCAGGCACACACCCAAAAGAAAGAAGTCGTGATCCCCTTTCGATGAATGGTTGGCCGATCCTTTAACCCATGGGAGAGGATGCACCATATGGTGCAGATGCGTGGCTGGCTCGCAAGGTACACCGGGCACGTATCACGGCCCATTGGTGAACTGGGAGACGAGTGGTGACTCACCCCCCTATCACCATGAGCCGTGGCAATCACCGAGTGATGATCTCCTTCTTTCCGCATCAATGGAACTCAGGTTGCGTCCACGTCTGTCTCGCACGACATCTCAAGGCATGTGGTACACGTTTGTCGGCCCGATTCTCGCTCGCTTTCGAGTGACAAGCCACCTCCGTGTCATTCATTGGGGTTTGAACTCACCGGACGATTGTTGGCCACAGACCAACGAACATGACTCTCCAGCCTTCCTTCCGAATACTCGTGACCGCCGTCTGCCAGAGACCCAGCTTGACCTTGCTCGCCTCGTCGCCCCAGGCCGACGAACTCTGCATACGGGTCTTGAAGACGTCGAAGGGGAACGTCGCCTGGTGTTAGCTGACGGTCTTTCACTTCCACGGCAAGTCTCTCACTCACCACCCAGGCCACGACGCCGGCCACTCCTCCAGCAGTCATGAGCTCAGCCCAATTCAGACCGGAGTTGAGCTCGGCCTCGCCTTCACTGATCAGGTCGTGCTTGTGATCATGGTACTCCAACGGATGTCCCGACTTCGCACGGCGCCATTTGAAGTATCGACACACCGCCTCATACCTGCCGTCAGTCGCCTCACCACGGGTGGCAGTTCTCACGAGCAGAAGTAGGGTCCGTAAGCCGACTCTCGGATCAGCGTTGCCGTGTAGCCTCGGTACAGGCCACGGAGGCCGCCCGTCTTGAGGATATCCCACGCAACGGTGAAAGTTGATGGGTTCATGTGCGGAGGCATCGACTGTTGGCGGATCTGGGCGTCAGCGTCTCTGCTATTCTTATCGGCAACGATAAAGTGCAGTCGGCTCAGTCTGCGCAGCCTGTCCTCTGTCGCACGTCTGGGGAGCCAGTCGCAATTTACCGAGTTCACGCACCTTAATCAGCTCGATTGGGCACGTCAGAGTTGCTCCCACGAAGCCACTTCCCATTCCGGCGAGATTGATTTGCCACAGCGTCGGGTCCTGGCCGGGAGGCGTTGGCATCATGCTCATGAAGGACGTATACGAGGAGAAAATAACACCGTTCACGAAGGCAATACCCAACTGTCTGTCAGCGAGCGGCTCCCCATAACGTCTTACCATGGGGCTCATAACACCCTTGAAGAGACCGGGGATCTGCTGTTAGCTTCCACATTACTGCCTCAGCTATCTCGCATAGGTAGCGAGACCTCAGTCCCACCTTCTCCTCCTTCAGAATGGAGGCTGACTGTCAGCGAGAACCCTCAGACTAAGGCTCACTCAGTGCCCCTGTTATTGACTGATATCTTCCATTGTACTGCGGTGTCTGGTAGCGAACCTTGACAACGTCAAAGGGTTGTCCGACGAGGAGACCGACGGCGCCTAGGTACATCAGCATTCCGCACAGCTGCAGAGTTTAAGCGGTGCTCTCACCAGCAATCGTTCCAGCAGTGAAGTCGACGAGGGGGGAGATCTCTCTGCCTTCTGGTCAGCGTCGCTCGTGCATGTAGACTCACCCTTGTCCTCGTCACCCATAGTGGTGTCGTAATCGTCCAATGGCTGCGAGGAAGACACGCGTGAGATAAGCTGAGGTCGCGTGAGGATGGAGGTGCGGCGGGTTCCGCGGATGAACGGGGGGGGCTTGACCAGCAAAGCACAAAAGGCCTGTTCGGGCAGGAAGCAATCGATAAGTCGAATAGAAAGAGCACAAGAATGTGGCCTGCAGAGACCACGAGAATGCGGAGCGTTGATGAAGCTGGAAGAGTGAGAGGACACAAGACAATCCGTCGGAGGCCGGGTGTACGGTGGTGTCAACATCGTTCCTGCCAGGTGGCCTATCTACCCCGCATTACCCCACACCGCCTGGCAGTGTCATCGTTCCGTTGATCCGTGGATTTCCTACTCCGTCCAACCCACAACATCCTCAACCACTCGGTAACATCCACGACCGCGTTTAGCTCAATCGCCTCCCCCACCGGTGACACCGTTAGCTTGAAGCCGTCACGGATCGGAACGAGTTCCGCCCGTGCACCTACGTTCCCTTCGATTGTCGCCCACTCTATCACACCTAATCTGGTGTAATCTGCACTATCAGCGAGCTACTAGCTGCTGGTTCAGCGCCCATCATGAATCTTGACGAGGAGGCGAAGCTCTACACGACGAACCAGGAGCGTGAGCAGGTCGAGAACCTCGCCACGCTCTACTCCATCATCGTCTCCCTCGATTACCTGGAACGGGCCTATGTCAGGGATTCGGTGACGTCGAAGGACTATGCGCCAGCATGCACAAGGTTACTGGCGCAGTACAAGAGCTTGATGAAACTCGTTGGGGAAGAGATCGGGGGTGTTGAGGCGTTCATGAAGCGGTACAAGGTCAGTCTTCTATGGAAAAGTAGCTGAGCGATCCTCGAGAGCTGACAATCAGATGGAGCTGCCAGCAGCATTGCACCGTCTGCAGGTTGGGGTGCCCGCGACAGTAGAGCATGCTAGCGACACAACGGAAGGAGCCGATAACGCCAAATATGTGGCTGAGGCGACACAGGTGGGCATACGGAACGTGCTTCTCAGCTGACATTCAGGCTTTCATCACATTCATGGACGCGCTTAAGCTCAACCTTCGAGCCAAGGATCAGCTGCACCCGTTGCTCACTGAGGTGATGGCAGGCTACGCAAAGTTCAAGGACTCTGCTCAGTGGGAGGGAAGAGCCAAGATAATCCACTGGCTCATCACGCTGAACGCCATGAAGGCCGCGGACGAGATCACTGAGGAGCAATCACGGCAGATGCTCTTTGATATCGAGAACGCCTACAACGAGTTCTTCAGATCGCTCAGCGGAAAGTAGTTGGGAGAACGGGAATTTGTTAGATAGAAGCAGTTGTAACGATACAATGACATCCCAGGAGTATACAACGGTACAAAAGACGAGAAAGAGTACAGGTCTAGACTTGGATCTGCTGAGAGAAGCCGAGGGCGCCAGAGACTTGCTCCATATAATCGTCTGCCCGTTGCCGGAGGTTCCAATATGTCTCCAGGACCTTGCGAATATCTGACTGGTTCTTGGCGATGTACTCCTTCATCTCGGCGTGCAGCTGCTTCTGCTCGTTCTCGAGCTCGACGAGCTGCCCCTCCATGACTGCGCGCTCCTTATCCTTCTGGTTGTACTCGGCTGTAAGTTCGGCGATACGGGCCTGGCTGTTCTTGTGGAATTCCTTGATCCTCTCCCGTTGCCGGATCAGCTTCTCGTCCGCGAACGAGATCTGCCGCTCGAGGTGGTTGTTCCGCTCCATTAACCGCTCGCCCTCTGTTCGCGCCTGGTCGACGGCCGCCTGGAGCTTCTCCTTGCCTCGCCGCAGCTGTTCCGTCGTCTCCTGCTGGGCTGCAATCTCCTTGCCGAGAATGATCAGCCTCTTCAGCTCGGTCTCAAGTCCCTGTAGAACTTCCAGTCGCTTCGTGTGCTCGTGCAGCTTCTCCGTAGTTCGATTTAGCTCTTCCTTCTGGGTCGCAACCTGGTAGCTCATCTCGGAGATGTTCTTCCTGATGCGGTCCGGAGACCGAACGAGCCGGCCCTTCGCCTCGTTTATCCGCGCCTCCAGATCCTCGAGCAGGACTGCGCGCTCTTTCTGTGATGTTAGCATTAAAAGTGCAAACGAGTGTACTCACGCCTTCCTTGCTTAGGGCGTGTCGCTCCTGCTTCATCCGCTCGTATTCTCCAGACAATTGTCGCTGCTCCTCGGATAGGCCGCGCAGCTCATTGCGCACCTCCTCATTGCGCTTCCTCGCACTCTCGACTCTCGGCAGGTCTTCCTCCTGCATCGCCTTGAGATCTCCGATAGCGACGTCGAGCTTGTCGATCTTCATCTGCAGCTGAATGACCCGCTCCTTGTTCGACTCGAGCTGAGCCTGAAGCTTGTCCGCAAGACCAGAGTTTTCTTCCCGGAACTTCGCAAAGTTCAACACGCCGCTGAGAGCAGTGCGCAGGTGCAGGGCGTCAGGCTTGGTGAGGTCGGTAATGTTGAGAGGAACACCGCATCGGTCGGCAAGATCGCGGCAATGGTGGAAGAACATGAGGAAGCCCAGCCCATCGCTATAGAGCTCCTGCGCACTGTCAGCTACGTTGTCCCAATTCATTGCTCACCTTATACTCCATCATGCCCAGGACCGTGTTCTTGGGGTTCTCAAACTGTGACTGGCTGATGCCACATAGAATCTCAAGGAGACCGGCCCAGATTGCTCGTGTTGAGGCTGGCGTTGGCCGCGTAAGGTCGTCCATCTGGCAGTTGATACCCAGGAGACTCAGACAGCTGTAGACCTCATGCGGGCTCATCATTGGAAATCCTAATTTGCGCCCATTCTTTCCGGTTGCACTCGCAGGGCCGTTTCCTCTGCGCGCGGCCTGGGACATGATGAGCTCGGAGGTTGCTGTTCAGTCGTCCGTAAGTTGGAGTTGTTGTGGTGGAAACTTCCGAATGCGTGCCCGCGACTTGGGTGGCAAGGGCGCTTTGTTTACACGATCGCCGGGTTACGTAAGGCCGTTAACGTTTGTAATGCACTAACGTTTGTAATGCTCTTTGTAATGATGGATCCCCTGAATGTAGGTGCTTGCTGAAGGCGGCATTACCCGCGGAATCAAACTTGCCCAGCTGCGTCGGAAAGTAAGGCGCGCGTTGACAAATGTAAACAAACCGTCAGACCGCCCGTCGTCTTCTTCGCATTGACAACAATTAATCACCATAGCAAGCAATCACCATGGCGCCTCGTCGCCTCTCGATATCGTATCTAACGGATACGCTGCCCTCCGTTGTTCCGCCCATCTTCGATCAAGCGCAGGGAAGTCTTGCGAACCACCGAAAGAACGCCGGCAACCTCCGCAAGATTCAAGAACAATGCGCTAGTATCACTGAGGAGACGGACAAGGGTATCAGGCTCATCGGCGAACGTGCTTTCAATTCGCTCTTCGTTGACATGATCAATCGTGTCCTCCCCATCAAGAAGGGTGTCGCCGTCGCTGATCGTATTGTCAAGTTTGTCTCGACCTTCGTCGAACTCACAACTACTCAAGGTATGCGAGACTGCCAGCGGAAAGGCTGACCCCTTAGATGCCGAAGAGGAAGATGGAGACTCAATGTCATCCCGATTCGTATCAAAGCTTCTGCGTCACCTTCTTGCGGGCATGGAGGCTAAGGACAAGAACGTGCGATTCCGTGTCACCTTAATGACCGCGTCTCTGATCAACGGTCTGGGCGAGATTGAGTGGGTAATTCGGCACACGACATTGCTGACGCTCAGCGATGAGTTATTCGTTATGCTCCGGGAATGCCTGCTCGAACGTTCCAGGGACAAGGAGTCGGCCGTGCGCGTGCAGGCCGCTCTGGGACTTGCGAAGCTGCAGTCTGCGGATGACGAAGAAGACGAAGATGAGGAGTCTATCGCGCAGGTTCTGCTTGACCTGCTCCGCTACGACCCCGCTGCGTGAGTTTGAAATTACCTATCAGGCTAACAGTACAGCGAGGTTCGTCGCGCTGCTCTTTACAATCTTCCGCGCACCCAGGAAACATTGCCTTTGATCCTCGCCCGCACGCGTGACATCGACCCGATCCTCCGTCGCACGGTTTACCAAGGCAGTTTGAGCACTGCTTCACTTCCCAACGCGCGCTTTCTGTCGATTGAGCAGCGTGAGCAGGTTGTTCGCCACGGCCTAGGTGACCGTGAGCCGGCGGTGCGCAAGGCTACGGCTGTCATGCTGGGAGGCTGGCTGGACCAGGAAGACGTTGCGGGTGACCTGGTCAAGTTCCTCGGCTTCTTCGATGTGGTCTCCAGTGAAGTCGCGGAAGAGGCTTTGCTCTCGATCTTCGTCACCCGCCCCGAGACTCTCGATGTGGAGTTCCCGGAGGAGTTTTGGCAGGAGCTGTCTCCCGAGAAGGCCTTCCTTGCCCGAGTGTTCGCTGAGCACTGCATGTCCTCGAAGGATGAAACTCGACTTGAAGACGCCATGCCCGTTGTTACGGCCCTGGCGTTCAAGACTCAGGACGAGTACAACCGCCTCGTTACCCTTATTAACGACAACGACGACGAGGATGAAGACGCGGCTGCCCAAGAGGCAGCTTTCATCGTCGGCGAGCTGCTCCGCCTCGCGATCAACATGGACTACGCGGACGAGATTGGCCGCCGCAAGATGTTCCAACTGTCTCGGGAGATGATCTCCCAGCCCAACCTGCCCGAACCCCTCATCCCTCGGTGCATGGACGTTCTTAGCAAGATCTCCACGGGCGAGAAGGACTTGATCCGCCTCATTGTCGATGTGGTGACGGAGCTGCGGGAGGGCGACGGTGACGTCGAGATGTCTGAGGCCAGCCGATCAGTCGCTGCTACCCCGATCCGTCCAGCTCGTTCCCAGTCCGAAGACCCGGAAGCCATCATGCGTGCCGCTATCATTGACATGCGGTGCCTTCTGATCTGCACCTCGCTGCTTGAGCGTGTCAACACCCCACTCCAAGAGAACTCAGTCTTCCACGGACTCCTTCCGGACCTTATCATTCCTGCAGTCCGTAATACGCAGGAACCGGCGTTGCGCGACCAGGGACTGGTGTGTCTCGGACTTTGTTGTCTCATCGACGAGAAGATGGCGACCAACTCGTTCGGCCTTTTCATTCAGCAGCTGAACGCTGCCGATGACGAGCTCAAGGTCAAGGTAGTTCAGGTCATCTTCGATCTGCTCATGGTGCACGATATCGGTACTCTAGTTGCCCGGACAGTGCCCGCGGATCGCGTTCTGGAGCTCGTTCGCCACATGCTCGCGCAGGATGCTCCCGAAGTTCAGGCCGTGGCGTGCGAAGGCGTAGCCAAGCTGATGCTCGCGGGCATGATCGAGGACGAGACTACCCTTCAATCGCTCGTGCTGCTTTATTTCTCCCCCGAGACCGCCGACAACCAGCCGCTTCGTCAATGCCTCACTTACTTCCTCCCCGTCTACTGTTACTCGTCCGTCGCCAATCAGCGCCGAATGCTGAACGTAAGTGGTCGATTAATCGCAGATTTCTAACGTTCAGATCTTCTCCGACACCTTCACAATGCTGGCTCAGCTCGGCGAAGAGTTCGAGAATGCGGCTGACCTGCTGCCACTGAGCCAGATGGGTCTCATGATGGTGGACTGGCTCGATCCTGAGAAGGCAGTGTGAGTTGAAGGCTGGGACGATCTGGCCAACGCTGACATGTAGTGAACGCGAGACGAGCGTCGACCACAATATCCATCTCGCGCTGGCCATTGAGCTGATCAAGGCTCTTCTCACCGAGACTTCTCGTAAGCCATCCCTCCGCGTGGCTGACGCTAACATCAGACGACGTGCGCAAGACACTCGCTGGCTTCCTGTCGAAGCTCAGCCTTGCTGAATCGGACCAGGCCGATGTCTGGAAGACGAAGGCTGTCTACCAGCTGATCGCGAGTCTCAAGGAGAAGCGACCTCTGTCTGATGCCGCCTCACGTAACGCGATCACACGTTTCGAAGCTTCCTTGATCAAGCGCTATCCTGAACTGGAAGGCTACGATGAAGACGCTTTCCGAGCTGAAGGAGAAGAGCACGAGGAGACCAGCGATCTGTTCGGGTTCATCGATGATGTGTAAGTCTCAACATTACATTCCCGACATGCAGCTAACAGGCCTAGCGATGAGGATGCCGCGACGCCGGAACGCACCCGGAGATCGAGCCGAGCCACATCACGAGCGCGATCGATGTCAGTCCAAAGCTCTGACTCGGACGCGACTCCTGTGAAGCCCCGGCCAAAGAAGAAGCCGGAGCCGATCCAGGAGGAGTCGTCTGAGGAGGAGGAGGAGGAGGACGACGACGATGAGGACGTGGAGGGCCTATTGGATAGCGAGTAGACTGACGAAACCCCTTGTACCTGTATGAATTTCGCTGTGTCATTATTATTATCAACTATCTGGAAAAGATAAGCTCGTTGCATGCGTCGTTGACCGAGCGCCGAGGCGGCGGGTTGCATAAATAGCAGTGCAGGTGTAATGATGCATTCCTCTCTTCCCTTCCCCTCCTCTTCAGTACACCGCCCTGAAGAGGCCGCCCGCCGTACGCTTTACGGCTCCGACTGAAGCCAAGCGCGAGATTTGACTCCGCACCTACGTGGGGGTGGCTTGCTTGTCATTGCCACCTGCGTCACCCGTCACCCTGCCTGGCCTCCACAGCCTCCACCCACCGCACCACCGACTGGCTTCTGGTCTCCACTCTCCTTCCACATCATGCTCGACTTACCATCACCCCCAGATAACCATCCATCAAATCACGACGAGGTAGTCCGTTCGCCAGGTCTGACGAGCCTCTACTCCCTCCACCCCTTGCATGGCAGCATGGCCGCTCCACTTTCCCCAGGAGGGGTTGTCACCGAAACCACGCCCCTAATTGCTTCGACCTACTCTACCGTCGGCGAGTACTTGGAAACCCGGGCCCAGCATATGCTCCAGCAGGCCGCGCGCAATGAGCTTCAACTGAATGACCCGGAGGACGTCGACCTGACGCACGAGTTTGCTTCGGCGCTCTACGCTCTGCACATTGTTGAGCGACACGACCGGGCGCGAGGATCGGCCAGAGCAGCGGCGTACAGGGCCAGCGAGACCGCCCGCGTTAGGACCGATCTCAAGGATTACGCCGTCTGCTGTCTGAACATGGCGATGGCGTACATGGGTACTAGTGACGAGGACAAGGACGACAACGATGATGACGTGCTGGTCGTCACGAGGCCATTGGCGCTGAAGCCGGGCAAGGCTACGAACGGTGAGTCAGGCTGGACAAAAGAGTAAACAGACCCTGGCTGTTACGCCTCCGCGCCTTCCCGGGTTGAACGCCATCGGCCCGTCGGGGCTGGACGCCAGTCGCAGAGCTGCCGATGGTGCTCTTCTTTCCTTGCGATCGCCCCAGAAGCTGACATCCATGCAGTGGCCGCCTTGCTGTCTCATCATACCACACCGGGAGCAGTCATCGAACACCCCCTCGTTCGCGCTTTACTTCCCCGCGCGTGGAGCCGCTCTCGTCGCTCTCGGCAAACGCCGGGGCGCGGTCTGCGGTCGATCCTGGACAGCGCTGTGACGCCTGCGTATGTTACCCCCACTGTTTCGCACTAACATGCGTCAGCCGCGCCCATTTCGTCGAGCTCTTGGGCCAGCTCGTCTTCATTGCTTTGACTTTCGCCACGGCTTTGATTCCTGACACCGCCATCGGACCCGACCACTCACTCCCGGTAACAATTGTTTGGTGTGTGTGGGCTTGGTGCAGCTTCCTGGGCGTAAGTTGATCTTCGTGACCAAGTCGCTAACCATCAGTCGATCGTCGATGCCTTTGCCCGACGTCGCGGCCCGTCATCGACGGCGCATCTGCTGCTGATGCTCCCTGCTCAGCTCAGTGGCATCTTCATCTTCATCTGGCGCGATCTCGCCGTGTTCCTCCGCCTGCTTGCGATCCCGATGTCAACGCTCGCCATTGTGCTCCCGAGCTGCCCGAGCCTGCCGTTCTTGACGCCTCAGAAGCTTCTCCCGCTGTCGACTCTCCTGGGAGGGATCCTCGCCCGTGGCGCGAAGGCAACCGCGCTGTTGATTCCGCTGTCGCTCGGTCTGTGGGCGATCTACGCGTTTTCGCTGAATGGAAAGGTCTGGGCGGTCATTGAGAGCTCCGGTGATGTCGACATCACGGGCAACGGTGATCCGATCGACGTCGGTCGTGCGCCCTTCGAGACCCGTGTCGCGCTTCTGATCACGTTGATCTTAGTGATCGTCCTTAGTGCCTGTCTCTCGATCATCCGCGCGATGGCCCCTGGCAACGACACGCACGACGGAACGTGGGAGGCGGAGTACGGCGAGGGTATTGCGCACACGGCGCGAAGAGCGCTTGCCGCCGGTGTCGCCCGCTACCTCCCGGCAAGTGTGGACGCTGCGCCGGCAGCCGTCCCTCTGCCCGTGCCTCTCAACGTCCTCATGCTGCCGTACGACTTCTTGAACGGAGCATGGCGGGTCGTCACCCTCGGCAGGGGACACCCCCCCTTCGCCCTCCGCCGAGCGCGAGGATGGATCAGCCTGGGCATCGTTGCTGCCATGTGCTTGATCATCACTCCCGTCGCTGTCTTGATGCCCAAGTGGTGATGATGTTGTAGAAGTCGAAGTCAAGGCCGCTGGCCGTGTTGAACCTTCGCGTGTATGCTCTAACGTAATTAGACCCTCCTTCAGACAGCCAGCTGCTCACACGTACTTAATGCTAGGAGATGATGCCTGTTGAGTTCTTGCTTAAATGGACTACTGACAACTGACTATATACAACTAATTCGGGCTGAGCGTAAAACTCTCACCGTCATTGATCGGCTTGCCCTCCTTGACCTTCGCAACATTGTTACGCAAATCCATGACGATGCTGAAGATGGTCTCAGACCCACAAGCGCCATCGCGACAGATGGAGCCCGGGAAGCCCTCCGTGTCCTTAAGCCACGTCCACACCGTGTCGAGCACGTTCTCGTCCTCCTTCAATCCTGACAGGCTCTGAGTCACGAGCTTCGAGATACGAGCAAGGCGCGCCGGCGAGTCGGGCATCTGGTTCGCGCCCAGCTTGACACCAGGGTGCGACTCGATGTAGTGGTTCGAGTGCACGAGCGCGTCCCACTCGCCGACGTCGAGGTGCCGCACCCGCGCCGTGTCGATGTAAGACGTCTCGAGCCCGATCGCCTGCGAGCCGTCCGAGATGATGATGTGGCCTGCGGACGCGACGCCGAGCTTCTCCAACCGGCTCGCGAGGAGCTCGGCCGTTCCGGGAGGCGCGAGGAGCTTGCCTGCTCCGTTGACCTTGCCGTTCGCGTCCCCGTTGACATCTCCGTTAGCGTGCCCGTTCGTCGCTCCGTTCGCGTGCCCGTTTGCCGTCCCGGCGTGCTTCACGGCCTCCTCCCCAGCCCAGTCGAGAATCTTTCTGAGAGCGATGTGGACGGGGATACGGGAGGAGTCTACACCAAGCGCCGCAATAGCATTCAACGTCGTGCCCACGCCAGCCGAGAGTCCGATCTTGCCGATGATACCCGCCTCCGTGACAATGCTGAGATCCGGGCGTCCCTCGCGGTGGATAGTCATCTGGACGATGTTTCCCTTCTGCGCGCCCTTCCAGTCCCAGTTCTGGGACAGAATGCCGTTCCGTGGTCCATGCAGCGCAAACGCAGTACAGCCGTCCGTGTACAGTCCAAATGCGACTTCGGTGCGCACGTTGAGCGCCAGGATGGTCTCCTTCGACAGCTCGGAGCCGGCCGCCAGACCCTCAAGCTCCTCGAGGATCTCGGGGTAGGACTCGCGCAGCAGCGGGAGCCACTCAGCCGCCTTCGTCTCCACCGCGTCCCAGGGAAGCTTGGCCGTCTCGCGGAAGAAAGCCTGGTAGAACGCGAGCGTGCCGTGCACGCGCGACTTGGCTTGCGTGCCGTGCTGATATCCGATCTAACGTCAGAACTTGGTGATGAGAGAGCCATACCTCGTAAGGTGTTCCCGAACATTCGATGCGCAGCATTGTCGGTCGTTGTTACTCTGAGCAGGCAGCAGCTGCTCGTCACGGGCCGTCCTTATATTGAAGAGTGCCCACTTCCGAACGTCGCCTTACCCGCGGTTCGTAGGCTCGGACTTCGCCGATGTAGATACAGTTCAGACGAGTGCTGGTCCCCAAGAAATGAGAACGAACGGAGGTCTGTTAGACGTCGTGAGTAGCTTTCGGCTGAAGCGAAGCAGTGCTGAAGGCGCAACACCGTCCATGACCCCCATCGTTTGTGCTCTCCTCATCACCAGAGATCATGATGACATCCCCACCCTAGGGAGGTAGAGATGATCCGTTGAGCCGGAGATCACGTGTTTCGGCCGGAATGTTCCTGCCACGTGAAGGGGACGCAATGCGCCACTGGTCGAAACGCCGATCGGTGTTAGCCACGTGTATCAATTTCGACACCCAAACTTGTCCAAACTGTCGCGACCAACTGCCCAGCCAAAATTTGGTCCCGTCGTGCAGCAGGCAGGCTCACTTGGGTAGGCGGAAACTGAGACGTCTTCTTCATCCTTCAACGTCTACGCAAAAACCCACCAGGGACCAACACACACCATGGAGACCGAGAAGTACTTCCGCAAGCAGCGCATCTTCAACGCCCAGAAGGCCAAGGGTGAGTCTTTGCGCGCCGTCCGACCGACACAGAACGACCCTCAACGACTTGGAAACGACTTGGGAGAGAGGGGGAAGATTTGTGTTCGGACAGGACGGCGGAATTGTGATCGCGAGTAGGGCTGGAATGCTGACGCTGTTCTTCTTCTTCGACTGCCGCGATGATCTCGATCTTCTGCTCGTGTTGTGTATCGAAAATCTGCACATTCGCGCTCTGTCTACGACGATTCAATGGCTTGAAACTCATTGTTGGAAACTGGACTGGATCTCGAATCTCGACCTCGACTCATTTCTGCTCGGATTCTGCGATGACTTGCTTGAATTCTCTACTGGATTGTGATCATCACGAACAGGCGGCAAGGTTGCCCCCAAGACCAAGCGCTGGTACAAGGACGTCGGTCTCGGCTTCAAGACCCCCTCTGGTGAGTTCAACCGCCGGGATGCGCGCAGGTTTTCTTCGAACGAGAAGCGTTGGATACGTGGGAAGGAGCAGGGGAACGCAATTGTGAAGGGCTGCAGGCATTGGATTGTCGCGGAGTGACCGCTATCGCGATCTTGAGGGCCATCCCAAAGCGCACGCGACTCTGTTCAGACCATGGCCCGTTTCTCTGGAAGGAAAACCTGCACGCCGGTTCTCGTTCTGTGCCCATGCTAACCATTCGCAGAGGCCATCAACGGCACTTACATCGACAAGAAGTGCCCCTTCACCGGCGAGGTCTCCATCCGTGGCCGTATCCTCACTGGTGTCGTCCACTCGTCCGGCAAGATGACCAACACCATCATCCTCCGCCGCGAGTACCTCCACTTCATCCCCAAGTACCGCCGTTACGAGAAGCGCCACAAGAACCTCGCCGCCCACGTCTCCCCCGCGTTCCGTGTCGAGCAGGGTGACACCGTCACCGTCGGTCAGTGCCGTCCTCTCTCCAAGACTGTCCGTTTCAACGTCCTCCGTGTCGCCAAGAACAAGGCGGCCAAGGGCTTCAACAAGTTCTAAGTTAGCCGGCTTAGGGTACTTGGTGTAGGTTATGCATTGGCATCTTTGGCGTAGCAATCTAGAGCGATGGATATCTTGACTAATCGGTAGGAGGAAGAGTCAGCGTCAGAGGAGTCTTGTTCTTGTGCCCAAGTGTCACTATGCGTACATATTGGGGTCCTGCAGTCGCGGGAGAGCTATGGCTACTTTACACTATGGGCTATGACTACACGAGCGCCTGGATTAGCGGACACTCCCAGCTGCGGTCGGTCGGTCTCTGCCGCGCGCGCCGCCGAGCGCACCTCTACTTGTGCCCACAGCACGAGCTAAGCATCCCGCCGCGGTGCAGCCCGTGCAGAGCCATGGCGAGGATGCGACACACCTCGCACACGTCGGTGGGCGGCTCGATCGTAGCGGTTTGCGCGGCCGAATCGATGGCAATGACCTGCTCGGTCATAGTCTCGCGATCGATGAGCTGCGTCTCATGAACCGTCTTCGTCATCGCAGCAGCCTTCGCGGCGATCGCGATGATGCCAGCCTCGTCCCGGTTCTCGATCTCCAACTCTTTCGCTGAGTCCTCAGGCTCCTTTGCGGGCTCTTCGGTGACAGGCTCCTCTACGGCAAGCTCCTCGTCCGGGGACTTCTTCGGAGCGTTCCTGTCAAGCTCAGTTTGGGGTGTCGCAGCGGTGGACAGAGGTGGCGCCAGAGGCTCTTGAGAGGGAGTCAGCGTCCTAGTCTTCAGGATGTGGCGCGAGTCAGCCTTCAAGCAGTCCTGGGGCGGCTTCTCGTCCTCGGAGCTCATGTCCTCGACGTGCGCCGCGTACTGCGAATGACAGGGATCAGGCGTGGCCGACTTCTTCTGCTTGCGCGGCACACGGTTGTTGAACAGCTGATCCAGGAACGCTTCCGCCCTGCTGCTGCAACGACGCTTGGGAGGACGGTCGTCTTCCTCTAGTGTCGTGTCCGTGTGACTGAGGAACCAGTCAAGACCGCTCTTGAGAGGTTGAGTCACCTCATAATCCGATCCCGTCATAGGGGCAGAGGGCGACGGACGAACTGCGCCCTTCCTTTTGTCCTTTCGCGCAGGCTGAGCGGAGGGTGGAGTCGGGGGCGGGGTTGCGGGAGTACGGTGCATGTCGGATGGCGACTCGGACGGGATGGAGATCTTCTTCTGCGGCGGCTGCGTCTTCTCCCTGGCAGATAGCTCGCGCTTCCTGGTCTTCTCGCGCTCCTTTCCTTTCAGAGACTTGGCTGCCTCGTCGTCTGAACACACCGAGATGAGCTCATCGACTTCCTCGATAGGGGAATTGAACCGCGTGTGGATGGGGAGCGGGAGCTTCGCCCCACTCCCATGCTTGGACCCCACATTGGCTGTGCTCCAGGTGGGAGCCGTGGTCTTTCCCTTATCAACCGAGGAAGGCGGAGTCGGGAGAGCTTGCGCGTTACTGACGTCCACACCAGGCGAGGGAGTGCGCAGATCGACGAACTCAGCGGCGAATGTAGAAGAGTCAGGCTTGCCGTACGACGCTGTGCCGATCATCTTCCAGCGCCTGTCGTCAGCTAAGGCAGCGGCCCACAAAGCTCACCTGCGGCGGCGCGTGCTCTTCGTCGTCTCCCCCTCGTCCCGCTGCCTTGCCTGCTTCTCCTGGTTGGATTGTTGAGCCGGTGCTGTGGATGCTCGGACCGCGGGTTGCTTCGGTGGACGACCCCGCTTACGGGTGGATATCCAACCGTCTGTCACACATGAGCATCAGAATCGTAATCTCACCTCACGCTGTTGCATCATATGGATCCGGAGAGTCCTATTGTTTTTGAGAGAGCGGCTGCACTCTGAGCAGAGGAGCCTCGCCGTCTGGATTGTAGCCATTGCTGAGGACGCGGTATGGTTAGTGGAGTGAGTGAATCAAGAAGACTTGGAGCAACGATGTGTCCTTCCTTTGTGAAGCCTGCCATCAGCCCTTTGGGCGCTCGCTCCTGCTGTCGCCCCGTTGTGCGGGCGGGCGTCTGTGTGCTGTGTGCGAGGAAGGCGACTGTGTGTCGGCATAAAAGAGCTTGTACAAGAACTGGCGCGAACGAGATTCACGATGATGCGCCGTGGGAATGAGGACAAGGAAGACATTGTGAATGAGACAACATCGACAAGAGAGGAGGAAGGAAGACTAGTCGAGATGAGATCGCTTGAGGAAGGCCCGAGTGGAGGTCGTCGGCTGGAACGGCCAAGCCAAGCCCAGGCGACGAGCACGGTGGTCTGAATGGGTGAATACAGCCCTTTACGTCATGTGGTATGCTCCCTGACTTTGAGTTGTAATGGTCACGTGCGCGCAGATTAGGAATGAAACGACTTATTCCTAATCGGCCTGGTATGTTCTATCAAAACGTTATCCGCGGACCGCCGGTCCAGGAGCCCGGTCAGGCAGAATAGGCAGGCCAGACACCCAGACAGGGGCTCGTGGTCACTGGATCACACTCACTGGACGCTGGGCCTCACCTCCCCTTCTCCCCTTCTACCCTGTCATGGGTTGCAGCTATGACGCTGCTGCATCCGATGGGAAGGGAAGCTGTGGCCACCAACTGCCTGCGTACCAGCGTATGAGCCGAACAGCCAGCCAGAGTGCGCCAGCAGCATAGTCCCATTCATGAGCCGACCCAGTCAGGACACCCAGCCAGTCGCTGTAGATTGCGTGCGATCCTACCGATCCCACCCTCAACCCCCGGACTCCACGGTTCAGGCCATTCAGGCGGCATGACCGCTCGCGGCCAGGCCACCTCCCAACCACCCAGCCAGCGTCCGTCCACTGTCCGGTCCCCCACCGTCGATGCATCGCTCTTCTCTCTTTCTCTCCCTCTTTCTTCCAGCCTCTTCAAGACTACTCAAGAGCAGCACACCCATCACACACAGAGCAAAAACAAGCTCCTCCCTTCCCCCACCACATTACCCAACCTGCTATCAAGCGCGCACGACTACCTCGCGTTAACCGCCGCGATCGACCAACATGTCTACCACCACTGAGACCCAGAACAAGAACGGCCAGGACACCGCCGCCGCTCCCGCCTCTACCGCTACCACTCAGGCTGCTCCCGAGGTTGAGGGCTACAGGGTGAGTTTGAAGCACCATCAGCTTATCAGCGTATCCGCGCATTCCCGTCTTCCTCCCTGGCCTCCCATCGCACCGGCCAGCGGCGACTCCACGCCGTGTTGTCAAGATGCGTTCTTATCTCGAAATTTCAGTCTGAGCGTCTGTGCAGTCACATTGCCCTTTACGCTTTGGCCGAGTTCACATTGGTCGGGTCTTCCCCACTGCCGCTTGGGGGAGAGGAAGGTGTGATGCAGGTAAACCGACCGCATCTCAAACAGATCGCACTCCCACCACCCACTGCCGCGCCTTGTGCAGCGCCCACTGACTCTCCCCCAGGTCTACGTTGGAAACCTTGCCTTTGCTGCCACCGAGGCCGAGGTCCGCGAGCACTTCTCTAAGGTTGGGGGTGAGATGTGAGTCAACAGCCAATCGGTTCCGAGTGATTCCCACTGACAACTGAGCCTCTCGGTGATCCTCCCCACCCGGTTCAAGAGCCGCCGCCCCGCCGGTTACGCTTTCGTCACGTTCAAGGACGAGACCGACGCCAACAAGGCTGTTGAGACCCTCAACGAGACCGAGATTGGCGACCGCAAGATCCAGCTCCAGGTCGCCCGCTCGAAGGAGGAGAACGCTGAGCGCAAGGCTGAGATCCTGGCCAAGCGCAAGGAGGCCGCCGACGCCAAGCGCAAGGAGAACGCTGAGCGCAAGGCCGCGGCCAAGGCGGCCAAGGACGCTGAGAAGGTCGAGACCAGCGCCCAGGCTGGTGGCGACACGACTGCCGTTGAGTCGGACAAGTCGACGTCCAAGGCCACCAAGTCCAAGAAGAAGAAGGCGACCAAGGTAAGGCCGTGGTTTGCTTTAGACATCTGATGATAACCAGACCAAGAACAGCGGACGCCGCCGTGGACCTGACGACGACGAGGACACCGCTGTCGAGGACGACAAGGACTCGCCCAAGGCCGCCTCCAAGAAGAAGGCCCCCAAGGACGCCCGCATCGACGGCGGCGACGAGGAGAAGGAGGCCAAGCCGAAGAAGGAACCCAAGGAGCGCAAGCCCCGCCTTCAGCTGACTGGCGAGAACTCCAAGGTGAGCGAGCGCGGACCGTGCATGTCATTAACGACTTCAGAACACTGTCTTTGTTGCCAACCTTCCCTTCACCGTGGACGACGAGAAGCTTGCCGAGCTGTTTAGCAACCTCTCGATCAAGGTCAAGTCGGCTCACGTCATCAAGGGCATCCGTCGACTCCCCGGTCGTCGCCCCTTCCGTGGCTCGAAGGGCTTCGGTTTCGTCGAGCTCGATGACCCCTCGCAGCAAGATGAGGCTGTGGAGAAGATCAACGGCTCGAACATTGGCGACCGCAAGGTCACTGCCAAGGTCGCCCAGGAGATGAAGCCTATCGAGGAGATCCAGGCTGAGCAGTGAGTCGATTATATTTGTTTGCTGTCTACGTTGCTGACTGCGCAGGGACAAGAAGGACAAGGAGGAGGCCGCCAAGTCTGGCGGCGCTGCGCCCGCTGCCGCTTCTGCGGAGCCTGCCGCGTCCACTGGTGCGGCTATCCCTACGCCCGCTGCCGCTGCCACCCCCGCGACCGCGACGGCCGCCTAAGAGCCTTCTGGGCAGCGAGTATTGTACGTCAGCAGTTAAAACCTGTTGATCCATCATTTGTATATAGTAAACCAGCATTATCCCGTTCTCTCGGACGTTTGTGAGGGTCTCGCGAGTTTTGTAATACTGCGTTCCATCACCATGAGCATGCAGAGAGAATAAACGAGTAACGAGTCGATAGCCGGTCGGTGGCAAGGTGATCGGTAGCATTCGTCATAGGCCAAGCCCAGGGTCGACGCGAATCTCGCAGTGAAGTGGTGATGTCACGTGTGATGGATCCGGTGGAGGGCTGGTAATCGAGCCAAGCGCCGACCGGTTGTGGTGTTGCCATCGCACACTCTTCTGACACAGACACGAGAAAGGCACTTTACGACAGCAACTACTCTCTCAACACCGTTGACTCTGAGACCATGTCGGCCCCGTCCCAACCGCAGCCGACCGACACTCCCGCCCAGGCGCAGCAGCAGCCCTCGGACGCCCCGCCAGTGTACGGCTCCCCTCCGTCCAACTTTGAGGCGCAGCAGCCGAAGAACATGTACGGGCAGCCCGAGGGCGGACCGCACGTCATGTCCACCAGTGACCAGAATGAGGGCAACGACGCCGCTGCCGAGAAGCTTGTCCGCGAGTTTGAAGCATACGACTTTGGCAACGACGCCGACTTCCGGGTATGTAGAGTGGGCCGGGTGCTTGGAGTGGTTGGGCGAGGCGCGCCTTGGCGTTGAGTGCAGGGGCCGGGGGATCTGGGGCCTCCACCGCCGTTGCCGTCCTGTTCCACCCACCGGGGGTCGCAACCGAGACCGAGCCAGCCACGTTCCGCGGCGAAGCTAGTGACGGTGGTGCATCAGCTGACGAACAGAAAGGTCTTCCCGCGATTCTGAAGCAGGCCATGGGCAAGTCTGCTGACATCGACGCGATCATCGGCCGCGCGCAGTGGTTCTACTTTGGCAAGCTGCGCGGCGTGTCCGTCCCCTTCGAGGTGTACCGCAAGTACAGGACGGGCGAGCTCGAGTCGCGCCCGATGGGCACGAGCAAGAAGTTTGGCTCTCTCATGTCTGGCGGCCAGGGGGGTCTTACTGACTCTGGCTCCGGGACGACGCAGGGATCATCGCAGGGGCGGGGACCATCAGGCGCCGGGGCCATCGGTGCAGCGGCTGGCGGCGCAACACAGTCGCAGGCTCAAGCGGAACAGGGGCGGAAGGGCTCGGCTTCAGTGCATGGCGAGGGTATCAGTGTCGTTTCGGCTGAGGACGATATCGCCGTTACGCGCGCCGCGGTCGTGGTCGAGAGTTCCGGTGTCCAGGCGGCGGGCACGGCGGGCGAGCCGAGCAACGACATGCCGTTCGACCAGGTCGTGCGCCTCATCCAGGAGGGACGCGCGAATGAGGTCCCCCGCAAGGTGGTCCCGGAGGGGCTGAACGACGAGCCCGCGAGTCAGAGCAAGATGGCCCCGAGGAGGAAGCCGTGGGAGACCGCGGCGGCTGCGGGCTCGTCAGAGCCTGCTGCAGCCCCTGCCTCGACCTCTGCCCCCGTTCCCGACGCTGCGTCCTCGGCCGCTCCTGCCCAGACCGCGGGATCACCAACCCGGCTTCAGGGAGAACAGCATCAGCAGGCCCCGGCGCAGTAACGACTTAGCAAAGACGTAGGAATTCTATAGAACTAGGCCGGAAGGCAGTATCAATTGTATATCTAGCAACTCGTTGCTGGCTCGCGATGCTCGCTGGCGCTCGCTTAGCAGCCGCAGGGACACTCCATGCCCTCCTCGAGGAGACCCTCGACGCGCTCAGCCCGCTCGGCGACCTTGTCAATGGCCGCGCGGAGGATGGCCTTCTGCCCTGATGTTGTCAGCTCAAGTCCCCAAAGCCTTCAAGCTGCAGTGTGGGCAGAGAATGCAACTCACCATCCCTGTAGACTTTGCAGTTCTGCACAACCTCTTCCCGGCACCCCTCCGTGTCGGGTTCAGAAATAGCCATGAGCTTTCCCTCGAGCATACTCCCGAGCATGCCTAACACTTCAGCCTCGAGCTCGAGTTCTGCCTCCTCATGAGCGTGTGCGGCGTGCTCATCTTCCTCGTCGTCATGATCATGTTCCTCCCCCCCTCCGAGCAGAATCCTGACCACCTTGAGCAGCTCTTGCGGCAACTCTCCGTCCGTACCCACGACAAACCTCTGCTTCATGTCCAACTTTTCCCGCTCCAGCTTAGCGAGCACCTCGGGGGGAGCAGCACCGCCGAGTTTGAGGCCCAGCGTATCGTCGGGATTCGGGGAGAGGGTGAAAGCGTAGCCATGCAAAAGCTCTTCGTTCGGTTTCGGGCCGTAGTTGTTGAAGATCTGGCCAGAGACTTCAGAGCCGGCGACAAAGTTGATCGATTCGACACCAGCGGGAGAGGCGCCGGAGAGCCAAGTGATCTTGGTTCCGCGGGCGTGGTTCAGCAGGTCCAGCCCTGGTGCCAACACGGGCTCTGACTCCTTCAAGCCCTTCGCCGCTTCGCCCGTCAGGAGCATGTTCGGGAAAGAGCGCGAGGAGAGATACGTGCCTACTGCGAGGTAGCGATCCCTTTCACGTCAGCTAAGCACACCGAGGAGGACATACCAGGTCAGACCCTCGTCCAGCTCTTGCACCTTCTTCGACTCTTCCTGCCACTCGCGTTTGCGCTCCTGCGAGCCTGGGAGCAGGTTCGTGCCCGTCAGCAGGGCCAGCTCCTTCTCCGTGTAGTACAGCGGCGTGACCGGCGGCGGGGGGAGGGAGTCGATGTATGGTCCGTGGACGAGCGCGTCGCTGCGGTCAGCTAAACTGGAGATTCTGGCAGCTCTGGCTTCCTCCTTTCACTGGAGCGGGTAGGAACAGGTGATACGTACTGGGTCTCCTTCTTGTTCGCGTACACCCAGTGCAGGCTCACATACGCCGCAATCAGCATGCGCGCGGACCAGCCCTCAAAGTCCTTCTCGGGGTAGATCTCCTTCAGCGCACGCTTGGCCGAGACAGAGGAGATGGCCAGCTCGCAAGGACACGAGATGAGGACGGCGTCGGCCGCGATCGGTGAGGAGGCGTAGAGCCCGATGCCGCTTTCCTTCTCTGAGTGTGTCAGCTGGAACGCACGAGACAACCGCTTTTGGACGTACCATCGCGCACCTCGGCCGAGGGGTGGACGTAGCCGCCCTTTTGCTGGAACCAGGCCAGGAAGGAGTGCACGGCGTCCAGCGACATGGTGTTGGGTTTGAGAGAGGAGTGTGGAGGTTGGAGGTCCAGTCGAGAAGTAGACTTCTGGACTTTTTGGGAGAGGACAGGAACGCGGACGTGACGTGCTGATAACGCACGTGGGCGTGCGGGGCTCCAACATCCCGGTGGTGGAGGTGATCCTGTGAGCCCTCTACCTGAGGGGCAATATGTGCGGAGTCATGTACCAGAATGCGTGCATAGTACACTCATAGTAGATACAAGTAGGCAGCCTAAGATCAACTCAAGAAAGAAGCCTCTGCGCCCTGAAATAACGCAGGGGGGACGACTACTTCTTGCCTCTACATTTCTTCAATGACTTGTCCGGAAGGCTGGCTGGTCTTGGTAGCAACGTAAATCTCGGGCTCCTTGAACGCCTCAGGAATCTTGACGCGCTCGAGAGTCTCGAGAAACGCTGAAATCTCCTCTTTGTAAGCGTCCTTGGCGGCCAGATTCAGGGCAGCAGCGCGACACACTTTGCTTTCTTCGACCGGCTGCCAGGGAGCTGGGACCCGGTTCCCCCGCTTCGGTGATAACGAGTCGCAGTTCCAATCCTCGCTGGTGCAATCATCTTTCCAGTAAGCGTGCTCGGCATAGGCGGAACCGAAGCGGCCGAGGACTGTTTGCGGGAAGGGGATGTAACCAGGGGGAGGTGGCGGTGGGGGATTAGACAGATACTACGAGTTCATCCAGAGGTTAAGCGCATCACGAACGAACCAGTACACGTGCCCGAACTCAGGAGGAGCTGTGCCCGCGTCCGCCCGGGAGTTACACGCAATGTCTCGCATGCCTGCCGTTAGTACTGCTGCCTCCGTTGTAAAACTGAACGCACCCTTGCATAGGTCTGCTCGATGGCTATATCTGTCGAACACCTGTAGTGCAGAAAACCTCTGGGTCCGTCCTTGCCGAACACCTGTCGCTGGCACTCAAACCATGTGCTTGATGTTAGCTTTTAATCAAGCCCAAACTCGCATTTCGTAGACCTTTGTGTGGGGCTCCGAATGCCATTTGGACGGAGGACTGAAGAGAAGGCATGTGCGACATGGGAATGATGGCTGACGAGGCTACGCTAAGGCTACTGGAGCGGTTGGAGACAGAGCCATTCTGACCCACGCTTTCTTCCCAGATTATCAGGCTGAGAAAGCTGAACAACCTGGATGTACAATGCACAACTTGCAACTCTTCACTGACCTCGTCAGGAGTACTCGAAGTACTCGATGCAACGCAAGGACAAGACCGAGAACGAGACGTGGAAGAGATATGCTTACATAGATTATACTTCAAGACCGAGCACCCATCTAGATGATTTCTACACTAATAGTACAACAGGACTGGCGGGAGAGCGTCTCGGGCCTCGACTGCCACGGCAGGAATCCCCAGGCTTCGGCCATGGTCTCGTCGACCGTCTGCTGGGGCACGAGGGTCGGCAGCGGGCGGGGCCCGGCGAACTCCAGGTCGAGGGGTGTCGGCTGGAGGTTGCTGGCGTCGTACGTCTCTGGCTCAATGTACGCCAGCATGTCGAGCAGCGCCTCCATCTCGGCCTCCTCCGGGGTGAGCTCTGGCGCGGGGGCGAGCGGCGCGGGCAGAGCAGGCGGGGCGAGCGGCGCAACGGGGCCCTGCAGGAGCTGGCGGATGCGGTCTCCGTGGGGCCCCACGCGCACGACCAGGGTGAGGGACCACGCGAGTGGCGCGTTCGGATCCGTCGACGCTGAAAGTCAGGCTCCGGTCACATCGATGGAGAAGAAGGGTTACTCACCTGCGTTGTCGAAGACTGCCTGGCAGTTCAGGACGTCAGCGAAGAAATTGCTGATCACCTGCCGCCGGGTGGGGCAGATGATCTTGTCGCACGCATGCAGTGCGACGCGCGCCTCCGCCTCCACCCCGGCGGCGAGTGGGTACAGCAGGCACTGCACCTGCAGGCAGCTCCAGAGCTCTTCGAACCGCGACTGGTTCACGAAGACGACGGGCTCCCAGGGTACGATGACCCTGTACTCTGCAGTGCGCACGGCCGGAGCCGCGAGGAGCTGCATGGGGGCAGCGGGTGTGGGAGCGGGGGCTGCGGGAGCAGCGGGCAGGTGGGAGCGCGCCATGGGCGCATCGAGAGAGGAGAAGGTAGACATGGCGAGTGGAATATGAGAGGAGAGTGGGAGTAGAGTGGTTATGGAAGAGGAAGTGGGGAAAGAAGTTGAAGTTGTTGACTTCGACGACCACCAAGGCGTTCCTTTTGTATGCGCTCCGCGGGGGGGGGAGCAAGGGCGGTCGGCCCTCGTACTGCTGGTCTGCGGCCGTTCACATGCGCTGCCACCAGCTTCCTGCCCTTCCACCGTCCCCATGTGCCCTCAGAGCTGGAAGCCGGGGAGAAAGCTGTTCCGCATGCCTGACTCGCACACGCTCGTGGGCCACGCTCCCGTGAACGGGAAGCCTTCGACACACGACCTAGCGCGACGCTAGGACGTCACTGACCTGCGGTCTGCGGCAGGCAAGATGATCGAGATTTTTGGCCCGGAGTAACCCTGTTCCATAGAGCATTCACGAGCTAACTAGCCAGCGCAACATGCCCATCCGACGAGCAGAACCAGCAGACAGCGTCATGTCCAGGAACCGACGCCATAAGCTACAAATAACTTTCGGGCTTGGCATTGCTGGGCTTATCGGGGATGCACAGCTGCGAGGTGGGTTCACGGGACCTCGTCCTGTGCTGCAGCGCGCAGGTGCGGGCAAATGCGCAGAGCTGAGTTCCTCCGCCGCCCACGGTGCTGTGTAAGATCTGGACCCATCCGGGCGACAGGAAATAGGAACGCGCCCAGCTAGGGGCGCTGCGTGGGCCGGATCGAGTGTAAACAAACATTGGTGAGCTGTAATAGGGCACCGGCGTACACGCGCGAGAAGAATTCACGCTCAGCACTTGGCCGTGTACAATGGAGGCTCAGCAGTTAAGTGTCAGCAGTTCCTCATCGGAAAGACGTCCTTCAGCGCGCTGTTGCCCCCCTGACAGCAGCGGAGGCACCCATCTTCACACAGAAAATTTGTTTTCTCTCCTAGGGCAACCCTCATTACGCGAAGAGGTCTGTTAGCGTGCTGTGGGATTGGAAACCGCGGGAAGAGGTCAAATGCGACGAGGTGAATCGAAAGGCGGTTCGCACTCGTGTGGTGCCTGGCGCTGCCTGCCATCTGCCATCTTCTGCCGTGGGATCTTCGTAACCTAGATCATGCCATGCCAAGAGCTTTGTACGGCAAATCCGGCGAAGGCATCGGACCTGCACGGACATGCAGCCGCAGACGGAGTCGGAGCAGGGCCGTGGCGGAAGTCCTGGGTCATGACCGAAAGACATTGTTCGATCGAGGAATAGAGGCAGCGCTACCTAGGCGGGTCAGTGCTATGGACGGTTGCGAAGGCGGCACCTCAGCTGAAACGAGCCAAACAAGCGTGCCTAATATCCCTGATGAGTTCTGGCGTCCTATTCACGGGAAGCATTAGTGCCGCTTCGCTGCCACATGATGCCTCATTAGCATGCTAAGAAAGCGAACTAGGTCCAAAATATCTGCCTAAGGCCAAAATAACTGCCCCATTCGCCCTCAACCTAAGCTGGCTGATTGTTGTACTTCTTCTTCGGACACTTTTTCTTCGTTTTTGCTATCCGATTAGACGTCCTGTAGTCAATATGCACCGCGGTCTTAGATTTTGAAGTTATTCTGCTGAAACTGTCGCATCCGCCACGAATCTCGGGCAAGTCCGACAACGGGTGCGGGCGAGTTCGGCCAACGCCGGGCCGACATTGCACCGAGCCCGTTGCCGCGCTATACCGCGCTGCCTGCGGCCTCCACCTCCACCGGTAAGTCGGCAAGGCTGTCTGCCCACCGTCGCCCAGCTCCGTCGTCATCCTTAGCTCCCTCCTCCCCGATCTCCCTCCTCCTTCCTCTTCATCACTCATACACGCAAACATGGCTTCGACAATGTCCCAGCGCGCCGTGCTCAAGTCCGCCCTCGCCGCGGGCGAGAAGGGTATCGGATACTGGCTCACGATCTCGGGTCCCGCCGTGGTGCGCGCTCTGACTGGAATCGGCGGCTTCAACTGGGTCCTGATTGACGGCGAGCACGGCCAGATCGGGGACAAGGACTTTTACGAGCTCTCCTGCGCCGTCGCTGCTGCTGGCGCGAGCCCTATTGTCCGCGTACCCAACGCAGAGGAGTGGATGGTCAAGCGCGCGCTCGACTGTGGAGCTCACGGTATCATGACGCCGATGTGCCATTCTGCTGTGAGTCCGGCGCGACAGCGCCGCCATACCCACCGAGAAGGTGGTATGCTGATCCCAAGGGAAGGAGAGTGCGCTGACAGTCCCAGGAAGACGCCAAGCGCGTCGTCGCCTGGAACAAGTACCCGCCTACTGGAACGCGCGGATTCGGCCCGATGTTTTCAGGCCACGCCTTCGGCGTCAGCGAGGGCGAGTATGCCCAGAACGCCGACTCGGAATGCCTGGTCATGGTGCAGATCGAGTCGCAGCGCGGTGTCGACAATGTCGAGGAGATCGCGGCTGTGCCCGGACTCGACGTGCTCTTCGTCGGTCCCTTCGACCTGAGCAAGAGCATGAACGTCCCCTTCGGCTCGAAAGAGCACCAGGACGCTATCGCGCGCATCCTGAAGGCTGCCCATGACAATGGAAAGACGGCTGCTATCTTCTGCTCCAATGGAGAGCAGGCGAGGATGAGGTTGGAGCAGGGATTCGACATGGTTAGCATCCACACTGACATTGGTGTCATTGTCCAGGGCATGACTAGGGAATTGGGCATTGCGACGGGCAAGACGCAGGAGAAGAAGAGTGGGGGATACTCGTAGAGAGAGAAGGTTCTGAGAAGTGCAATGCATAGGATAGAATATTGCGTTGGGGCTGGCGGCGGTTATGTGCCGGCCGCTTGAGCGAACCTGCTGAGACTGCAATGAGCGGCAGGCTCCTCGCTGTCTGGTCAGCTTGGAAATTGGAGCTTGGCAGCTTATTAACTCACACGTCGCAGATGTCCACGCAGGTGACTCATCGCGCAGTCTTCACCTCATCTGAGAGCTGCGGTTGGCTCGCTTTCGCGGCTCGTGAGCTATGGAGCTGCTCGAGCCGTTCTCCATCGTGCGCCTGTGGTCACGCGCAGATTGTTGAATAATTTCCGATGTAGACCTGAACTAAGTCACGATCACATCTTGAGTCCTGAGCGGCCCTTGTACCCCAGACAGACCCAGTACGCCTCAGCGCTCTCCGATCGTGAACTCTTCGGCTTATCCGTGATAACGCGCTGGAAGGAAGGCTCGAGGTGCTGTTTCCGGAACCGAACGAGATCGGGGTGCTCGAAGAACTTGAGTCTGCGTGCGTTAGCTGATCCGTCAACATTTCGAAGCTCACGCCATGGCACCTCCGGGCTTCAGGACTGAGTGCGCAAACTCGGTAGCCGCCTCGACGAGATCGAGCGACGCCTGCGTGTCCCGCGCCTTCACGCCTGACATCGCCGCCATCATGTCCGAGAGCACGGTGTCGGCTTTGGCGGGCTTTTGCCGCGGGTTTCGGGGCTGCTCAGCGCTGTCTTCGAAGGCCTTGTTCCCCTCCTCGGCAGCTGGCTCCAAGATGGTGGTCTCGGAGGCATCGGGTGGCGCAGCGGCTGCAGTCTCCGCCGCCTTCCTCTCCTTCCTCGACGGCGTCGGTCCTTCGCCTGGCCGCAGCAAATCCCGGACAGCCTTCTGCACCTCCGGAGTCAAGAAGTCGCCCTGAAGCGTCTTGACGCCGGGCATCGGGTCAATGGGGAGCAGGTCGACAGCCACAACCTTCTTGACGCGTTTCGAGCGAGCTGCAACTTGACTCCATCCCCCTGGTGCGGCTCCCAGATCGACGATGTTCCCGCGCAGGATACGATACTTCGCGTCGAGCTCCTGAATCTTGAAGCCGGAGCGGGCGCGCAGTGGCTCTCCGGTTATGCCGAGGACGTCGGCTGGGGTTAGCTTTCCTGAAGGTGGTCGACCAGCTGTGGCCGAGACAGGAGGGGTGCAGGGAGGAAGAACTGGCAGCAAGGGGGAAGAGGAAGGGGAGACTCACGATCGTCATCGAAGTCGAGCGACACCTGCGCCGCAGCGCGCGCACGCACGAAGGGGTCTCGAGCCTGGCGTGCGAGCCAGCGTCCCGATGAGGACGCCTTGAGAGCCGAGCGCGTCGCAAACATGAGGTTGCGGTGGAGGTCGAACTGGTGGAGGGCCAGGAGAAGAAATCTCGTGAGCAATTGCGGGGTATGAGTGCGGGGTAAGCTCCTCGAGCGGAACCTAATTTCCAAGTCGCCGGCCGGCACCGCCGCCACCGCTGCGATATGACGATCTGGAGCGATGTTCAGGCGACTTGTCATCGGCCAGCTCGTTCGACCACCTCATCCACCATGGTACGTATCAGCTGGGCAGTCGCAGGACGGAGCTGACACACAGGCCAACGCATCGTCGAAACGCATCTCTGCGGCCAACAAGGCAGCCCTGCGCAACCTCGCGCGCAACCTGTACCTCATCAACGCGCTCGCGCTCGGCGTCCGCTGGGTCAAGAGCAACGTGTATGGGCGACCGTTCCTGCCCAGCGGCTTTATTCTGTTCCTCCAAGTCGCGTCCGTTATTGCGACACTCGCGGTTTGGCGCTGGTTCGTCGCCATCGGCACGCCCCGCACCGACGCCAAGGGCAATGTCAAGGTTGGCGAGGATCTGGCTGGCGGCGGCGTCATCGAGCTCGCCTGGGACATGTGAGTGGAACTCTGGGGAGGGGGAAAGCTGGCAGATGTTTAGTGGATAGCTGACGTCAGGATCTACCTCACGTGGATCTGCACGCTCGGCTCGGCCCTCATCGGCTCGTGGTTCTGGTACCTCTTCCTGCTTATCCCGGCCTTTGGCGCATGGAAGATCTATGGCGTCGCAAAGCCGTTCCTCGGCATGTTCCTCCCTGGCATCTTTGGTGCGAAGGGCCCCAAGCCTGCTGCGCAGGAGCAGCAGGCCGCCCAGCCCGCCGAGTCCAAGAAGCAGGCTAAGCTCCGCGCCCGCATGGAGCGCGGCGACAAGCGCGTCCAGCAGGTGCAACGCCGATAGCGGGGCGGTCGCCGGGCCGCGACGTTTCGGTTGTGACGTCCGTTTCGTTTTAGAGGGGCAATTCTTGCATAGATGCACTATGATACAATGTACGCATTACTTGTACAAACAAACTCTACTTCTGTCGCTTCTCCCGAAAGAAGGCGGCCATGGCACGCGCGGCGCCGCTCCAGTCGTCGGGCGTCTTTACGTCCTGTCCAATCCAGCTGGGGAGTTTGTTCCGGATCCGCGGGGAGCTGTACCGCCGGTCGACGAGGAGGATGCACGCGTAGTCGTTCTGATGCCGGATCGCGCGCCCGATACTCTGGTTCACGGCGCGCATGCACAGGTTCTCGTAAAGCTCCCTTCCTGCGGACGGTCCGCTCTGCCGCTCGACGTACTTCATCCTCTCAGCGAGTTCGGGGCTCGATGCGTTCGCGAACGGCAGGCCGACCATGATGACACACCGGCCAAGTCGGTCCGCGAAGTTGATGCCTGCGCGTTAGCTGGAGCAGAGTGACGCGGCAGCTTACCTTCGGAGAGCTTGCCGCCGACGACAGCGAACATGAGTGCTCCTGTGCGCTTCTCCTTCGTTGTTTCTATCGCGAGCGCATAGTCGCGCAACACGGTATCCACCTCGGCGGCCGTCTGCGGCTCGTAGAAGATTTGCTTCTTCGCGCTGAACTTGTCCAGCAGCCCTCCGGCGCCGCCCCAGGCCGTCTTCAGGCAGTCGAGGAAGGCGTATGACGGCACGAAGACGACCACGCCGTCAGGGACTAAGCCTATCGTCGACTGAAGGACTGCTCCCAGCTCGGTGATCTGATGTCAGCTTACCTCGGGGACCACCTTAGCTGGTTGCTTACCAGGGAGTCATCGCCTCGGTTCGAGTACTTGAACTCCAGCTCTGTGCGTCTCGGTCCACGCGAGACGACCTGCGTCAGAAGATTACTCTTGGGGATGACGTGGGAGCATGAGATCGTTGCGAACTTGCTGCGCGGAATGCCCGGGAAGAGCTGGTTGTAGAAATCAGATAGCTGCTGTCAGCTCACAGCTCCTTTTTCGCCAGCTTACCGGCTCCATGGTGCCTCCCGCGAGGACGATGGCCCTAGCCTTCTCCACGACCTCCTGGAACCTCTCCGCCGGGTTTAGGAGGACATACTTGATTACGACGTCCTTGTCGTAAGTGAGGATGATGCGGCCGTCGTCTTTCGCATCAGTCAGCGAAAGAAGGAACACCTCGACCGAGTGGAAAGCCGCGATGGACGCGTGCCGCACCGAGCTGCTACGCTTCGCCTTGGCCATCTGCTCCTCGAGACTCTCCGCGAAACCGCTAACCTTGCGCGCAAGCTTCGACTCCTTCAGGTACGCGACCATCTCGACGAGGTTCACGGCGTCGGAACCCGAGCCTTCCGCTGCACGCAACATCAGGTCGTTCACGTTCATGAGCTCGCCCTGCGCCTTCTTCGGGTTCGACTTGGCCTCGAGTCCATACGTCTCGCACACCCGCGCCAGGCCGCGCAAGACTGAAAGCGTCTGCTGGATCCACAGCGCATGTCGCGATTTCAGACGGCTCTTGAAGCGGGCGAGGTACTGTGTCAACTGCATGCAGGCGCTGCGGAGGTGGGCCGCGGGAAGCGTGCAGGAGTAGATCCCAAGAATGGTGTCGATGAGATCTGTGGTCAGCTACGCGAGGGTCCAACGTAAGCTCACTGTGCGCCTCGTCGATGACGACGATCTGGTCCGTAAGGTCGATACCGAGCGCTTCTCGTGCGTTCTTCTGCAGCAGCAGGTTGTACGGTAGAGTGACGAGCTGCGCCTGCTTGACAGCCTTGCGCGTGGCGTAGTATGGGCAGACCTGGCGCTCCTTGCCCTCCAGCACGAGGTCTTCGATGTCGCGCACCGTCGCCAGCACGCTGTCTCGTGCGTCGAGCATGGGACCATCTTCCTTCGGCATGTACTGGCATCGCTGAGCACCTGATGTCAGCTGCGCTGCGTATACAAAACTTACCGCTCTTCTGCATGTCGAGACATGCCTCGTTGAGACGGTCTTCTCGCAGCGAGCGGACCTTGTCGTTGATGCACATCTGCCGTCTGGACGCAAGCGGCACGAGGCTGACGGGATCGTCGACCTCCACCGTGAGCTTCCCGTTCGCTGGTGCTGGTGTCTCAGGCTCGCCAGAGAAGGTCGTCTTCAGGAGCTCCGAGGTGAGCTGTCGCAGCTGACTGTGTGTACGACTGGCGAAGTAGACTTTCGGAATGTCTTCCTCTGCGACTTCCTCCTCGGCCTTCTGCTCCGGCTCGAGCTGGGCTAGGAGCGCCCGTACCTCGGCGCTGAGGGCTGGTCCGTCAGAGACGACAGCCTTCTCCTGCTCGTTGTCCTCGGGCAAGAACTCCTCCTCGCTTTTTGCTTGCTTCTCGGTGGCTGTTGTCGTACTTGGTCGCGCGCGTTTGCCAGGTCCTCCGAATGCTGCGGCATACGAGGCTTGCCGAGCTTTGCGCTCCCGCTCACGAGCAGTTGCCAGGCGCTGGGCTCGCGCTTCCGAAGCGGCGCGGAGCTCCGTCATGTGCCGCTTCACAGCCTTCTCCACCACCCAGTCAGGGTCTGAACCAGTCAGCTTGCCGTCGCGGATAACAAAAGCTTACCGTCCGGGTCATCCTCCTTGAACTTTCTACGAAGGTCATCCTCCGCGGCCTTGTCGATCCGCTTCTGGTGTGCCGACAGCCAGGACAGGGTCGACGTAAGGAGCGTCAGAGACTTTCCAGTTCCTGTGGGTGAAGAAACCTGCTAGTCAGCTATGTACAAAGTTCGCCCAGCTCACAATAGCGATTTTGCCATCCTCGATCGCGCCGAACACTGTCCGCATGAGGTCCAGCTGGATTTGGTACGGCGTGAAGGGGAAGGGGAAGGAGGTCGGCGTGTCGAGATGCGGGACGACGGGCTTCCGCTCATCTGTCCCTTTCGCCGCATCGTCGCGCTGGGCAATGGCGCTCGAAGCCGTGTCGAGCGCCATGAGTGGGAAAGGTTAGGTGGACGAACAGGAGACGACCTGAGGAATGTCTGAATTTGTTTTCGACGCGTCGAGCGCGTCGTGCCTGGGTGGCAAATGGGAGCGCGTTAGTGACGACATGTTCAGGTTGTTAGTCACTCGACCTTCTTGCAACGCGCTGGATGAAAGCTTCTGATCCCTTGAGCTGCATAAAGGCAGAGACTTCATGGCTGCACGTTTTCACACCAGCCCGGCTGGCTCGATGCGGTTTCCGTGCTGTACCAACAGATATGCATATTCTTCAGATCTTCCCCTAAGCGCAGCCACCTATTCGTCTAACATCTGCTTTCAGACATCTTCTACTTGTCCTTGAAGGTCAACGAGATACCGTTGACGCAGTGCCTCTCGTCCGTAGGAGTGGAGAAGCCCTCGCCCTTGAAGACGTGTCTGGATGTTAGCTAAGGTCAGGAGCGATCTTGCAGTTGTTGCCTCCTGGTTCGGAGGTCGCTTTCTGTAGACCTGCAACACTCACCCAAGGTGCGATCCACTGTCGTCAGCTTTGTACCAGACTCGGGCCAGCTTACCAGTTGGCACAGGTTATCTCAGTCCTGAGCATGCCCATGGACCTGTCCTCATGGCGGTTCACGGCTCCCGGAACGGTGTCGAAGAACGCAGGCCAGCCGCAGCCCGAATTGCTGGATGTCAGCTTGTTCCAGACTGAGGTGGAGGCAGCTAGTAGCTGGCAAGGAAGCCGATATCTCTGGGCGACGGCAGATACCGATGTCGGTGAGCAGGGGGAGCAAAACCTCGGGGCCCACCCCCAGTCCACTCATCGAGTTCGCGCAACTCACAACTTCTGCTTGCTGGTGTACAGCGGGGCGTCACAGGCGGCGCAGTTGTACACGCCCTCATCCTGCTTCTTGTCGTACGGGTGCGAGCCGGGGGCCTCGGTGCCCTTTTGGCGCAGGACGCGGAACTGCTCCGGGCTGAGCTGGGCACGCCATTCAGCGTCGGTCTTGTTGACGTTGGGGGCGGACATGGCGCGGACTTGAAGGAGGATAGCGGCTCGAGCGGGGCGGACGGTTCGGGGAAGGCGGGCTGCGAGTGAGAGCGGTCTCATAGGATATGGGAGGAAGGCGAAGTTGCTGGAGTTGTCTTAGTCAGAGCTCGCTGGGAAGGTGGAGGCGGAGATGACGACAGTGGTGAGTCACGTGTTTGGCCGTTATTTACATTGCGTTCACGCCGAGATCAGTCGTTCATCTCCAGCACCGTGCTCCAAATGTCCACGAGAGAAGAAGAGCAAAGCGGACATATTGAGAGCCCTAGTACAGCCATCCTGTTGCCTCAAGCTGCTTGAGGGCCAACTAACTTCATCCATTCGCATTATTGATCGCTTGTAGCCAGCTCCGTGTGAACGGAAGAAGCACCGTTTCCTATCAACAGTGCTTATGGGCATCTTTCACGCCATGCTCGACCACCACCTGATCGCGAACCAGCATCAGCAAGCGATGCAGCGATGATGAAGACGCTACAGTCGGTGGCCATGCCTCAACCACAACCAACTGTTCATCGAGAGCGAGTGCCACATCACGTGAAGTAATGGCGGAAAATGTCGGCGATACGTACACGTGTTCGAAAATGTCGAAACCGCTAAACTGCCATTGTCGAAATTTGCTCCCGTCGTGCGCTGCGAGAGGTGCTGCTGGGTTGGGAGCAAGAGCGAATGCATCGTCTTGCTGATCCTTCAACCGTCAAACTTCGACCAGGTTATTCAAAATGGCTATTGGTGCGTACCCCGCTCGACACACGACCAGGACATATCGATCTCCGGCAAGGACAGACATCGCGAGCGTTGGAATCAATTCGACAGAGTTGTTGGAACGGGAGAGACGGAAATTTTGGACGGTTCGGACGACTGGAGATGGGAGACGTGCGACCACCGACGAAGGCGGACCTGTGATCGTACGCTTTGTGCGGCATTGCAGAGGCCCGTTTGCTCGTTGGAATGGGAGTTGGGAGCTGTGCGTCAAGGAATTGTGACTGCAGGACGGAGGTCTTGACGTTCTGCGCACCTCAGACGACTGTTTCTGCGATCGACCGAACGACATTTCCTGCTCGGCCTGGGGTTGCAGTCCCTTTCTCTGGCAGCGGTCTTCGACTTTCGACTTTCGAGAGACGATTCTCCGCTCGACATCGATGTTCTGTTCCCCGGAGATCATGTCCCAGCTTTCTGTGCCGGAACTGAAGCTAACCCCCAGGCCTCGCTTCTGACCGCCGCAAGTCCCGCAAGGCTCACTTCTCCGCCTCTTCGGGCGAGAAGCGCAAGATCATGTCCTCTCCTCTCTCCAAGGAGCTCCGCGGCGAGCACGGTGTCAGGTCGATCCCTGTTCGCAAGGACGACGAGGTCCTCATCGTCCGGGGCAAGTACAAGGGACGTGAGGGCAAGGTCACCCAGGTGAGT
>BCJJ01000010.1:795567-1081491 GCA_039545355.1 Trichosporon coremiiforme
CYCYYKCKSKYTYCARGWKKTGCYCMAGCTGACRTACAGGTCTACCGCAAGAAGTGGGTCATCCACGTCGACCGTGTCCACGTTGAGAAGTCCAACGCCGCCACCGCCCCCATCGGCATCCACCCCTCCAACGTTGTCATCACCACCCTCAAGCTCGACAAGGACCGCAAGGCCATCCTTGAGCGCAAGGGCCGCAAGACCGCGGCTTAAGCGTTTCATCGCATGCGCATGTTAGAGGGCCTGTAGTGGGATGTACCTATGATACACTGGACATTGGAGAGAGCGGAGCGGAACCGGAGTGAGGAGGGAGGATCGAACGGAGCTGGGCACGAGAAGGAAGTCGCGGAGGGATAAAGGAGGCACTGATATAAGCAACGCGGTACAAGCCAAACTCACAACAGCTCTCAGCCCGTTGAGTCTATGGGCTTAGAGGCGAGGCAGGCGAGAAGAGATGAAATGGGCCGAGAGGCCGCGGTAGGCGTGTGCTTGGAGATGAGCGTGGACCGGCGGCTTACGCCAGACCAGGCGATATGTCCTCGACGGTACCGAGGGTGCCGGCGCAGTTTGTCAACAGCTATTGCGGCGTGCAACTCCCCGAGGAACGCAACCCCCCCCCCCCCAGTGGCATGGAGACTAACGTTTCCGCTGGCAACTACGAGTTGAAGCGGGGTATGCGACGACTCTGCTGACGCCCCTCGTCAGCGGCCCACTGGGTTAATCTGGGAACGCTCGTGGTTGAACCAGGCAACAGCCGCCGGGTTCAGCGCAACTTGGTCTGAACTATTTGTCCGTGTGGCTAGACATGGCAAGATATGTCTGTCGAATGCAAGTTGTTCGGACAGATGGCATCTGTAGTTGGATTGCATCGAACATCGGACATGCGTTGTCCTAGCTCACGCCGATCGTGCCATTGCCCACGTTCGCTCCGTTCAGGAGAGATGAAGCTGCTTGGATTGCGGAACAGAGTCCGCAACAACAACCGACGCCTCGGCAGATCGCCAAATGGTCAAGCAACAATCAGCCTAATGACTTGACCATCACCAGAACTCTCATGTGCCAGACGGGTACGACTGTCGCTAGGAGCGGACACGGCGATATCCTTGGAGCGCTATAGAGCAAGAGCTAGGGAGTCTATCGGCGAATGGATCAGCTTGGGTCGAGGATATTCGGTCGCCGGTCGCCGGTCAGTCCGCACTCCGCACATCACACAAAGTCGGCGCCGCAACATCATCAGCACACCAACCCGTCCGCACTTTGACTAGCACGTCGCCGAGCACATGCCGACTCGGCGCTGATCACTACTGCCACTCAGTTGTGGCAACTGCTTGTGGAACAGACACGCTCAGACAAGTCATACTTGTAGCATACCGTCCGTTACCTGGTGGACATCATCGATCTTCTAATCACGGCGCTGTCTAAGCACTAGCATGACAATGATTGTTCCCATCACCAGTCAACAGTTCTCACTGTGCCGCAGTCGACGGAGACGCGGACGTTACCGGCTGCACTCTCCCTTATGCCACACATTCGCACCAGAGACAATGGGCCGATGTTAATGTTTCCCCCTCGCTCGTCGCTCGTCTCGCTCGGAGGCATGCCGCGCCACAGTTGCACTGCCGACTGCCGTGGCAGTGTTGTACGGCTTCGAGCCAATCTTATCACGGAGATCACGAATGACAGTGGATTCATGCGCATTCAGCGGAGACAGGCCTCTGCCCCAGGACAGGCGGCACATCTTGGTGCCGTACTCCCAAAACTTCGACCTCAAAAGGCCGGCGTGCAGTC
Organism: Trichosporon coremiiforme; assembly: GCA_039545355.1. Classification (NCBI taxonomy): domain Eukaryota; kingdom Fungi; phylum Basidiomycota; class Tremellomycetes; order Trichosporonales; family Trichosporonaceae; genus Trichosporon; species Trichosporon coremiiforme. The sequence continues at coordinate 797,353 of BCJJ01000010.1, forward strand.
GGCGTGCAGTCGGCTTGCAGTCGGCTGTCGGCTGTCGGCTGTCTTCGAGACCACCGGCTGATGGGGAACGTACCTCTCGGCTACAGCTGTCCTTGTGTCCTCGTGTCTTCGTATCCTCGCGCCCCTGCCTCCTTACTGACCTTGCTACACCCTCGTCGGGCCGTTAACGGCGCCGACAGGCGAGGCAAACACGTTGTCTGTTCGCGCTGTTCACGACACGCAAGTAGTGCTTGACGATGTGCCACTCCCCACGAGCCAGCCACAAAATCGGTCTTCAACAGTCCAGATTCGAAGATTTCCGGACCCGTCTTGGCCACTTGGCTTGGCCGCCCCGCGTCTAACCGGGTGCCGATCGGCAGCGCACGGTAGCAACTAGAGTAGCACCCACCCTGCCCAACCTGGCCAGCCCTTGGCTCTAACACTAAGCGAGCTTTCTGGCAGATCACCCAATACGTTGCCTGCTTCCCCATGCCGGCAAACTCTACTTTGCACGCTCGCGCACTCACGCATTTGCGTGCTGGCATGCTGGGTGAGCACCATTGCAGCAAAGGAACGCGGAGCGGTCCAACTGCAGCTCGCATTCGAGCGGGACTGTGGCGCCGGGCGTCTGTGGCTGCCTCCTTGAGCTCACGGCACGGCACGGCAGAGCAGGGCAGTGGCGCCGAGTTCAGGCGAGTTCAGGCTGTTCAGGCTCTGCACGCTTTGCGGGCTTTGCAGGCTTTGCAGGCACTGCAGGCTCTGCAGGCTCCAATGGCGTACCGGCGTCCTGGCTGGCGTTGGGGCGTGCACTCTTCTGTTCTTTGGGCAGACGCCACATTGTTTCTTGCATGCTTTCGGTAGCTTGCATCGATGTATCCAATATTGCTCTGGACTAGGCCGTGGAAAGTGGAAAGCTGGACGATAGGACTTGGCGTATTTGAAAGTGGACTGTATAGATTTCGCAAAATGCACTATGCTGGCTGGCCGGGCTGCGCTCGGCAATGCTCGCAATGTCTGTCTGGTGCACGGCTCTGAAGCACAGTCGTTTTTTGAGTACAGGAACCAGGCACGGAGTGTGCTGTGGCCCTGTCCCTTAGCTGAGGCTCACTGACACTGGTCACTGGTCGCCTGGGCTCGATGACCCCAGGCGCTGCAGGCGTTGGGCTCTTGGGCGCTCAGGCGTTCGTTCGTTGCATCGAGGCTCTGGCTCATAGTCCGGGTCGTCAGTGGGCCAGGCCGTACGCGGACCCACCACAGAGCGCAACTACAGCTTACTATACTGTTAGCTATACTGCTAGCAACTCGCGCTCACCGCTCCGCCAAGCAGGCACTCCACTCGCTGCTCTCGCCTCGCAACTCGCAGTCACAAGTCGCAGTCGCAAGCTCCGTCCTCATCAACGTCGTCGTAACACCATCCCTCTCACTCTCGACACTTCGACAACCCTCAATCCTTCAACCCTACGCCCGACGTGCACGCGCACACTCCCGCTCACACTCACACTCACATTTACACTCACACCCACACTCGCCCCCCACATCCACCCCCTTACCAACCCCGCCATTCCACCAATCCTCGACTTGCACACCGCCCCGACTCATCCTTCCTTCCTCCATCACCCACACGTCCACACGCCCACACGCCCACACCTCACACCCACCCACACCTCACACACGCTCCTCCCCCCTTCCTTCCCGATCACTCCGACCACATCATGAACTAGACTCCAGTGCAACCTTTTCCTCTCACGTTGCGGCCCTCGACGATCTTCTCCCCTACGACTTTGACAGCCTGACCACCCCCTTCCCCCCTTCGTTCCGGACACGGACACTATCGCTTACACCTATTTCGTTCCGCTACCTGCATTGCATTATCACGTATACGACATACGATTCCCAAGCTTGCTCGGCACCGACTGCAACTGTAAACCCGTATCCCGAACCCCTTCATCCCCATATCCGAACGGCTCGCACTGGTGACCCCGTGCAAGACCTGTCTCACATCATTTTTACCCCGAACCTTCGACCTGGCGCTCGTCTGCTCGTCTGCTCGTTTCCTTCCACCGCCGCCAACGCCAACGCCCATCGACACCAGCTTTGAGCATTGTCAGATCTCTTGGGTTCGTCCATTGAACTGAACAATGACTCAAGGTCGCGACAATGCCGGTGCGTCTGGCGCGTCCGCGTCCGCGTCCAGTGCGCCGGCCGCAGCGCCCGCAGCGCCCGCAGGTGTCGCTGGCGCAAAGACCTCTGCGGCCTCTGCTTCGGACACCGTGTCGAGGGCAGAGTACACTGCGCTCGAGTCGCGGTTAGCTGCGGCTGAGGCGACCATCGCCGCGCTGCAGAGCAAGCTCGCGGCCGTCGAGGGACCTGCTTCCGACACCAAAGCGGTGCCCACCGGCAAGCCCGCCGCGCTCGGCAAGTCGCCCTCCGGCTCGTCGGCCCTCGCGCCCCCCTCGACGAACGCGTCTGGACCTGGGAGCAACGCGGCCTGGGGCTCGAACGCTTCGGGCGCCTCGAGTATCCCGTCCAGTGCATCGGGGTCCGTGGCCCGCACGCCCCCTGCACCATCGGAGGCGAGCGAGGTGTCGATCGCCGCGCTCACGCAGCAGGTCGCTGCGCTCTCGACGAGCGTCGCACAGCTGCAGCGTCTGCAGACGCAGTCCATGGTCGTGCCCTTGAACGGGCACCCTTCCCACCCGTCCCACCCGCACCAGCACCAGCACCAGCACCAGGGCGCTCTGCACCAGCAAATGCGCATGCCGCCCCCTCCACCGCTCGACACAAACCTCGGCAATCTCCCAAGCATGGCGCACTCTGGACACTCTGGGCACTCTGCGCATCCCGTCACAAGTCCTTTCCCGCAGCAGGGATTCCTCGGCGGCACACCCGGACCCCGGACGCCGATCAGCCGCCCGTTCTCGGGCGCGATGTCCGCAGACGACAAGTGGGGTGCGCCGGGGCAGGGTCCAGGCAGCCGCGGCGGCGCCGGAGGCGGCCAGTGGAACTCCCAGGGCCCTATCATCCAGACGAACGGCATCAACAGCATGAACAACAATATTGGCAGCGGCGCCGCAGCCCCCGGCGCAGGCATCGTCGTCACAAAGTGGGAGCACTTAAACCTGAAAGTCGAGCTTCTCCGCTCGATCTCGAAGTATGGGTGAGTTAAGAGATGTTGATCGTAACTGACAGTTCTAGTATCGGCCCCCCGAACAAGATCCAGGCTCGCGTCCTCCCGTTCATGCTTAGGGGCTCGGACATTATCGCCCAGGCGCCGCCTACCCAGGAGCGCACCATCTCCTAGTGAGTTTGCCAAGCTGTTAGTCGAGTAGCCAACTGACATACAGCGTGATTCCCGCTCTGCAGCTGTGTCTGACGCTTCCCCCGCCGCAGGGGCCCTACCGTGGACCGGCCGTGATCATCATCACTACGACGGTCGACCAGGCGACGCAGTGCCACAAGCGTGAGTAACCTAGCTGTCAACGAGAGGCCGCCAGCTGACCCACAGTCGTTGGCAATGTCGGAGGACCCCTTGGCGTGCGCGCGGCGCTCGCGGCCGGTGCGGCCGGCTCCAGCGGGCTGCCAAACGAGCTTGCCGCGATGCAGCGCGACCAGATCCAGATCCTGATCGGTACGCCAGCCAAGGTGAACGAAGTCATGAACATGCGTGGCGGGCTGTCTGGAGCGGACTGCCGTCTCCTGATCTTGGACGAGGTGGACCAATTAATCGCGCGCAACCTGTACGAGAACGTTTTGAACATTGCGCGTCTGCTTCCGTCGCCGCGGCGTTCTGGCCCGGGACTCACGCCGGGCCCCACGCCCTTCTCCCCCGTCGTCGGCAGTCCGTACGACGGCGGGCAGCAGTCGCCCTTCAACCCGCAGAGCAAGACGCCGTTCCCCGCTGCACAGAACTCGCGCTTCAGTACCCCGGGACCGGGCGCGACGCCAACATCCCCCACGCCCCCGATCGAGAGGCAGACGTGCCTCTTCTCGAACACGATCCCAACCGACGTCATCAACTTCTCCCAGTCGCTGCAGGTGCGCGACCCGGTGCGCGTCCTAGTGCGCCGGGAGGGCGCGACGAACTCGCAAGAGTCTGTGAGCAGCGTCACACCAGGCGTAAACCTGAAGCATACGTACGTGTACCTGACGATCACGGGGAGTGCGCGGAGCGAGGAGTCCTCAGAGTCCGGGCCCGGAACCATCGGCTCTGGTCGTAATCCCGGAGCGACTCTGAGCGAGGAAGCAACCCGCGCAAAGGAGTACAAGCTCGACATGCTCGTAAAGATGCTCGACGACTATCCCCTCTGGCAGGCCATCATCCACGTGGGCACGCACGCGATGCTGGAAGCGGTGCTCTACAAGCTCGGCTCTCGGCAATGGGAAACACTGTATCTGAGCTCCGAGATGCCGCCGCAGCAACGCAAAGCCGTTTTGGCACAGTGGAGGATGAGCGTGCCGGGCTCCGGGCCGCGATTCCTCGTCTGCTTTGACGTGACCCCGAAACCGCCCGATATCCCCTGGACGCCGCTCGTGATCAACTTTGACCTGCCGAGGAGCGTGGAGGGGTACGCCCTCCGTGCTGCCGCCGCCGTGCCCCAGACTCCGAGGCAGGGCCAGGTCACGCACGTCAATGGCGTCATCGTGTCTTTCGTCCAGGCGGCGGGTGGAGACGTCGAGATGCTCCGTAGTACGGAGTGCGCGTATAGGTTTAAGGTGAGTGAGCGCCCCGAGCAAGAAAACGAGGGGTGCGAAGTGAGAGAGAGAGAGCGAGGACCGCGACGGCCACTGAGCCCCGAGCTAGTTGAGAGAAGAGTTAACATCAGTCCGCCGAGATCCCGACTGTGTTCCACGACCTGTTCCAGCACTAATCGCAAGTCTCCCAATCCACAACCCAACAACTATCCTCATCAACCAAGCAAACGTCATTTTTTCACTTTTTGTCACTCTATATACTCTCATAAGTTCTCTCACAAATCTCACAACACACTCATAACACCCCCATACGTCCCTGGAGCGCAGGAGCGACGGAGGGGGGTGCTCGTACACCTTTGCGTCATGCATGTAGCTGTATCTTGTGCTTTGCTCGTGGGTCCCACATTTGAGAACGGTGAAGGAAGGAAGGGGAGCGAGGGGGGCGCGGTGAAGAAATGGGGTGGAGGGGAGAGGGGAGAGGGAAGAGGAGCGAGGAGCGAGGAGCGGGGGAGTGTAGAAGGGCCTAACGGGGCTACCGTGGGAGGCAGAGATAGTGGCGAGCAGCATCTCCGATCGACCTGACGCTTGACATGGACACCAGAGGCAACAGCACTGGGTTGGTTCTGCCGAAGCATGGTCCAAGTCTGAACTGCCACTCAACCTCGACCACGACCACTACCACTGCGCTGACAGACTGCTCGTGATGGGTTGGCACTCATTAAACACTATTCATAACTACTCAAAGCCAAAGTCTACTTCCCTCCGCTGCCCAACCCACACCTCCTTCCTACCTCCTCCTGCTCCTCCTCTCTGCTAGCACAGCCGACCGCGCGCTGATGCGCTCCGGGCCCAGAGCATCTCGCACCTCGCACCTCTCCCCTGCCGCTTCGCGCTCGGGTCGAGCTTAGAACGTCTCATCATCCAGCAGCTCCCCCTCCTCGCCCTCAGGCACCTCGAACCCTTCCTCGGTCTGGTACAGGATCTCCTGGATCTTGGCGAGCGTATCCCGTTCCTGCTCGTCGACGTCTTCGAGGTTGATGCGCTCGCCGACGATGAGCTCGATACTGCGGAGTTCTAATGTTAGCGAGACGGACGTCGAGTGACGCGCCAAACGGGCGGAACGAAATGGCGGCGGGCGGGCATTGCGCGGCGCCCAGTGGATCCATGCCAACAGGAAGAGTGACTTTCGGACCACTCGACCCCCAGCAGCTGGAGTCTGGGCAAAACTTCGGCTGGCTAAACCCATGGCTGCTCGCCCTCGTGTGCATGCCGGCGGCGCGCACACTCGTACTCACTGGCAAAGTAAAAGTCACGCTCCTTCTCGAGCCCCTCGCACGTGGACTGGAGCTCGTTGACCTGGGCGTTGAGGTGCTGGATCTGCGCGTTGCTAGCGGCGCTGGTGGAGCGGGACGCGGCGGGGCCACCGGCGGATGCGAGGCTGGGGCGGCCGGACGCGACGCGCGCCGTGGGACCGCGCGACGGTGGTGTCGGCGCGGCGCGGTGGCCGCCGGCACGCTCCACCGCGTTGTACTCCTCTCCGCGCGAGTTCGAGTCCCAGTACTTCTTCATCCACTGCAGGAACTCGAGGTTGTCCTGCATCTTGCACTTGACGAGGCGCTCGACGGGAATCGGCTGTAGCGAGCGTTAGCGAACGGAAGCCAATGAAGGACCGCGGCGAGGCCGCGAAGCGGCTGAGCTGGCGAGCAGCGGAGCATCTCAGTGATGCTGGGTACTCGCCAATCCTAGCCAGCTCCGTGGCTCTGGCCATTTCGCCGCACTCACCTTCGGAATACGATGTTTCGTGAACGCCTTCTGCAGAATCTTAAAGTTGTCCAGGTACTCGTACTCCATCTTTGCGTTCAACTTGAGGCGGCTCATGGGCAGGTCGCCGTAGATCGAGTCGAGGATCTGGTATCAGTTTGGCTGACCACAATAGGGCGTGCAAGGCCGGCGGCTGGTGTTTTGGCCACTCTGGCATCCCGACAGACTCTGCGCTCGTACTATCGAGGTCGAGCTCTGGCCGAAGCGCGGACCAGGAGCGGTGGAGATGTCCCTCTTGGGGAGATGCGCAACTTCTTGAAGCGCAGAGCTCATCTTCGCCGCACGGTTCGGGCCCAGCCGCTCGCCTTCGGCTGGCAGACTCACCTGGCAGTAGATGATACCCTTGCCGCACTCCTCGACCTTCTGGATGACATTGGGCGCGAGCAGCTCGTTAAGCCATGCTAAGAGCTCGCCACGGGCTGGGCGTTAGCTGTCACTCTCGATATGATAGCTGGTGGTGAGGAAGGAGTGTGTGCCTAGCGGTGAGGGAAGACCCGAGCTTGCCGGCGGTCGAGGGCGCAGGGGTCTAAGCGATGGGCGGTGTGGGCTGCGGCCACGGCGATGGTCACCGTTACATCGGCAGCGTCCTCGGCAACGATGACAGTAAACACCTCGCTGTCCAGAGTGGCAAGCTGTGCCAGGACAAGTCAGCGTCACTTACATTCTCCGGTGTAGACGGACATGGTCGCGGGCGGTGCTTGTAGCTGGCGGTGGTTGTGGTTGTGATGAGGAGGGGAGGGGAGAGGAGGGGGTGAAGTCGAGTTGTCAGTCGTGGACGTCGACGGGGAAGCGAAAGTAGGGATAGGGAGAGGGCTGAAGTATTGTTGAATGCGTAAAGAGCCTCAGTAAGGAGAGAGGGGTGTATTGATTTCGAGACGGGCCAAGTAATTGCGACCGAGCTGTACCGCTGCGCTGACGAGGACAACACGGAGACCGCTCGACTCTCCTAGCACGACGCGACCGAGCCGATTGCATGCTTGCACTGGACGTGTTTGGTCCCGCTCGATCACGCCCTGACCATGTGGTCAAGGCACGGACCGTCGCCATCGGTGCCCGTCATGAGCACGGCGCAGCGGTGCCAAGTAGTCTATGTTCTGCATACTCGTCCAGATTCACAACGAAGAGTGCGAAGCTAATGCAGATTGTTGATGCACACGCGCACGAAGATATCAGTCGCGCACACTGGAGCGTAAGCAGAGCGCCGCAAGAGCCAGACCACGCCCGAGAAACCAAATCGCATTATCTCTATGACCTAAAATATGAACCCTCTAACCTCTCTCTGACCCAGTCTCTCGAGTCTAAGAGTCTACGCCGCCGCAAACTCAGACTTCGCCCTAATCCTACCCCCGATCCGCTTGAAAACAAACGGAAACGGCGTGCAGCAGAACAGCAGTCCCGCAAGCAAACAAGTCGCCCCCACGGGTCCCAAGCGACCGTACATCTGGTTCCCGAACAGGGGGAAGCCGGCCGCAAAACTGCTCCGCATGAACGAGTTGCTCGCGAGCGCACTCGCGGCCACGGGTCTGTACGCGTCCACAAGGTACGTGAAGGTCGCGTTGTAGGCGTACACGAGTCCTGTGCCGAAGAACATGGACAGGACGATGGGGACCATCCAGTGCACGCTTTTGAAACACGTGAGGCCGAGAAGGAGGAGGCCGATCGGCGCGAGCACGGCGCCGAACTCGCCCATATACAGGCGGGTTTCGGGCGGCGCCTTACCGTCTGGAGACTTAGCGGCGACGCGCGCATAGTACTTGTTGAAGTAGGGCTGGGTGGCACCGCTGATGAGTTGCCCGACGCCGATTCCGAGAAAGGCCAGACCGCACTCTTGCATGTTGAAGCCGTACTGGTGTCGGAAGATGTAGGGGATGCCGCCGAAGGAGAGATAGAGAATTCCCAGGAGCAGAGCGCTCCACAGGTCGAGAAGGAGCACCATGGGCTGCGTGGCGAGGAGGACAAAGGGCGTCCTGATACTCCGCTTCAGGGCCATGAGGAACGTCTCCTGCTTCAGTTCCATGGGTGCGCGGTAGTTCTGGCCCGTCTCCTCTCGCATCTTCCTCGCTTTCCTTTCCAGCAATTTTGGCGCAAACGTCTCGGGGACGCACAGGAACAAGCCGACAAGACACACGAACGCCCACATGATAATGACATAGTACGTCCACCGCCAGTCGGGCTGGTTGTAATTGATGAACCCCGCGATGAGTGGACCGAGGATAGGACCCATGAAGGGAGAGATGGACCAGATCGTCATTGGCGTGGCGACCGCTGCATTCTCGAATACGTCAGTCACGAGACCGCCCGAGACGGACAGGAAGCCAGAGCCCGCGAATCCGGTCAGGTACCGGAAGATGAAGTGGACGGAGGGGGTTGTGCTGAAGGCGACGGGGAAGTTGAACAGGAAGAAGATGAGCAGACCGTAGTGCAGCACGGGGGCGCGGCCGACGAACTCGGACACGGGGCCGAGGAGCACTGGCGTCAGCAAGAGCAATCGGGGGCAGCGAGATTGCTCCGGAAGGGCGGCCGTCGAGGGAAGAGAGATCGCGCGAGCCGCACTCTCCTCTCAGCGGCCCACCAACCGCAAAGTGAACTTACAAGGCCCAGTCCCAAGACCCATGACGAAACACGAGATACTCAGCACACACACGAGCTCCGAGATGTGGTACGCCTTGCTCATGCCCGGGTACGTCTGTGCCGCCATCGAGGAGCAGCACGTGATGCATAAACAGGAGAAGGAGAGGATGGCGACCATGAGCCTGGCATTAGCGTCAGCGCGAACGAAGCGAGCGATGGCACAGGCTCCGGAGGAGGCTGCGAGGGTAAGGAGAGCAGCAGCTTAGGGCGGCGACATGTCTGCCGGAGCCGTCTCAAGAGGTCACCGACGGCCCGACGAGGAGCCTCACGAGGAGCCCAACGAGGAGCCCGAAAGAGCCCCCACCCTACAGCCCTCAGAACAGTTAATGTGGCCCCGTCGCCTCTCGCCTGCTTCGCAGACTCCTCGCTCCCCGGTACTCACCACTTGCGCCACGCCTTCATATTCAGCGGGTTACACTTGTCCCCCGGTCCGTCCCAAGTGACCTCGATATACTCCTTTTCGTCTCCCTGGGCGACCATCGTCGATCTCGTCTCCGCATCACTCAACGCCTCATTGCCTTCTCCAATCGCCTCCGTGTCTCTCCGCGAAGCCCGCGAGGGAATGGGAGAAAGGTGCACCTCCGGCACAAACTCGGGGTCGTGATAACTGCTCGTTTGTGACTTTGTGCGGTCCAGTTCATGGTGCCGAGACATTGCTGTTGAATTTTCGTGGAGTGACGGTCTTATCGCGGCATGGGCATGTGGGTGGGAGTGGGACAGATTATCGCGGCTAACAGTTCTCGGTTCTTAAAGCGTGATCGTGATCGTGATCGTGACCGTGATTGTGATTGTAGGAGCGTAGCTGTGGGGGTGAGGATGAGCGTGTGAGCGGGTGTGAGCAGGAGTGAATGGAGAAACAAGAGTGCATGCGGAAATTGAGTCGGCTAGATGGACAGGCGACTTACTCAGCTGATAGCAATGTTCCGTACTCGGACCGCAGATGGCCGCTTGCCGCACCCAGGGCCGTTCGGCCCGGCCCTGCGGCAACTGCCTGGCACGCGGGTGCGGGGTACTAACGCGAGGGCGATGGCCTCCACTGGCGGCGTTGTCTGCCGCGGCACGCGAGGCACGATGGTCGAGGAGCACAGGCCGAATCGGAGTCTCTTCTCCGTGCCTGGTTCTATTCTCGTCAACTGCAGCCACGGCATGGAGGGGAATGACATAGAGAGCTGGCGGTTATCTCATATCATCATTGATTCTATGCGATAATCGAGAGAGATTAGTCCTTTCGACACTGGGATCGCATCGACTCGCTCGGTAAGGTCGGTTACACCACCGACAATCTCATAGAATCAGTCCGCATGACAGATTTATGATCGGGAGGGGAGTCACTGTCGCATAGAATCCGCTGATATCGCATACAGTCGGCCCGCGATCGCGGAGGGCTCTGTGTCTGTGAAAGATTAGTCATGGAACGAGCTTCAGATCTCATAGATTCAGGCCGGATGATCACACACAGACTCAGTCACCACGCATCGGTCCTTCGGTCCGAGATCTCATATCGCCTCCGCTGGCAGGAAAAGGCATTCTGTCGTCTCGTTCGTCTCCAATAGTCCCCGCCGGCCCGCAGGATCGCATTCTGACTCTCCGGTCGGCGCGGTCGGCGTGTTCGGTGTTCGAGATTCCGTGTCATGCAGACTAGACCAGTCGGCCGAACAGCAATCTACTGTTGGCATTAGTCATTCTGAGGGAGCGAGTTCACGGCCGAGAGAGCAGCACGATCGACCATGCACACATGTGGCCAGGTGAGTCATCGCATTTCGCGCGATCGGACCGTCAATCTCGGGATACACAGCATACGACCCCAGGCGTTGACTATCGTAAGACGACGACGACAGGCGATTCTCCGTCTCGCAGAGTCTGCGATGCAAGTCTCGCCTCGCGTGCACGAGGCTCGTCTGTCTGATTCAGCCTTGCCGACTTCTGACGGCGACGTCCGACGCCGTCAAGGTCGACTCTCCGAGACGCACTACGGAACTGGATACTGACCCCCCGCTCCGCCGCTCTGGCAGCTGCTAACGCTGTCGGTTCCGAATCGATGCCTCGATGCAAAATACATACAGGAATGAGCCGGGACATGCTATAAATTGTGCTGATCTAAGTGGTTTTCTACGCGAAGCGGCTGCGCGGAGCGAGGTGGCGGACCTTGTATGACAGCCGCTGGCAGCTCTGGTGCCGTCGAGCTTGGGCAGAGTGTTGATCGCCTCTGGCCCTTCACTGCTCGCCACGCTCTTCGCCATGCTCGCAAGCACGCCTCGTTCTTCGTCATAGTCGCAGGCTCGCCTCGCTCTCCGCATTGCTCGCGGCTCGCCTTCGGCTCGCCAGCTCGGCGCCTACTTCTCATTCTCCTTCTCCTTTCCCATTTCCTTACCCATCTCCTTCGCGACCCTCGCCGCCTCCTCGCCCGCCTTCACCTCTCTAATCTTCTGCTCGACGTATGGGTCGAGCTTGGCGTCGTAGCGCGGGTCATAGCTCGGGTCTGTGCGGCGCGCGAGCTGCTGCTTCGCCTTCTCGGCGATGCGCTTCTCCTCCTCCTCCCTCCTCTTCTCGTTCTTCTCGTGCAGCCAGTCGGTGTACTGGCGCATGAACGCCAGGCCCCGCCCGTCGACTAGCCGCGAGCCGATGTCTTTCGCCATGTTCAGCTGGGTGCCTTCAGTGGTTAGGGTTGTGATCTTCTGGATCAGCCGGAGGGGCGGGCCGAAGACCCGCTCGACGTTCTCGGGCAAGGAGACTATGGGCCAGAACAGAGACGTCAAGGGCACGTAGAGCATGTACCTGGATGTCAGCTGTATTCGGAAGATCTTCAAAGCTTTGACGAGCGCAGGGCAAGTCCTGGCAAGCTGAAGCTCGCCGCCCTCGCTGCGTTCGGTCGGCGTACTTACCCAGCCGGCCCCCAGTTCTGCCAGTGCATGCCCTGGGGTCCATCCCTCCTCATGCGATCGGGCGCGTTACGAGACATATGCCCAAAGTCGTAATTCCCATCATCGCGCTCGAGTTCCTCCATGTATCGGCCCGCGATGCCCTCCGTCGTCCCCTTGAGCACGATGATAGAGTACGGCGCGAGCGCGCGCTTCATGCGTCCAAAGATGCCGGCGACAGCAGCTTCTTGCTCCGTAGGCGAGCGCGCGCCGAGCGCCTCGTCGTGTCGCGAGCCTTGGAGGCGGGCAATCTGTTCCTTCTGCGAAGGCAGAGGCTGCCGCATACGCAGGCAGAACATGCGGCACATCGGCGTGTCCTCTGCCCGCTGGCTGCACCACGAGAAACACTTCTCGGGCACAGGCGTGGTTTCCGGCGTGAAGGCTGGCCGGGGGTGGGGGTGGGAGCTCGAGCTGCTGCCGCCCCCGTGACCACCGCCGTACCCTCCAGAACCCATGGACGGGTTGGCAGAGGAAGGTTCGCTTGGCAGCGTCGGGGCGGTCGAAAAGTGAGTGGCGGGATTCGGAGTGGAAGTGGAGGTCGCTGTGTTCGCTGTAGCGGTGGCGAGATCCGGCTGGGGAGCGAGGGAGGCGACCTGCTCCGTACGCCGCAGGAAGCCGCTGAGCAGGCTCTGTCCGTCGAGTGATGGCGATCCCCCGACGTCGACGTTCATGGTGATAAGAAGTGGTGAAGTAAGCAAAGCCGAAGGTGGTCGGAAGAGTCTGGCAGGCGTCTGTGGCCGATCAAACGGCGGGGGTCGGTTCAGGCCACGCGTTTCCTCTTATCTGGAAGTATCATTTAATGTAAACCACGTGAGAGGTCTTCCTCACATCCAGGCCCTGAAAAGCTGCGAAGTCTGAGACGGCGGCGTGGGAAAGTTATTCTCCGCAGGGCGCAGGGCGCACACCCGCGCCTAGGCTTAGGCCCGCCTCCACGTCGCGACACGCCGACTTTTGAACGGCACCGAAAGGTAAATAACGACACCTCAGCGTTCATCTTCCATTTTGCATCGCCTTGACCGTCTTCATATACCATCAACTCCGCGACTACCAAGACCTTTAATCACGATACCACAATGGACGCCGTCGGATACGTTGCGACTGCTCAGGAGCACCTCCGCTCCCTCAAGAACACGCGCCTCGCCGCCCTCCGCCCGCCTGGAGAGTTCTTCGACTGGCAGCGTGTCTCCAAGCCTGCCAACTCGGGCGAGTTCATGAAGCGCGCGGGGTACAACATGTGAGTCGAGCGCCGGCAAGCACACGGAGTGCGTGAAACGCGGAAGCTGCATGCGGGCACAACATGCCCGCGATGCGGATCGCCTAGACTGCCGGCCTGTTTGCTCAGGGGACTTGGACCCTTGTCGCGATGAACTACGCGACTATCATAGCGCGTAATGTCGTACAATTCCGGTCATGGTCCACCTCTACAGCTACTTACTTGAATACCGGAGCGCACAGCTGACATTCCAGCCGCTACTTCTCAGCCAACTATGCCGTCCTCGTCGGCCTGCTCGCCGTCTACTCGCTCATCACGAACCCGCTCCTCCTGATCGCGATGGCGTTCCTCGTCGGTGGCTTCCTTGCTATTAGCCGTTACTGTGAGTACTTACTGGCGCCTGGTTGCTCGGTGCCACAACATACCGAGCCCAGGCAGACAAGCAGCCAGCAGCTAGTTAAGCGAGGTTTGCTGATCCCAGTCACCGAGCCGTTCGAGTTCCAGGGCAAGACGATCACGCCCCAGAACATGTACACGGGTCTGTTCATGATTGGTAAGTGTCAATTGCGAGTGGGAGCGAACAACGCGGTCGCGAACATTGCCAGCGCAGATCCCAGCTCCGAAAGGCAACTGCTCAGCTGACACTCAGGCATCCCCCTTCTCTGGCTCTCGGCCCCGTTCTCGACCTTCTTCTGGCTCGTCGGCTCATCAAGTTGTCTGATTGGCGCGCACGCCGGATTCCTCGAGCCCGGTGTCGAGTCGTGAGTTCAGCTTTAAATGGTAGAGAACTGACAAAGCAGGGAGTACGAGGGCGTCGAGACTGTGTAGGCTGGCTCACAGCCGGCGGAGGTGTAGGCGAGCGAGCGTGAGCTTGCGACAAACTTATAGATACATGTACTCTGGACACTTCATGTAGGAGGTGAACCGTGCCAGTGCTTCGGGAAGGGGGGGGGGGGGGGGGGGGGGGGGGGGGGGGGGGGGGGGGGGGGGGGGGGGGGGGGGGGGGGGGGGGGGGGGGGGGGGGGGGGGGGGGGGGGGGGGAGGGAGGCTTGGTGTACAAGTCGTGGTTGATTGGCTGAACTTTGGATGCTTATCTATCGGCCCGTGCCAGTAGCGCCAGTACCGGAAGGTGTTGGAACGGCCCTGTGTCCCTGGCTAGTCTGGGTCGCGCCTGGCCGGGTGCGTGTGTGGTCTCCTGACTGACATCATACACCATTCGACGGTTGCGGCGACCATCTTCCCTGTCAACTATTCCGGTCGTCCCCACCCCGATTGCCAACGCTGCAAGCAAGCTCCGGCCCATCCATAGTGTGGAGTGGGTTATTCACCCCGTCTTGTTAGCCGTCTTGCATCTGTACCCCACCTCATCCACAAAGAATCAGCAATGGCCCAGGTCTGCGACTTCCAGAACAAGCTCAACACCGGGAACGGTGATGCCGCCGCTGCCCACACCCACAGCCATGATGGTGCCGGACACTCGCACGACGCCGCCGCCGAGCATGGTCACACCCACGAGCATCTCGAGAATGCCGGTGAGTACCCCGTAGGCCCGTAGGGCCGGACCGCAAAGGGGTGGGTCTGCCCACTTAACCCTTGGTCATCCTTTCATTTGTGTTGATGCTGACGCTGTGCTCTCTGATGCCATCTAACGTTGTCTCAACCTCATCTACATCTTGGATCGCTATGACGGATCTGGCTCGCGCTTCCGCGTCCCTCACTCGCTCGCCGCGCTCTCTCTCTACGGTCCCTCGCTTCGCTCGGGACAGGCAAGTACGCCGAGCGCGACATGCCCGACTACTCCGGCCGCGACTGGAAGGAACGCACCTTCACTGTCGGCATCGGGGGCCCCGTCGGCTCGGGCAAGACGGCGCTGCTGCTTGCGCTGTGTCGCGCACTCCGCGACGATTACAACATCGGTGCGTGTTCTCCTCCTTCCATCCCATCCCACTTCTTCTCGTCTCTGGCCGACTGGACAGCCCAGTGCTCTTATCTAAGGGCTTGTGCGGCGCTCGAGTGCGGCGTTCTTGGCACTCGGCGTTGTCTCGTCGGCCAACCAGGCTGAGACACCGCCTGAGCACCCGCCAATAATCGTCGAGTGATGCTTACGCCGCAGCCGCCGTCACCAACGACATCTTCACGCGCGAGGACCAGGAGTTCCTGATCCGTAACGAGGCCCTGCCGAAGGAGCGCATTCGCGCTATTGAGACGGGTGAGTACGCCGAGCGGAGCTGCGAAACAGCGAGCACCGAGCGTTAGCGAGGTGCAGTGAGGATTGCGGGGCAACGAGCTGGCGAGCAGCTGGCTGGGAGCAGCAGGGGGAACGAAGGGGTTAGCGTGTGACGCATGACGCATGCTTCTGAGCGCCGCGGCAATCGCGATCGGCTCTCACGCATTGCTCCCTGCATGCTCGACACCCTGCCTCATTCGCAGGTCCTGCTGCCTTGCCCTTCCGCTGCGCCGCCGCTTTCGCTGCATGCCCGCTTTCGGCGGCCACGAGCTAATGCACAGGCGGCTGCCCGCACGCAGCCATCCGCGAGGACATCTCGGCCAACATGCACGCGCTCGAGGAGCTGCAGGCCGAGTTTGACACTGAGCTACTCTTCGTCGAGTCCGGCGGCGACAACCTCGCGGCCAACTACTCGCGCGAGCTCGCTGATTACATCATCTACGTGGTAAGTCACGAGGAGGCGCTCGCGCAGCGAGTGCCGAGGAGGTGTACTGTGTTTGCCTTGCCCTCTTCCTGCGCCGAAGGGTGCGGGGCGAGGAGGAGTGACAAGTGATGAGCGAGAGCAGAGTGGTGAGGAGAGAACGCTGATACACAGATTGACGTCGCTGGCGGCGACAAGGTCCCTCGTAAGGGCGGACCTGGTATCTCCCAGTCGGACCTGTTCATTATCAACAAGGTGCGTCTCCGATGCCTTTTGCGTCGGCGGTAGCCACGTCACCTTCTGCACGTTAGCTAACTCTCAGACTGACCTTGCGCCCCACGTCGGCGCGTCGCTGGACGTCATGCGCCGCGACTCGGCCATCATGCGCGAGAAGGGCCCGACGCTGTTCACGAGCGTGCGCAAGGGCGAGGGCGTGCAGGACGTTGTCGGTGCCATTCTCGGCGCGTGGGCTGCTTCTGGCGCCAAGGGCAAGAACACGCCGAAGCAGAAGTAACCGCGAGCGAGAGCGTCAGCGAGCGTGAGCCGTGAGCTTGCTGCAGCGTGCCGAGACACAGAAGCACGACTGAGCCGAGGGGTAAAGCTAATGTGAATATCGCGGAGGGAGTCGAAGCGAGAAGCGCCCCCCATGTATCTTTGGTAGTGAATGGTTCAGAGTGGATGCATTGTTATCTCTGACACGGCATTGAGCACAGAGGGTTACGCTGATCGATGCATGTCACTGTGACGAAGAAGCAAAACGGGGCTGAGGGTGAGGCGCGGAGGAAACAATGTAGACTTAGAGCGCGCACAGCCGCCGCCCAGTGCCCCCAGCTAAACAACTGCGCCTCCCAGATCCTAGTCTCGACCCCATCAAGCATCCATCTCCCACTTCCACTCCCCTGCCATTCATTTCTACTCCTATTCTCCCTCTCTTGCTTGCCGACTGCACAGTGCCGCGACGACAGCAACATTCATAACAACTTTTTCCATACCTACCCTGCCAACCTAAAAACCAGGCGCGTAATAAAGGGGACCAGACAAGCTTCCACCGGTTCTGCCAGTTCTGCCCTCCGCCCTAGTTCCCTACCCTCCGGCCATCTCTGGATTCCGCGTCCGTCGACCAGACCCTGTCTCCATCCTATCAGTCAGCAACAGCGACCAGGCAACAACACCCACACCCTCCTCCCACCTACCCTCTCTCGCTGAACACCCTCTGCGAGCGAGACGCGACCCCGCAAAGGCACTCGTCGACTGCGGGTCCGTTTTGCTCTCCGCGTATACTCCGTTGCCACCCGCCAAGCCTACTCCGGCTACCAGGCTTCCCTCTCGTTTACTAAGTGTTGACGCGAGTTTCGTTAGAGTAGGTACGAGTCGCCTTGCTCTGCTGACCTATCAGCATGGACGCGTCAGGTAGCTCCAGCTCGGGGAGCGGGGGTCTCGTCTGGACGCGCGACGGCCCAGTCCTCAAGATGGAGGACGCGGTCGTCGAGACTGTGTAAGTCGACGTTCACAGGTGCCGCTGACTTTAGTGTGACACACACGACGCGCACGACGACGTCCTTCGCCCCGATATCTCTCCCACGCATCCCCGTCCCCGATGTCGTGCCGATGCCCTACTACCTTTCTTCTGAGAGCTACCCGCTCGCCCACGAGCCGACGCCCGAGGACTTGCGCTTCCTCGAGTTCAACCTTGGCGGGCGCCGTGTTGTTGTCGCCGAGGACGGTGCCGAGGGCACGTCCGGCGAGACGACTGGCCCGGGCTGGCGTCGGACGGTCGCGACGGGCAACGACGAGCGCGTCGGGCTCGGCAACTACATCAACAGAATTAAGAAGGACAAGGACAGGGAGCAAAAGGAGCGCAAGAGGCCGCACGTGCAGGACGCGCACTCGCACTCGCCCTTACCGCAGCCTGTCGTGCGGCAGCGCTCGCCGCCGCGCAAGAAAGCGCGCCCGAGCGATATCTACACGACCGCCGCCGGCGAGGACCAGAGCCTGATCCCGTCGCCGCTGCAGAGCCCGACTGACGGAGGGCACGCGCCCGCGCAGCCGTCATTCGGCTCGGGACAGGAGATGGCCGCGCTGTTCTCGCTGCCGGCCATCGTGAACCACTTTGACCAGCTCCCCGACAAAGTGCAGCAGCACGTGCTGATGCACCTGTTCCGCCGGTCGCGCATGCCGACGATCCAGCGCGTGTCGTCGTTTGCGGCGACGGCGCTCAAGTGCGACTTTATTAGCTTGCTGCCGCAGGAGATTGCCGTGCAGGTGCTGTGCAAGGTCGACGTGAACAGCCTGGCTTCCGCTGCGCGTGTCAGCCGATCATGGCGCAAACTCGTTGACGGCGAGCGCTCCGTCTGGCGCACGCGCCTCATGGAGGACGGACTGTGGAGCGGACACGGCGTGGAGGAGGAAGAGGAGAAGGAGCTTTTGAGGCGATACGAGGTGCTCGACCGGGAGGCGCGCCGGCGTCACAAGTCGAAAGCGGGCACGCCCAGCGACGACGAGCCGATGCAGGGTGCGAACGCGATCGGCGACCACCCGACTCCGTACAAGCACATCTACCGACGACGATACGTCAACAACCAGACATGGCTGAACGCCAAGCCGGAGCACTTCTCGTTCCCTGGCCACGGAACGCACGTCGTGACGTGCCTGCAGTTTGACGAGGACAAGATTGTGTCTGCGTCCGACGACCACTCGATCAACATCTACAGCACGCAAACGGGGCAGCTCCGCAAGCGGCTCGACGGGCACGAGGGCGGCGTCTGGGCGCTCGAGTACAAGGGCGACACGCTTGTCACGGGCGCGACGGACCGGACGGTGCGTGTGTGGGACCTCGAGACGCTGCGCCAGACGCACCTCTTCGTCGGGCACACGTCGACGGTACGGTGCCTGCAGATCGTCGAGCCGGTCCTCGACGAGGCGACGGGCGAGTACCAACCCCCGTACCCGTTGATCGTGACGGGATCGCGTGACACGTCCTTGCGCGTGTGGAAGCTGCCGAAGAAGGGCGAGCCGGCCTTCGAAGGACTCAGTCCTGCTGCCGCGGGTCTGAATGGCGGCGCAGGCGACGCCCACGCCCAGCCTGAGGAGAACCCGTTCCATGTGCACCACCTCGAGGGCCATACTGAGGCGGTCCGCGCCGTTGCAGCCCACGGCCGCATCTGCATCTCGGGGAGCTATGACAAGAACGTCCGCGTGTGGGACATTGTCAAGGGCCAGTGCATCCACGTCCTGCAGGGACACGAGAGCAAGGTGTATTCGATCGTGTACGACCGGTTCCGCAACCGCTGCGTGTCTGGTTCCATGGACTACGCCGTCAAGATCTGGGACCTGGCCTCGGGCGAGTGTCTCCACACTCTCTCCGGTCACACGGCGCTGGTCGGCCTGCTCGGCGCGTCGCCAAACTACTACGTGTCCGCCGCCGCCGACGCATCCTTGCGTGTCTGGGACGCGAACACAGCCGAGCTCAAGCATGTCCTCTCGTCTCATGCGGCAGCGATAACCTGTTTCCAGCACGACGAGACCAAGGTCGTCTCTGGCTCAGACGGCACGCTCAAGCTCTGGGACATCAAGACGGGCCGGTACGTCCGCGACCTGATTATCGGCATCAGTGCTGTGTGGCAAGTCGCATTCCACGGGGACCGGCTCGTCGTAGCCTCGCAGCGCGCAGGTTCTACAGCCTTCGACGTGTTCTACTTCGGCCGCGAAGTGGACCCCGTCGACGATCCGAAACTCGAACGCGAATGTAGGCCCAGTTGGGAGCGAGGCGACCCGAGAGAGCCCCAGACGTACCAGTACGACGTCCCCGACGCGGAGGGCGACTACATCGACCGATACCGCGCTCTCAGCGTCAAGGCGAGGTCGAGCCAAGTGGAAGAGGTCATGGACGAGGACGAACATGCGTCGCTCGAGTTTCTCGAGGACGAGATGGACGAGGATTAGGAGTCTTCGGTGCGCGCGACGCGGGAGCGGAGCGACTGCCATCAGCGCCCCGAATGGAATCGTAGTGCCCGCCGCGAGCTCCCCGAATGGGAGTTAGCTCGTGTGCAGCCGGAGCGAGGGGAGTCCAAGCAGATCCAGCGCGGGGGAGGGAGTGTACCGAGAGAGCAGGAGGCGGGAGGCAGGGGTAGCGTGAGTCTGCGTCCGGCGCGCCGTATCCTCGGAAGAGCGAGTGAGAGGGTGCGCAAGCGTCATGTCAGCGAGACGCGGACCGTCTCGGGCTGTTCCAGCACTAGCTCGAGCGCGGGTTCCAGTGGGGCGACGAGCGTGAGCGAGGCGAGTGCGGCCGTGCGCAACGGTGAGGCGAGTTCGTCGCGCGTGGACGACGCCGCATTCCTCCTCGCGCACATGGAGCAGCCCCTCGTCGTCTCGGCAATGAAGGACGAGTTCAAAGAGTAGTCTTCTGTACCAGTACGTTTATAGTAGTGCTCCGAGTTTCAAGTCATATGTAATTGTACATATCCATCGCCTGCTGTGCACAACCTATGAAGCGGGGTGAGAGGGCTAGATAATGGAACGGTCGAAACGGTCGAACTTGTCAGAAGCGGGAGACCGAGGGGAGAAAGGGTTGGACGAAATCCTCGCGTGAGGCGCGTTATTCTTGGACTATGTCAGCGGGAAAGAAGAGTGGGACGTACTGAGCGGCGTCGTGAGGAGGATTGGGGGGGTGGAGTAGGTGCTTGGCGTGCTGCGTGTTTGGTTCTGGTGTTGGCACGGGCACGAGTGGAGCGAGTGGGTGGGTGGGGCCAAGGCATGGGGGAGGGATGTACGGGAGAGGGTCGAAACCACCCCCGGCATCGCCAGAGATCGCCAGGGATCGCCAGAGACCTGCGTTCACTCCGCCTCGGCGGATTCCGGTCCTCTCACTCCTCTCACCCCTCTCATTCCTCAGAGGAAGAGCTCACAACAAGGCAGTGTCCTTGCGAAGAGAAGTGGTGACAGATACATGTACTTACAGGAAAACCGAAGCCGAAATCGTCAAAGTCATCCATCCCCCGCCTCCTCTTGCCGTCCTGATACGAGTCCCAAGTCACGAGAGCAAGGAAGCCGAAGATGAAGATGCCGACAAGGGAACAAATGATGATGCCTGCAATTTGGATACCGCTGAGACCCGTTGCGGGGTCGTGGTAATTGGGATGGACGCGGGCGGGGATTATGGAGGGCGAGGAGGCTGGGGCGGACGAGTCGAGGGGGTGCGGGTCGGGGTTTGGGTTGGGGAATGCGAGGGGAGAGGCGAAGGTCAGGGATAGAAAGAGGAGGAAGAGGAACGCGTCAAGGAGAAGACTGCCCATCGTGATCGATGAGAAGAGGCGGTGTAAGGTTGGAAGGGGGAGGGAGGTTGCTGGGGAGAGAGGGCTCGGCCGACAGCTGCAGAGCTGGGCAGGAGCTGGGCTAGAGCTGGGCTAGAGCTGGAAAGGTGACTGGGGCGGGACGAGTGAGAAGGACGAGGATGTCGTAAACAAGGCGTAGACGAAGTAACAGAGCAAGTCGGTTTCGAAGAGGAACAAAGTGTCGTGAAGCGCAGTGAGAAAGCGATGGAGAGCAATTCAGCAGAAGCGATGTGGGTCTGTGAGTGTTCTCGGAGCGAGCGACGTCGGCACAAGTCGCGGTCTGAGCGTCCACCTCTAAGATCATGGCTGGTGTAGGCGTCCACTGCCTGCAGCCATGCCACCCTGCCTTTCCTCTCTTCCCTCATCGGTCCCAGGCGGAATCTACTCTGCTCTGGGAGCTGCAGATTGCAGGCTGCTGGCTTCTGGAGTCAGCCGTTAGGGGATGAGCAGTGAGCCGGTGCCTCCTCATTCCCCAGAACCACCCATCATAGTTGCACCATCTTGAAGAAGAGAACAAGAGCAGATCAAACCGTGATGTAAGGGACGAATGGTCCGAGAGTCGCCGAGGACGCCACCGCCCGGCGCCACTCAGTCCACCCTTACTCTGCTGCTCCGTCTTCACTGGATCACCGACGCGTAGTCATCAGCGTTCATGTTCATTCCGCATCTCTCTAGCCCCCTTAGCTCTAGACGCTTCTCCCGTTGCTCAGAGCAGAGGCTGTCTGGCTCCGTCGCCGCACAGATCGCCAAGCCACCATCAACCGCGTTCCCGAACATCACCACTGCTTCTTTTGTCCTGTCTGAATGCAGAGAATGAGGACATGCATTGTATAAACATTTCGGTTTCGTTATTGAGACATGGCTAAACTTCTTATGCGGGTGGAAAGGGGATAGATCGACAAATGGAAGCGTGATTGGAAGGGTAGATGAGTGATTGGAGTGTGGTGTCTAACAGTGAACATCGGTAAAAAGGTGAAATGAGAAGAACTCGCGCGCTGCGCGACTCTGTCGCTCACGGACCAAGTTATTATGACTGCGTCGAGCCATAGTTCTTGTACCCGCTCGACGCTTGCGCGGAGTATGGCGGTGGAGGAGCGTCACCACTGCTGCCTTCTCTGTGCCCCTCGCCATAGTGGCCATGCGGGTTGGGAGGCGGGTGCGGCTGCGGCTGCACGTTTCCGGGGATCGGGTGGTAAACCTGTTCGTCAGCTTTCCTGTATTACACAGCTGTGGCCCTCCATCTCCGCCGCCGTCTCCGAGGCTGTCCGCTCGACAGATCCCGCAGCACGCTTAACACCAACGCCATGGGGGCTAACGCGACCGGCCTTCGTCACGCCTCCACACAGCCCTCTCTTCATCACGCCCCTCCGTCCTCCTCACCCAACCCTCTGCTCCTCGCCCACCCCTCCATCCTTTGACTCATCCTCGCCCTCGCCCTCGCTCCGCTCGGCCTCGGACTCGCACTCACCCTGTACACCACCCTCTCCTCCGGCCCGTTCCTGCACCCAATCAGACAAGCCAGCAAACAAATGCCCGCCAGCTTGAGGAACACGAGTAGCATCGTGATGGCCACGAAGGAGAAGACAAACACGAGTATGAAGCGCGCAATTGGGTCCAGGTCCACGTCGGGATAGTCGGGGTAGTCGTCGTGATGATGGCCCAGCGCGCCGAGGGAGCGGAGCCCGATGTGCCCGGGATGGATGACTGGAGCCATGACGTCAAGGTCGAGCTCGGAGCTGGATCGCGAGAGAGAAAGGTGAGGTCGACGGGTGAGGGGGTAGGGGGAAGGGCGAAGGGGCTCGCGAATTGGACAAGAAGAGAAGAAAAGAGTGTTGTGTGCTAAGTGTGATGCCGTGACGATAAATGAGATGGACAGGTAAGACACGGTTTGGGTGGCGACAAAAAGCAGTGACGAAATCGTTGATCTGCCGGCTAGGCACGGCTGATTTCTTGGTGGAGCTTGAGGTCCTCGCCATCCCGCTCTCCTTCACCTCACGTCACTATGCATGCATAAGAAAGGCTACTTTGATCGCGTCGCGCCGTAATCCTGCAGCGGCGCTGGGTCCAAAGCGTGATACCTGTTGTACTCGACCCGAGGGTCGCGGGGCTGGTAAGGCGGCGGCGAGCCGGTGCTGGGTCCTTCCCTGGGCGGCGGGCGAGGTGGGGGTGCGTACTGCGGCTGCTGGGGGGCGTAGTAGCCGTTATGAGAAGTCGAGTTTGGCGGGGGAGGCGGGGCGTAGTGCTGCGCCGTGCAGGCGCGCATTCGTCCCCATTGGTCTTCGTGGTAGTGCTGGGCTGTCAGCTTCCCCTTCTCTCCTTTCTCATTCTCCCCCTCTCTCTCTCGCCTCCCCTTTCTCTCCCACATTTCTCGATCAGACTGAAAACTTACAACGTCGGCGGGTTCGCAGTCCGCACCAGTCATCCATCCCACGAAGCGCAGAGCCTGCCGGAAGGCCGCGAAGAAGAGCAGCGCGAGAGAGAAAAAGATCGCCGCGCGCAAGAAGAAGGCGAGGAAGAAGGCGATCTCGTCCCCGATCGACGGCTGGGACGGGTGCGCCCCGCCCAATCCCGGGGACGGCTTGAGTGCTGCAGAGAGAGCGGGCATGGTGAATGGAGTGAAGAGAAGAGTTAGGTGAACCAGCGTCGATCATCTTAAGAAGGGCCGTGTCAGTGGCAAATATTCAGGCACGGAAGATAAGGGCAGGGTCAGGCGATGCATCCATGTATACGTCTTCGTCGAGGTCACTGTACAAGAATGCAGTCTTGACATCCATCTGGTCGAGCTCGAGGCTGTGCGCAGCTGCGAGAGCCAGGATGAAGCGAATAGACTGGAACTTTGCGACAGGGGCAAACGTCTCGTCGTAGTCAATGCCATGGACTTGTGAGAAGCTGCGAGCGCACAAGCAAGCTTTGAACCGTTCGATCGTGCGATCCACTGTCTCCTTGATACGCAGTACCCACTTGCTCGAAACAATGCGACCATTGGCTTGCACTCGTGGCACGAGTGTGAAGACACCAGCTTTGCGTAGTGAGTCCATTTCCTCACCACATGCAGTTCACCACTGCGAAGAGAATGGTGAGGACATTGCTGCGGTCCAGCTCGAAGGGGTTGTGGGTGACTCGACAGTGTGCGATGCAAGTGCTAATGGTGAGAGGTTTGAGCGAGGTTGGACCAGAGTAGGGCATGATGATCTGCATGTCAGATCTGCAGTGCGACCCAAGAAGTCGTCGAGCTCATGATCGTATGCAACTTGTCCAGTAACCACCAGACTCTGTGATTGCACGAGGGGTGTAGGATGAAGGTGCATGCAGTGATCGTAGGGAACAACATCCATGCGCTGAGGAGGACGAACTGCTCGGCCAGTGCGTGTACGAACAAGGGTGTCATCTTCTTCGGCTGGCAGCGCAGGCTCGATGTTGTGAGCTAGTCCCAGTCCACTCCTTCCTGGCCCCAAGTCCCATTTCGACATTGCAGTCATACCGGTTCGACATCTGGTCCTGGAGGAAAGGGAGCTTTCAGCACCTGTGTGTTCGCCTGCATCTCCCACTGCGACTGGGTTGTCATCACTTGTTGCTCCCACCACATTCGACACATCTCCCACTGCTTCGAGGTAGGGGAGAAGGTCTACTGAAGCTGTAGTCGAATTGTTTGACAGGGGTGATGACAATGGTACAGGTGTGTGTTCGATGCCATCAATGAGTTGCGACGCAGGTATATCCTTGGAATGCGACTTGATGAGAGTATGCTCGAGCTCACGAAGTGTCGAAGGGCGTTGTGCCAGATGCGATAGACTTTGAGTCTCATTGAAGATCGCAATTGATGCATTTGATCTCAGCTGCGACATCTTGAAGGGAGGGAGTCGCAGTAGTGGACAAGAGTTGATCAACGTACGTGTCGAAGCGCGATGGCAGCTTGCTGAGGAGTGTGTGTACTGCGAGTGCCTCCCAGTCGAGCTCTCGACGCTCCAGCTCACCGAAGCTCAAGCGGAACTCATTGAGCTGTGAGTCGAATGTTTCAAAGGAGCCATCGAAGACACCAGTGAAGACTTTGCGGTAAAGAGCATGGATGTACTGAGGACCAGTCGGGGCATAAAGCGCTTTGATCCTCTCCCAAACGGCAAGTGTCTTGTGCGGATGCGAGGTTGAGTTGAGTATGGGTCTAAGTTCTCGACGAATCGGATCTTCGCAGGACGAGAGTAGTACAGCTGCAACTTGGCGATCGTAGGTGCGCCATTCAGCTGTAATACTTGAAGGGGGAGAGGTGATGAAGTCCCTGGTCGCAGTTATGATGAAACTGAGTCCTACGTCGACCTCCCAGGCGTTGAAGTTTTCACGTCCTCGTAACTTCGGCACATCGGCGAATGCATCGAGGAGGAACGACCCTCTGAGCGAGGCACTCCAGGGAGAGAATGTCGAACTGGCAGGGTTTACATCCGTACCGGTGCCTGTCAAGTTCGGAGGTTCGGTCATTTCGTATGGAGAAAGGAAGAGGGCAGAGAAGGGGGGAGTGGGAAGTGGTAGTCGAACAACGGGATGAATCGAACTTGACCTCGTAGTCGGTCGTGCGAGTGCGAAAAGCAGTGCGACTGTGGTGTAGTGTCAAAGAGAGACTAGGCTAGAGTGTGCACTTTTGGGCTCATCTGTTGTAATGGTGTATAAAGAGAATATAAGTACGCGCGTCGAGTGCGCACATGCCGCCCGCGCTCGTCACGTGACTGGACACAAACCTCGAGTCCCTTCAACAGTTAGAACTCCCTTCCACCTCTCTTCCTACGTGAAAGAGTAACACTTACCATATGGATCATCCCGCAGTTCATCCCCGTCAACGACTGAAGCCTAGCACGCCAAGTCTGATTACGAAGTTGAGCACGAGCCCGATGGCAAACAGGGCGAGGACGAAGCCAAGGAAGGGGACGAGTTCGCCGATCGACGGTGTGGCTGATGGCTCCTTTGGGTGGAGGTCACCCCAGCCTGGTGGAAAGGTGACTTCTGAAGCGAGGGAAGCTAGAGGCGGCATGGTGCAGTAAGGTGAGGAAGGGAGGGTGAACGTCGATCATCTTAAGGAGCCAAGCGAGGGTGGCAAATTGACAGACACGCACCAATCAACAGGTAATATCAGGCGATGCATAGGTAGAGTTTACAACAACGGTTCAAAGTACATGCAGGTACGCGAGTGAGATGCACAGGAGAGGTCGGGCTTGGCTTCCTGCGGAGACGGTCACTTGCCTTTCGTCAGATCAGACCTCTGGGTTCAGTGTGGGATACTGGCCATGGCGTACAGTAGGGAGGTGGCGCCAGCTCTTCCTCAACATGGCCCACGAGCCAGTCCTTCGAGCACGGCGTAGTATATCCCTTCTCGGGATCAGAGTCACACCTCTGCGTCATGCATGTTCGTACGCGGCCCCATTCGTCCTCGTGACAACGCTGTTGTCAGCCCTCTTCCGAAATCAGAACTCACAACAATACCTGCTTCACGTTCACCAGTCCGCCACCGCCTAACCCTCATCGCGCCTCTTGCACAGAGGACAACGACAAGTACTAAGCCCAAATTCAGGCTGAAGAACAAAACCGCTTTCGCGAAGAGCATGAGTAGGATGGATATCGTCGATGGCTCTGAGCGGTCGTATGGGAGGGCTTTGAGCAAAGGGGACGGCATGGTGATACATGAAGAGCAGAGAGTGCACAGATGAGCTTAAGAGGACGAAATTGGTTCAAGAAGACGACGAAGGTAAGTCGCTGGGGGTAAAGCAGGGCGGTCCCGGCAGGCGATGCATTCGAGGGGTATGCTACAACAGGATGCGGTACGCAGTGGTGGTCGGCGGGCAGAGCTCGGAACGCCGAGGCGGCCCCCAGGAGAGCACCGCTGCGATGCGCCGAGCTACAAGCTACGAGGACGCGAACACTCCTCGTGTCGCCTCGTGGCGCCGTAGTCCTAAACGTCCTGTGCCTGGTTGAAAACTCTCCGCAGCTCAAACTCGGCGCAGTGGTCCCGGGCCACATAAGGCGGCGGCTGTGTGTCGCGCATCCTGCTCGGCCCCGCCTCCGCGGTGGGCGGATAAGGGGGAGAGCAATACCTTGGCGTCGCCTGGCGCTGTAGCTCGGACGCCGGCTGCGAGGTGTACATAGCATTCACACGCCGCACTCGGGTGACGGACAGGCTCCCCGGGCCCACGGGGAAATCCGGGGGCGCTGCGAGCGTAGACTCCAATCGACGGACGAGGAGCAAGAAACAATAGGACAGTGCGCAGAGGAGGAGAATAACCGTTAGGATGGTGATTTGGATTTTGAAGTGGGTTGGGGGAGAGCAGGGTTCGTAGCTCTGTGGCAAGGAGAGGGTGGCGATCTGGTAGTGGTAAGAGAGCTGACGCGAATCCGCGTCCTTATAGTCTTGTACAGGTGGGCGAGTGGCAAGCCAAGCCGAGGCGCACTCCGCAGCTTGAGTCCACGGTTACGGCGATTCAATCAAACTTTGCAATCTTGTAGAAGGGGCAGAACGGCCTCGCTTCCCCGTCGGCGCGAGAGGAAGTGGCTGGAGCGTGAAGCAGCAGGGGATCTGTGGCGAGCTTTATTGTCGCCACAGGGGTGTTAACCTGCAGTGATCTACCTGGAGCCAATGGAGCCGTAGGTCAGCACTCTCGCCCCGGTGCCGAAAGGAGCTCTCTCCCCGTCAGAAGACCAGCCATCGCTCGAGTACGGTGGTAACGGCCACGGAACTAGCGGCCCGGCCTGGCACAATTGCTGCCTGGCCATCCTCTCGCGCCTCTTTCGCCTCCTTTCCCGCTGTCGCTGGGCATCCTCTCTGCTCACGCCCCCTTCCTCGTCAGAGTCGTAATGCTTTCTGTCAGCTTTTAGATACGAATTGTATTCACGATGGAGTTAGGATCGGTAGGCCGGACAATCCACACGACGAAGACTACGACGAGGGCCAGTGGAGCCAGGGCCACGACCAGCTCGAGGATGAAGAGGGCGACAGAGGAAAAGGAGCGGAGCATCTGTCCGCTTGTCGAGAGGGGTGAGGGTGTGATTGCAAAGGGTGAGTTAGGGATAGCTACCATGCTACTAGCCGATGGTTGGGATTGTAAGTGAGCGTGCAGGTTGTCGACTCTTAAGACTGAATTTAGGGACAACATCAGAACTCTCAGCACCGGATAGTGATGCATGGACAATACACGACGGCGAGCCTCACAAAACCGTTAGAAACAAAAACAGGCGAGCGAACAAAGCTAGACTGGAGAGTAGGTCGGCGGTCCCCCCTTGCCTGGCACTCCGGCAGCTGGCGGCGGCGGTGGAGGATAGCCTGCGTTCGGCTGCGCGGTGTATGCAAATGTCGCGTTCGGGTTGTAAGGATCGGTCTGAAGTCAGTTTGCGCTTCCTCTTCTTCTCTCTGCTGTGTTGTATTCAACACACGGCGATGCTGAGGGCTGATGGCCAGAGAGCATACTTACAGTGTACGCGTTCATCTGCATCGGCGGCGGGGGCCTGTACTGCTGGAACTGCTCCGCCATCTTGTTGGCGAGGTACGCGCTGCGGATGCACGTGCCGATGATGGTGAGGAGGATGAAGGAGCCTATGATGGAGACGACAACGACCCACGCTGTCGTGCCAGTTGTCCACTCCCAGTCGGCGCGGGCGAGGGGGAGGATCGCGAGTGCAGTCGGGACCAAGAGGGCAAACATGTCGGTATGAGGGTGGTTGCAACTTGTCAGGTCCTGGAAATGCGGCGCTTATCAACGATGCAGCGGCCAGAGCTCGCC
Organism: Trichosporon coremiiforme; assembly: GCA_039545355.1. Taxonomy (NCBI): domain Eukaryota; kingdom Fungi; phylum Basidiomycota; class Tremellomycetes; order Trichosporonales; family Trichosporonaceae; genus Trichosporon; species Trichosporon coremiiforme. The sequence goes on from BCJJ01000010.1 coordinate 826,339, forward strand.
GGAGGGTATCAACCTTCTGTATGCTTCTCCCGGAACCGAACATTGGACACCAGAAGGGGGCAGCGAGCCCGTGCGCGCCGCAGAGCCGTAAAGAGTGACGGAGCGGTGCAGATCCGAACGCGTTACGCTGCCACTCGGCACGCTCGGCAACGTCGGCGCCATTTGCAGCCACAGCACCGCTGATCACAACGGGGCGGTGCCGCGGCTCACTTTCTGCCTGGATCCTATCTGTCCCATGTTCCTCTTCACTAGCACTCTCTTTCAGCCACCGCAGTACTCAGCGATGACAGAGTTCATGACAAGATACCCGGACCTGACACAAACTAAGGCACACGCAATGCCAAGCTAAGGAGCTCGCTCTGAGTACGCCGGCGGCCTGCCCTTCCGCTTCCGCGGTCGCCTGGGTCGTAACGGAGCTGCGCGGTGCGGCATGCAGGACGGCAACACCTCTCCTGTTGACACCGGCTCCAGCTCTGACGACAGGTCGTGCGGCAACGGCTGCGCCTCTAGCTCAGTTTCTGGGAAGGGTCCGGTCACGGGAAGTTCCCGGTCACTGGCGCCCGAGGGATGAGACGCGAACGACGCCAGCCTGGGCCGAGACTCTGGGCCGGAGCTCAGCTCAGCATTCGCAGCCCCGGACACGGCCGCGAGGGCGATCGCCGTGCTCGGCGGCGATGTCGTGTCCGTCGCTTGGTATGGTGGAAGGACGGCGTACATCGTGACCCGGGCTGGGTTCAATTTTCTTCTCCCTCCTGTCATCTCCCCATCCCACAGTGATTGTAAGCGCCCAGGGCGCTTAACAGATTCACTCGGTTGACCTCCGCAGCTCTCTGCAGCATCTTCTCGTCTCCGCGCTGACGTGTGACGCGCGCTCGAGGAACGCGTGTCGTTATAGCTTGTGCGGGAGAGAGTCCATAGAGGGTAAGCCGTGCAGACACTAGAGACCGAAACCATTCAAGCTCCAGTCGACGGGATAAACGGGCTCGAGGTCAGAGAGGGAGCTAGCGCTGCCGTTCTGGCTAGTGGTGCTGGCTGAGCGAGTCTGGCGTGCGCTGATCGCCGTCTGCTGGCTCGCATTCGACCCATTCGTACCGTTCGCGCCACCCGCGGCCAAAGTAGTGCTGGTCGCACGAGTCCCAGAGGGCCCGGGGGTCTCGGCGGTCTTACCCCGACGCTCACGCTCCTGGCGCTCCTGGCGCTCAATGCGGGCACGTGTCTGGGGCGACAGCTCGTCGCGGGGCGCCCAGAGGCGCTCGAACTCGGAGTCCTCCGAGCCACGGGGGAAGCGAGGCGCCGGCTCCCAATGAAAGGGCGAGTGGCGCCATCCCTCGGCGTTGGGCTCACTCTGCTCCCAACGGGGGTTCTCGGCGTCGATGATGGGGCTGTAAGGAGAACGCTCGGTCCACGAGCATAGCCACACCCACGTGCGCCAGCATAGAGACTGGAGCCTGTCGCGGTATCCGTGGACACGAGTGGTGTTACCGTGGCGAAGCACGATCGTCGAGCTCGCATTCTGGACGGTAGAGGAATGACTGGCCAGTAGCGCAGTGGTGGAGTCGCCTGTCATGTTGAAGGAGGGCAGGACGGACGTAGTCGTGCGGCGCAGATAGAAGTATGTCGCGTACTCGACGAGGAGTCCGAGGACGGGCAAGAGGGTCGAGATGTTCACCACCGAGCTGGCTGGAAGTGCACTGGCGGCGACGTTGGCTTGCGCAACCATGCCGAAGCTGTTGGTGGATGTGAGGGTGAGAATGAAAGCAGAAGTTACATCGTCCCCATGGGCTTGCCACCGTGTGCTGGACGCTGCTGGACTTCGTACGTGCGTTCGTAGGAGGAGGGCGAGAGTGCGAGCGTCGCTGACGGACGCTGACGGACTGGAGGTCAAGTTCCCCTCATTGTCTTTCTTTGGCCGGAGTGCGAGCTGGGTGCGGGCTTCTTGTCATTGCGTGCATACGCCTGTAGTCGATGTCCACTCCTAAACAAGCTTGCTACTTCGCATCGGGTTAGTAGATGAGCGTGGCACCTTGATCTCGTCGGTGGACGAGCCCTCGAGTGGCTGGGGGGATCAGTGTCCACCACTCCCACAAACTCATGATATCCCTCCGATCTGTCCATCCCGACTGTTCTTCGAGCACTCGACAATCCACACATCGCCCCTCGGGTCTGCCAGCGGTGATGCTGCGCCCTCCAACGGCGTACGGTGGGTAATCCTGCAGCAGCTGTGGCTCGTCGTCCCTCTGCGAGGGTCCAAGCTCCTTCAGTCCTTGCTCTGGCGTAAGAGAGGGGGGGAGGGGGGGCTGGTGAGACGCCTGTGGCTGCGTCGGCGAAAGATACTGTGGTGGAATCGGGGAGGGGGGCTGAGGTCAGCGTAGCTCTGCGGAGCTGCCAGCTTGCGTTCATGCAGCGCACTGTAGATTTCTCACCCGATGCGCCCCCATCACCTCCGTCTCCCTCATCCTGTACTCATTGAGCTTGCGCCGTTGACAATACCGATACAGACCCCGGCACTGCAGCGCCACAGCGACCGCACAAACCACCGCCGCGATGGGGATGACGACGTAAATGGTGGTGGACCCGGCCTGGGGGCAGGGTAGGAGCGCCAGGACGAGCGCGAGTGTGGCGGGCGAGGGGAGCGGAAGCTGCTCCTGGCCTAGGTGGCGTCGCTGGCGCCTAAGTACTGTACTGTGGGTGTGGAAGATACACATGAGACGTTGGGACGCAGATACAGTCTATCCCTTTATCGTTCATGGGCGCATCCCGCCGCGCGTCACGTAGCGTGAGCTTGGTCGCGCTAGGCGTGCATTTCTGGGCTGTGGGGGCGTCGTGTCCGTATCCGCCGTCACTTCCTCGTCCGGGTCCTTCGGGTGCGCGGCGCAACAAAGTTAGCTTCTCGTACAGCTCGCGAGCTTGTGCCGCCCCCGCTGCATGGCCTTCGCGACTTGTCTATGCATACATTCATACCATCTGCACATGCATCATGCATCGGTGCAATGTGTAGCAAAAGACTCCCCCGGTCCAGCCGGGGAGAACCACACAACTGATACATATTAGGGTATCTTATTACATTGTTTCTATATCGGGAGCCGGGCCGCGCTTTGGCGCTTATTAGTGTTGGTGCGTAATCATATTTTTTTTTTACCGGCCCCCGACTTTAATCATCATCCGGAGGGGTGATGACAATGTGGGGTGGGATCAGATAAATGATCCGGGGAAACTGCCTCGGGACCGGAGGAGCCGGCTGTTGCTGCCGACGCCCGGGGAACCACGAGGGCAGCCGGAAGTATTTCCTTGACAGGGTGGACATGACGTAATTATAGAGCTTGAAGTTAAAGATGAAGAGCGTTGAGAAAGATTCGAACAGTGTAACTGTGGAACCAGTCAGCGCTTTCAAACGAAAACGTTCAAGGGCAACTTACAATTAAGCTAATCCCCTGGGGGTGTTTGCCTGTTTTTGGGTTCGCCCCATCCTGTTTCGGAAGCAAAAAGCCCCTTCTATTACGTGTCAGCGGTTGATACCAAACCGCGCTAAAACCGCACTAGCACGAGTTCGAACAGAGGACTCGCAACTACCAAAGTTACAAGACGTTCGAGAGCAGTACGAGTTCAGGCATAAACGGTTGCCAATACAACACGTTAGAAAGCTTGGGCCATTATATCCAGGTCCAAGTGAGGCGAAGGTGTTGGAATCTCAAGTCGTTAAATGTCCAAGTAACGATGTTACTCGCAGCACGACTTAGACGGGACTGATCAATGAGAGAGAGATGTGTTTCAGGAGGCCGTTTATATATCTTACAGGCAGCTAGAGAACAATGAGACTAACTGCAGCGATGAAACAGGGGTGCTAAAGAGAACTGGCGTGACGGGCAAGAAATCGTGTGAACGAAGGTGGCCGTGGAGCGCGCTGCCGCTGCTGCCGCCAGCGGTAACGCCCCTCCCGCCAAGTCTCGTCCAGGGGGGGCATGGCAACATGAGCAGTGCGTCATCGAACGCTTCGGATGACCAGCCGGCTCTCAGCCCGACAACACCACAAGGCGCAGGGGTAGATTCCCTCTGTCTTTCGGCGCCGGCGCGATGCTCCGCGTCCTACCCCGGGGCTGAAGCCAAGACTGCAGTCGCCCGTTCTTCCCAAGACAGGCTCCGCACGGGGCTCACTTGACCTCACCTCACTCCACAAGCGCCGGTACTCGCTGAACCTGCTGCGAACCAGCTCGCTCCGTTAATCCATCACGCGACACCTCTCAGCACCCCAAACGGGCGAGAGGCGAGATAACCGGCCCCTTTTTTCTAGGCCTTCCTCCTTCTCCTGCCGCCGTGCGCCGTTGCCTGAGAGCATCACCGGAGTACTGGGAATGGGTTGGTTGAGGAATGACCACATGACCGGCTGTGCTTGAGTCGGAATGAGGAGAATGATTCGGGTCGGATTCCGTCAGTAGTCGGAGAATAGCTGGGCCAAATGACGCTAAAGGGCACGAAGTCGACATGGCGCAGTGCTGTTGATGGCGAGTGCCTGTGTTTACACAGGCCGCAGCAGCTGTGGGAGCGCTGAGGGCGTCAAGTAGCTTGGTGAGCCATGCGAGTGCTGGACGCCCCCGGCCCGGAATAGAGTTGCCCTCCTGAGAGCGCCTTGGGACGCTCCACAGATTCGCCAGGTGAGAACTGCCGAAATTGCCTTCGCCTGGTGGGGAAACGTGGGTGGTGGCGAACGTCTCGCGGATCTGTGATTATATGCAGCCTGACGAGAGGCAGCGAGTGGCCTCGAGTGGCCTCGTGCTGGGACCGTCGAATGTGAGGGGGAGTAGCGATCTCGGAACCGTCATGGACACCGGTACGGACTTTGAGTTCAACTTCGTCTCCTCACCCGCCCTCTCTGATCCAGTGGGCGTCAAAGAACGCCAAGACCTGCATGTCTCGTGCATTCTCGCGCGTTCCTCTGTGCTCATGTAACCCACTGTCCAGGGCCAGAGTGAATACACCGTGTATCATCTCCCGTTCTATGATGTTATAAGTTGTCTACCGTTACGTGTGCGAGTAATTCGTCTGCTGCTGGGCGTAAGGTGGTGCGCTGGGCCGGGAGCCATACGGCTGTGGCGTGTTGGTCGGCGCAGCGTAAGAGAGTTGGTACTCATACACCGGCGGCGGCGGCGGCATCTTCCCTTCAGAATCGACCTGATGAAGCGACGGCTGCACCTCGTACAGCGGCACAGGCCCCAACGCGGCCTCACGCTGTCGCTGCCTCCGCCTCATGCACCAGACCAGCAGGCCTATGACTCCACCCCAGAAGACTATGTTTATGACCACTATGGCGACAATGGCGCCGACTGGGAGCGCGGTCGACGTCGACGAGTAGTAGTAGTATGCGTGGGCTGGGCGGGCTAGGAGGGCGAGAGAGGCGAGTGCCAGAGTTGTCGAGGAAAGAGACATGACGGCCGAGAGAGGCGAGCGGCCGTTTCCGCAGGATAGAGCTGGTTGGAGGGAGGAAAGGACGGTGGTAGGGGGACCGAGAGGAGGGAGATGTCTCGGGTCTCGGGATGCAGTGAGAGAGTCTGACTTGCGAGTGGGAAAGCTGACACTCGTCCAAGTGCAAGTTAGGCGCATCTTATATAGGACAAGTAGGCGATGCGGCGCACCACTGTTCCGAACTCTGACGCAGCTCTCACTTGGTCGAGATGAGAATCAGGATCATCTCTCCACCCTCAAACTGCTGACGTACCTTCCGAGGCGTTCTTTATCGCGCATAAAGCCATGGCCGCCTGCTTGGTGCCTCCGACCCGCCCCTGTTCCTCGCCTCACCAGCTTGTTTGCCACTCTTCGCAGAGAGGGTGGAGGCGGTGCCGACTGACAAAGCACGGCTAAACAGATTAGATGGCGGTTGGGGCGGTGCACCGTGAGACGTTCATGCCGACGGCTGCTGACTCAGAGATGCATCGCTTCAGCGTCTTCTATCAGAATGAAGACGCAATGGTATGCACGCTTCAGAGGTCTATTGCTGATTGACTCCAGAGGCTAGAGGCGCCGAGATAGAGACCCAGTGGGAGAGTGACTCTCCGACGGATCGGCATTCGCGTTTTGGCTAATCTTTAGGCAACGACTGGGTCTGACACAGCATGACATATGATACTCGAGCAGCACGGCGGTGCTCAGCTCCTCCTAGGCCCCACTGGGGGTAGATCGGAGTATGCATGCTATGCTTCTCGGCTGCGTCGGCGCGGTTGGGTCGGTTTCCGCGGCTGCAAGTGTCTGTGGCCTGGCATGCGGACCGACGTCGGTACACCGCTCCTCACGCACCCAGTCGTCAGGCAGTAGTCACCACTACGCCTGCACCCCTCGTCCCTCGCCCCTCAATCGATTAGAAGATCAAACGGCAGGCAATAGGCAATAGGAGAATACCCCCTGATCGGCGTGCAGATCGTTAATCTGTCGATCACGCGGACTGCGGCGGCGTCCATGGCGGAATACCAGGAGAGGCAAGACCCAGACCCACCCCGCACGAGCCCCCGCGAGCCCCCGCGAAGCCCGCGGATCGCAATCATAATCTCCGCGATCTGCGTGATCGAACGCCTGATGTATTTGACACGCCGGACTGGATGCTGGAACGAGATTGGCGTTGAAGATACAAAACCCTCCTGGCTCTCGTCGATCTCGTCGATCATGTTACAGACGCTCCTCCTAACTTGTGCATCACCACGATTCTACAGACATGCTCGCGCCCACTCTCCGCCCCAGCCATGTGCGCGACCTCCTCGCCCGTCTCCCCTTTTTTTCTTCCCGGATGCAACGGCGGTCCAAACGCTAGGGGGCAGCCCGATTGCCATCCCCTCTTGCGTTGCATCACCTCTGCAAGATCTTCACCGCGCGTCATCGCTGCTGACCTCGGCGTCTGAGGCGCTTGGCATAGCTGAAGCGGCGCGAACCTGTTCTGAAGCACTTCCGCTTTGCATCCCACCAGCCTCATGTTGGGCGCCTCGGCGCCGCGCTGCTCGCTCTCGCCTTGGGGTGGGGTTGGTGCTGATGACTTGCGTGGAGCAATCACGACGAAGCGAGAACGAGAGCATCACCGCTCCGATTGCAGCACGCCAACTCGGACTCGCCAAGACCCTCCACCGTGTTCTCAAGTCAGACAAGATCCTACTTTAAGATCCTCCTCCCCTTTCCCTCGCCTATCTAGCCCAACGGCGACGAGGTGAAGTGGAGTGCGACGCTCGTCGGCGCTCTCGCCGCGCGGCATCGCCGACTCGACAGAGCCCGACCTCAAGCTCAGCCGATGCCCCCCGGAGGAGCAAAGGGGGAGTAGACCTCCGAACCAGTTGAAAAGACCGAGTCCACCACCCTACAATAGCCTCGGTTCAGTCAGAAATGGATCAGTGGTTACAGTAGATACCTGCCAAGTTCAGGCAAAGAGCTTATGAAGTGAGCCTCGACCATAGACGGTTCCACGTTTCTTGGACATGTTTGCAGCGGTGCCTTGGCCTGACTCTCCGATCCCATACACGCCCTGCGAACCTGCGAGCCTCCCACTCGAGTCGACGAAGTGCCTTGGTGAGCCGTCGGATGAACAGAGGCAAACCTTCAGCACTCGCGGGAGGAGGACACGCGAAGGGAATGCACGGCAGTGAGAGTATGTAAGCCATCTCTTGCTTGCAGGAGGAGATCGGCCCAGGTACTGTATGTCGTTACCTCGCACCTTCACCACTCTTACACTCTAAGCAGCGCACAAAGAAAGCGCGAATGACTCCAGAAGAGGTCAGAACGGCAACGGAAGGGGGAGGAGAAGGGGGCGACTTGCGGTGCACATGCATGTATTGAGGAACCTCATAAACAAAGTACTGCCACGTTTGCCGGAACGAGGCTCTTCCAGCTTTCCAGCTGCTGTAGTAAGGAAGATCCAAGGGGAGAGTTGTGTGTCGTGTAACAGATGATCATGTGGGTTCTGGCCCTCCGGTTGAGCCTACCCCAGTGCAGAGGTGTGATTCATGCGTGTCGAACTGTGCACGCTGCGTCGAACTCAAAGTATGCGCGAGTCTGTGCTCCTGCCTGAGCGTGAGTGTGACAGTGACGAAACAACCCCTGCCCCTTGCACCGGCCTACTGGCCCCGGCGTGCTGGAGTGCCGCGTGTCGGGCCGGCTTCAGCTCAGGTTCAGGCCAGGTAAAGCTCAGCCGGCCACAAGCGTCCTCAGGCGTTGTCGAAAACTTATTCTGCAGAGACAGAGTCAGAGTCCGAGGACAGGACAAGGAAGCCCAAGGGATCAGCGGAAAAAAGGTCAATCAGGGTTTGGACAGATCAAGCGGGAAGGCTTAGTTGCCGTGGTCTTCTATCTTGCTGGGGAAAGCGCCGGGATCTTGAGGGTGAGTCTCGAATCAGCAGCACCCGACCCGGTGAGCTCGGTCAGGACGGGGCCAGGAAGTCAGGACACGAGTTCTGCATGCTTGAAGAAGAAGGGGTGGAAAAGATGCTTAGTTGTTGATCGGGGAGACGACGGGTTGCGAAATTCGGAAGAGGGAGAGAAAGTCTTAAGGGAACAAGAGGTCGAGAGAGTCGTGGTGGAAGAGTGGACGTGAGATGAGGAGGTAGGGAAGAGGGGCGAGGGGCGAGGGAAGGTATGCATGTGCTCACTGTGAGGAGGTGTGATTCAAGGTATGCGGTGCCGACGAGCGGGAGGCGGCAGCTAGGTGGTGGTGGTGGTGGTGGTGGCCACGTGGGGGGGCAGTTGGGGGGAGGCATTAGCAAGCCAAGCCGTGGTTTGTAATGAGGGGGTTAATGCCGGGCCGATGGACGAGTAAGGGCCAGGCCTGGCTGGACACCTGGCTGTAGTGTGGACCCTGTGATCTCTTGCTCTCCCCTCGGGTGGTGTGCTGTGTCGTCGGTGTGCTCTCCGCGTCCCCCCCTTCAACTTTCTCCCTGGAATGGTCAGCCCGCATCCCTTAGCGTTTAGCGCCAGGTCTAGAGACCACAGAGCATTCGAGACCGTCAAAGGTGATCCTCATCTCTTGCACACTCGAGTCTTGCTCTAGCCCATCGACCCGCACACTCACACTCACACTCACACTCCACCTCATCGCCTCGGACCATTTTCATCAAATCGACATTTCTCTTCATCACCATCATCCCCCCACCGACGCCCCCCGTCCCCAATCGCAGTCGCAGTCGCAGTCGCAATCCCAATCCCCACCTTAGCACCACCGACTGCGCGACACTTGGCCAAAGCGACCCCCCGACCCCTGCCCTTGCCCCCCCCCCGGACACCGCTCACCGCACACCGCACACCGGGCACACAGCCTCACACACACAACCTCCACCGGCCCCTCACCTGTCTCTGTCTCATTCCAGACAGCCCACTCCCTTCCTCCTTTTCTGTCATCCGAGATCTTCGTCGACCACCACCACCTTACAGGCTTTAACAGTCGCTTGTAACCAGTGACCTAGTGACAGGCACCACCAACCCCAGAGGACGCACTCGACACTTGCCCGCGCCCCTGGGCATGCAACACCCATCGACCGGCTCTGTGCACGATACGCCCTCGATTTCCTAGTGATCACTAAGCAACCTTTTCTTTCCTGGACCACACTTCATCACACACACACCGACAACTCGGCCCCGATCCCTTTCCCATCACTCATTGCCCACCGCCAACCCCCGACCCCCGCACCGCCATGTCCTCCTCCATCGCATCGCCGCAGCACCACTCCCCAGGCTTAACCGGCACCCACTCACCACCCCTTGCGACACCCTCCCTCTATCTCCAGACCCCTGCCTCCCACCCGTCATCAAACGGCAACGGGCACGGCAATAACGGCCATGTGTCCCGCTGGCGCACCGTCTTCAAACCTAAGAAGGGGAAGAAGGACCGCTCCAACGGCTCTGGAGACACGGTGCCCGCTCTCCCGGAACTCGACGGAGGTGTCCACGCACCGTTCATGAACGACGATTTCGAGTCAGCCCTCGCAGTGTCGTCGCCCAGCACGTCCATGTCCGAGCCAAAGCAGAGCATCGCCACGATCGACAGCGAGCGGGGAGGACAATCTGGATCTGGCGGGTCGAGCCACGTGCACTCGTCGCCCGCCGCTTCTGTCCCGTTCGCCCCTTCAGCGTCGGCGTACCCGGCCGAGCCCTGGGCGAACCCGGCACTCGCAACAACGTCGCAGGACCACCAGCAGGGACGCCCACTGTCGCATTCATACTCGATTTCAACGCAGGAGGACGACCGCTCCTCGTCTTCGTCTCGGTCTAGAATGCCCAACGCGTCGGGTGCGGTCTCAAATGGCATTCCCACGGTTGCGACCGGCTCCATGTCCTCGTTGCACAGCGCCCACACGACATCACGTTCCGGCCCGTTCAAGGGGCGGTTCTTCTCCTCGCCTTCCGTCAGCACGACAAGTGTTGTTTCCGAGTCCAACGGCGGCGGCACGAAAAAGGACGGAAAGTACAAGGGACTCGGCAACAAGAAGCCCAGTCATATCAACATTGACACGAAGAGCAATGTTTCACTAGTGTCGAGCCCACCGAACCGTATACCGCCGAAGAAGAAGGATGAGCAACCGACGAGCGCCGACTCGCACAAAGGATCTGCCGCCCAACGATTCATCCGCCGCGTCGTGTCGGCTCCCAACGCGAAAGCCTTGTTCGCGAAGAACGCCGCTCCGGAAACGCCTCCACCCCTCCCCACCAAGTCCAAGGACGTTAACGGGTCGACCCCCGTGCCATCCGTGGACTTGACCACGACTCCCCCGCCGCAACCGATGAGCGGCAAGACATCGGGATCTTCCCTCGCATCGCCCTCGACACCGGTCCGCTCCAACACGCCATCATTCCTGAAACCGTCCGGGCTCTCGGCGACCGGGACGCGTGGCTCGCGCGCCCACTCGACCAGCGTCGTCGCGAGCCGTTTGGCCGCCGCCAGCAACTCGTCCTTGCAGGCGCCCGCCGCGGGATTCCGGCGCACGTACTCGTCCAACTCGATCAAGACGCGGAGTGTCGAGGTGTCGCCGAGCTCGTTTGAGAAGATCAAGTTGCTCGGCAAGGGCGACGTCGGCAAGGTGTACCTCGTGCGGGAAAAGAAGACGGACAAGCTGTTCGCGATGAAGGTGCTCAGCAAGAAGGAGATGATCAAGCGGAACAAAATCAAGCGCGCTTTGGCAGAGCAGGAGATCCTCGCCATGTCCAACCACCCGTTCATCGTGACGCTGTTCCACTCGTTCCAGTCGAACGACTATCTCTTCTTCGTGCTCGACTACTGCATGGGCGGCGAGTTTTTCCGGGCCTTGCAGACGCGGCCGGGCAAGTGCCTTGCCGAGGAGCACGCCAAGTTTTACGCCGCCGAGGTCATCGCTGCGCTCGAGTACCTGCACCTGAACGGGTACATCTACCGTGACCTGAAGCCTGAGAACATTCTGCTTCACCAGAGCGGACACATCATGCTTTCCGATTTCGACCTGTCGAAGCAGTCTGGACCAGCCGGCGGCGCCCCCGCCGTCATCAAGCAGAGCGGGCAGAATGGTGTTCTGCTAGTCGACACACGGAGCTGCATCGCCGACTTCCGCACCAACTCCTTTGTCGGAACAGAAGAGTACATCGCGCCCGAGGTCATCAAGGGGTGCGGGCACACGAGCGCAGTCGACTGGTGGACGTTAGGCATCCTGATCTACGAGATGATCTTTGCGACGACGCCCTTCAAGGGCTCGAACCGGAACGCGACCTTCTCCAACGTGCTGAAAACAGACGTCACGTTCCCAGACGACAAGCACGTGTCGAATAACTGCAAGAGTCTCATCAAGAAGCTCCTCATCAAGGACGAGCATAAGCGGCTCGGCTCGAATGCGGGCGCCTCCGAAGTCAAGCAAAGCAAGTGGTTCACGAACATCAGCTGGGGCCTGCTGCGCCACATGACGCCGCCCATCATTCCGGCCGAATCAAACGGCATCGACACGGTCAACTTCCGCACGATCAGAGACTCGAAGAGCATCGACTTCACGTCTGGTGTGCCCGAAGCTCAGGGCGAGGACATCATCCAGGGCCACGCTGGGTTCCCGGCCACCGCGCCCGGAACGCCCGGCATGGCGACGCCAAAGGAACTCGTGCCTGTTGCCGACGAGAAGAATCCGTTCAACGAGTTTTCGTCGGTTACGAGGGATTTCATTGATGGCTATTGAGCGTGTCGGGTGGAGCGAGTCACCACTGGCCCTTCCATCTGCTTCAGTCAGGCAACCGCTGAGCGGACACCGCAGGCGGTCCAACTTTCCAACTTTTTTGCATCCAACCCATTTCCAGCAAGGTACCCACTTCATTCCATTTCTCATTTCCCATTTCTCATTCCAATTTCAGACTTAGACAGTAGTGTTCCAGGACACGAGACCCAATTCCGCATTTGTTGTACATTCAGTTGGAGGCCGGTTCCGGTGTGGACACTGGGGCTGGTGACGAGACGAGAGAAGCAGGGGTGAAGGCGAAAAATCATGCGCTCAAAGCTCAGAGCGTTGACGTTGATAGACTTGCAGAATGCACCGATGACTGACGACAAAGCTGCACGCTGAGTCGTGCGTAGAGTGGGTGAGGACGGATTGCAGCAGCCGGGTTGAGGCAAATCTAAACCCTGCATAACCTAATCTACATGGCAATCTCGAGGTCGCTGCTGTCGTGGCTCTCGACGTCCTCCCAGGATCCTCCTTCTCCCTGCTCCTCGTCCATAACCACGTCCCCCTCCTCGTCCTCGTCCTCATCACTCTCCTCAGAGTCCGCCTCACTCTCGTCGGAATCCTCAAGCTCCTCATCCTCCTCCCTCTCCGCCTCCTCGAGTATGCGCTCCCATCCCTCCTCCAGATCTCCCTCGTGCTCCCTCGCCTGTCGTTTGGCCGTCTCGACGACTGTGCGCGCCTCGCGCCCCTTCCTCCTCTCCACGAGCCAGCGGGCATAAGTCAGCGCTGCGGTTACGACCTCGAATCCCTTCGAGTTCCGTTTCCACGCGTCATAGAACGACCGCATGGCCCCCTCCTCTCCGTTAAGCTGGGCCAATTGCTCAAACGCTTGCGCGTAAAACTCTGCGCCGGGCGTGTAGGCCAGGGCTTTCTTCAGCGCTTCGGAGGGAGGCATGCCGGAAGAAAGGAGTGTGAAGAACCAAGTGGAGAGGAGGCGGGAGTGGAGAGAGGGAATGGGGGAACGCAGGGATGAGCGGAGAATCGGCGTCATGTCGCGGGAAGAGAGGGCCCACTCTGTCCAAATCTGGACCGTCGCATCCACCTCCTCCGGGCTCGCGGTGTCCGGCTTGAGTTCGCGCGTCAATCCCTCAAACATCGCGTTCAGCTCGGGCTTATCCAACGCCTCGCCCGAGCCAGTCTCGGCAGCCTCCACCTCAGCGTTAACCCGGGCAAGCTGGAGCACCGGGTTGGAGGGATATTGGGCAGCGTGTTTCCGCACGAGCGCCAGGGTCGGCGTCGCATACCCTGCCACTGCGTCTAGATGCCGGAGCAGGAGATCGGCGGAGGCGTGCGCCTTGCGTCGCGTCAGCCGGCCCAGGAGACCGAGGACGTAGGCGCGCATTTCGGGGTCGAGGGAGGGGAGTTGGTCCAGCAGCCACAAGCCGGCGGTAGTGGCCATAGGGCCCGAGGCGCCCTTCAGACTCGCGCCGACATGGCCGTAGAAGTCCACCAGGGCTGAACCCTTGAGTGCCGGTTCTCCAGGCTTGAGCAAAGGCTCTCCTGCGACATACTCCCTGTCGTAGAGTCCCCTCGTCAACAACAAGAGTGCCGCACGCGCCCTAACTTCCTCCGAGAAGCGGCTGTTCGTAGTCAACGCCTCCAGGTCGGTGTAGATCGCCTCGGTCGCCTTCTGCCTCAACGGCGAGGGATACGCCCTCAACATGGTCAACAGATCGGAGCGGAACTGGATCCCGTCCGTTGCGTGGTCGTGCTGATCCCTGTCTGTCGGCGAGACCTTGCGCAGCGCCTCCGTCAGAGCGGACAGAACGAGCTGGCCCGAGAGAATCGCGCGCCGCGCCTCCTCCCCCTCGGGGCCGAAACTGCCCTCTCCGCCCTTGAGAGCGAGCTGGTCCCCGTCAAAACTCTCGTCCACCGCAAGACTCTCGATGCCCAGGGCCCTCCATCTCCGCCGGAGTGCCTCGACCCATCCCAACTCGAGCTTGACGTACGCCCTCCACAGCCCGTGACTTCCCGGCAACATACGCAGTCCGAGGAGCAGCGTCGTGCGTGCCGGTCCCGTTCCCTCCAATGCGAAGGCCAAAGCAGGGCGCGCCTCGTCCAGCGCCGGTCCGGCCAATGCGCCAAGTTTCGTGTCCTCCTCCCCGCTCCTCGGAAGCGGAGTGCCAGGGTGCAGATGGTGATACGACTGCAGGAGATAGAGCGAGGGCGAGAGGGGGTGATGTTGGAGAGCGGAGTTGAGGCCCTTCGCGACAATCTTCGTCATGCCCTCACGAGCGCCGAACTCGACATAGGCGAGCCAGACGGCGAGGTCACCCGGGAACTTGGCCGTAGCGCGCTTCAGGATGTAAAGGACGCGGCGGGGGATGGAGTACGTCGATGCGGAGGGGGGCGGGGGGTTGCGGTCGTATTCTGAGGTCAGCGATGCCGTTTCGCTCGGCACCACTCCTCTACTCCTCTACACCCATCTCAATCTACCCAGCGAGCTCAACCGGGATCCTGGATCGAGCTCACTCCAAGCTCAATCCAAGAGTCCGCGGCACCCTCGCTATGCTCGAGTGCTACTCACTTAGCTTCTTCCACCGAATCTTCCTCAGTTTCTCCAGGTTGATCTCGTACTCGGCATACTTGAAGAAGTCGTCTTTCCTCGCCTGTCTCCGGATCAGAGCGGTCTCAAACGCGGTCCTTCGTTTCGTGATCTCCTGAATCTCTGGGCGAGAGAACAGGCCCTTCTCGTGCAGGTCCTTGAGCTCGGGCAGCGTGCCCTCGAGCTGGAATTGGACCTTCTCCATGGCGCTGGGGTCGGAGTTGGGGGTGTGATGCGGGTGTCAACAAGCGGATCGACGGCCTTAGGCTCAGCGGGCACCATAAATTTCAGACCTCCACTTTGACTTTCCCACCTCGCCGCCGAGAGTCAAGAGAGCATGGGTGTCGCGTGGCATAACTCACGTGACTGAATGAGGTGTGTGTCGTGACAACGGAGTTCAACCCGTGGCCGAGCGTTTGCTCCCGGGGTCTGAGCCTAGATGGGTTGAGGAGCCCAGGCACCAGAGCCGAGCTTGCAGAGAACTCGAGGTTCAGCATCCCGCTACCACGTAGGAGCGAGGACGCGGTGCGGATCACATGTTGGAGTTGGAACGGTCTGCACAGCGTTGCGCGTCTGGTTGGATGTGCTGGAACGTCGAGTCGACAGCTAGTCTAGAGGGGTCCATGCCGGCATGAAAGTTGTTTCCGAGCGAGCGTGCTCCAGCAAGACTTGTGTAGCAATTTCTGTGCTTGCCCGAATCAAGCGCGTCGCAATACACGACCTGACCCATCTCTCGATCTCGCTCTCTCTCTCATTAGAGTGGCTGAAGCGCCCATCGACGCCAACGCGACGCCAAACGGAAGCCTACGGCTGCGGCATTTGACTGGACTCGCGCACCGACGCCCCGCCGACACGATCACACAGTCGACCCTCGCACCGACCAGAGACTACGGCTCCACACCGAAACGAAACGTATCGCGCTTGCTCGAAGAGTTGCTTGCTGGGAACAAGTTTTTGAATTGCCCATAAGACTCAACTTGGCGACTCGACTCTCTCGGAGTGATCAAGTCGACACACGCGCCCGCACGACGACACGCTCGTACGTCTATACGCCTTCATCCGGAGCCGTCCACGAGTGTTGCCAGGGCTTGACCGACGCCACCGAATTCATCCCCTCAGGGGTTACGTCGAGTGCTAGCGTGAGACCCCGGATCTCACTTGCTCCAAAACGTCTGCCTGACGCTGCACCGAGTGCAGTTACTCAGAACAGTGCTGCGTGCGAACCAGAGCTCGCAGAGCTCGCGACGGTTGCGTAACCTTGCAAACCTACGCGGACAGGACCGGATTGCAGGATCGCAAAGCAATTCAGGAGACGACATTACAGACTAAGGCGCTAAGGCCGCAGCATCGCCCTCTTGTGCTCCCAGCTTCCTGCGCACACACAAACAACCATCCAGCGGCGTGGTCAGCATCCCGTGTGGCCTCGCCTTCGGTTTGTCCATCACTCTATCTCTCATCGCCTACTGCTGGATCGACGTCCGACTCACTGTCCACACGACCGAAACCACGCTCCTTACTTCTCTCGACCTCGTCTCTTCGGACGCTGTCGACGGTCCCGAATTGCTCGAAATCTCGACCCTCAATACCCGGACCGTACTCGGTACCCGGCAACTTGACCGCCAGCTCTCACACGCACACCAGTTGGACAGGTTAGACCGACTCGCGACTCGCGACCAGGACTGCTCGGCTCACCACAGAGCTTAGACTTCTAGATCGCAGCATCCGTTCTCCGCAACTTAGCTCGCTCGCAACACATCTTCCCCACACTCGACATCCCACTCCGCTCGGCAGCATGATGCGCCGCTCTGCCAGCAGCACGCGTCCCCTCTCTCTCCTGAAGGAGGAGAAGGGCCTTCCCTTACCTTCTTCAGCTCGCCCGAGTCCGCGCGGCGTCGTCCGACAGATCCGGCGCAAGTGGCCGCTGTACCTCCTCCTCGCTGTCGTCTCTCTCCTGCTGATCAGCAAGTTCTCCTCGAGCTCCCAGCCCTCCCACCCCTCACGCTCCAACTCGTACGGCTCGCTCTCCGACGTAGGCGAGGTGCGGCGGGAAGCCGCCGAGCCCGTGAAGCTGGAGCAGCCGCCCGACGAGCTGCTCATGGCCGAGGACGACCTGGCCCTTCAAGTTGAAGACCCAGTGCTAAGTCCCGAGGAATTGGCGCGTGCAACGGCCAACGAGGCCGAGACGGCTGCGTCCCAAGAAGCGACCAAGACGGAGCAGCTCCACTCCCTGATCTGGTTCCTGTACCACGGCGGCGTGCTCCCATCTATCGTCCCGACAAAGATGTCGGCGAAGGAGTGGAGGAACCAGCTCGCCGAAGCGTGGGAGATCAAGAAGACCTCTGCTGGAACCAAACACGCGCACGCGGACAGCTACGCGGACAACGAGATGCCCGAACTCTTCCCAGGCGGGTGGGAGGACGAGTCCAAGCTGCGAACCCGCGTAACAGTCTTCAGCAAGTCCTATTGTCCGTACAGCCGCCGCGCCAAGGGCATCATCAATCAATACGACCTGGACCCGCCGCCGTTCATTCTCGAGCTCGACCACCGGCCAGACGACATGGAAGCGATCCAGGACGCGCTGTACGTGCTCACCAGGCGACGGACTGTGCCGAATGTTATTGTCGACTTCCAGAGTGTCGGCGGGTCAGACGAGGTCGCGACACTGCATGGCGAGGGAAGCCTCGAGAAGAAGCTCCTCAGGGGACAGACCAAGTTTGTCTTCAACGCGGATGGGGAGCTCGAGTCGCATGAGATTTAGTAGACTCTGCACTCCACTCGGGCATGGCACAAGTGCACTCTGAGTAGAAGCGGAAATGAGGACAGTACGAGACCAGAACAGAACGAGAGGGAAGAGTAGGAGAGACGGTGGGCGGAAGAGGCATAGTAGAAGACCTACCTACCATACACAAATATAGAAACTACCCCGGTATACCCCTAGCTTTACAGCCTTATAGCGTTATGGACTCTGGTCATGTGTTGTTGCCATATCCTTCTAGCACATACAATATCGTCACATCTGGAATATTACACTGCGTGCGCTACTGAGCTGCTATCTGCTGTCTCCTACTGTCTCCTGCTCCCTTCTACTCCGTCCTGTCCCCGCACCAATGGGACTGGCGCAGCGACGAGTACTGTTGCTGCACTCTCTGTCCTCTCCCTGTTTTACGATGATGGTAGCTCCGCCGCGGCCCACGGCGTCGCTACACGCCCACACGGTTCACGACCTTCTTCTGCCCACTGAACCGAATCACCTCCCTCTTCTCCAGCACCCACAGCGCCCTCTCGAGCGCGTGCTGCGAGTATCCCTGGTGGCCCACAAACTCCCTCACGAGCGACTGGTAGCTCGTACTCCAGCCAATGGGCAGTCTCCTTCTGAGCTCACGCTCAATGCGCTCCATCTCCTCCTGCAGTTCCTGCCTCGACATGCCGTCCACCTGTCCGGCGGCGACGGCGTCCATGGTGGAATACTTGAACAGTCGGATCGCTTCTTCGACGTGGTGCACGCCCACGGTGGGCGAGAGCGTGATCTTGGCCAGCGACTCGGAAATACGAATCATGGCTTCCAGTTGACGGACGGTGATCGGAATAGAACTGCGCTCGTCCGTGTCCCGCTCGACTTGCTGCACCTGCTTCCGCAGCGCGACAAAGTGCGAGGACAGCATCTCGGCCGCCTCTGGTGACAGGCGGGGAGCACACCGCGCCTTGCAGTAGGCGATGTACCGTTTCATGGTGTCGAGCTCAATCTCGCCAATGGCCTCGTTATCCGCCTCACGCAGCATGTGGATGTTCATGACGTGCTTTGCGATTGTCCTGTCACGGGCCTCGTTGTGCTCGTCACGAAGGATGAAGATCATGTCGAATCTCGACAGGATGGTCGTTTGGAAGTCGATGTTCTCACCGGGAGACTTCAGGTCGTCATAACGACCGAAGACGGGGTTCGCGGCCGCCAGCACGGAGGTTCGCGAGTTCAGGATCGTGGTGATGCCTGCTTTCGCGATTGAGATTGTCTGCTGCTCCATCGCCTCGTGAATTGCGACGCGGTCTTCGTCGCGCATCTTGTCGAATTCGTCGATACACACCACGCCCCCGTCCGCGAGCACCATGGCGCCGCCCTCGAGGTAGAACTCGCGCGTGACCGGGTCGCGCTGCACGCTTGCTGTGAGACCGGCCGCGGAACTTCCCTTTCCACTCGTGTATACACTGATGGGGGACACCTTCTCGACGAATTTCAGCAGCTGCGACTTGGCCACACCAGGATCACCGAGGAGCAACACGTTGATGTCGCCACGTAGCCGCATGCCGTCGGGGAGAATCTTCTTCGACCCGCCCATCAGCAGGCACGTCACTGACTTCTTCACGTCGAGGTTGCCAAAAATTGACGGCGCGACGGAACTCGCGAACCGCTCGTAGAGGTTGTCCGAGCGCGCCATCTGCTGGAACTCCTCCTCCTCCTCTGGCGTGAAGACACGGGATCCGGGCGAAGACGCCAGCGTCGTGTCGAGCTCAATGCCCAGAACCCTCAAATACGGCTGGCGGAGGGCAGGAGCCCCACTGTTCTTGCTGTTCTTCGACTGCGGCGCGTACGTGCTGTAAATGCCCGTCGCGATGATACGACTGCCGGGCACGACGCGGCCGGTCAGGTATCGCTCGGCCTGGAGCATCATGTGCCGCGGCAGCTCGCCGACGGGCACCATGTCGGGCGCCTCTTGGAGTTTGATCGACTGTTGGTCGATGAAGCGGCAGCGGTCGTGCAGAATCACGAACGGGTCTAGGGGACACTCCTTCTTCTGTCCCTCTGCGGGGGGCGCCTCGCATCGCCGCGGCAGGGCTGCGCGCTCGGCACCGAGCGAGCCGCCGACCTTGACGATCTTGACGGTGCGACACGCCTTGCACTGGATGTGCAATTCGGTCGCGCGAGACGAGAGCTGAGACGCGTTGATCACAATACCGGGCAGACGGACGAGCTTCGTGAGCGTGTCGGCCGTCAGCTGTCGGAACTGGATCATGTTCATGTTCGACTTCAGCGTGACCTGGACCTCGGGGACGGCGTCGGCGGCGGCCGAGGAGCCAGGCTCGACGGCGGGGTTCACGAGCTGCCTGGCCAGGCGGAGGAGCGCGCTCTCCAGCTGTCATGTCAGCAACGCCCCACTCCAAGACTTACAAGCGGGACAAGCTCTCCAGGCTGGTCGTGCACCTTCTGCGCGAGGTCCTCGTTCCAGACAATCAGGTCGTTCAGGTCCACCTCGAGCGTGTGGTGGTGCATGAGGAGTGCGGACCGGAGCCGGTCGCGGTACACGAACTCGCCACCGACGCGGAAGCCCGAGAGGAAATCGTAGAAGAGCTTCTCCGTCTCGGCGGGCGAGTCGTGCGCAAACTCGCCCTGCAGGACGGGAACGGCGAAGACGCGGTTCTGCTCGAAGCCGCTCTACCCTGTTAGCATTGGACGATGTTCGGGGGACGCACCATTGTGGGTTTGTTGTTGTTGTGATAGATGGGAACAGCAGCAAGAGATGAAAATGAGCCCCCAACCCTCGACGCCTGGTGGCTGGCTCGTTCATGGGCGGGCTGTCATTCATGACCCTAGACGCGTCGCGGGTCCAATTTCGCGTCGCGTCGACACGTGGTGTGGATGTCCACACCCAGGACTGTCTGCCACCGAAAACATAAACCCCGTTGCTGAGTCTGGACTCGCAATGTGCAGCCTTCATGAGAGAGACACGCCAACGATCTATGATCCGCAGCAGGCAAGACAAACATGATCAGTTGGGTATGTACTTGACGAGAATCAATTCGCATTTCCCAGTTTCTCTATTTGCTTTCTGCGCCAGCACCCATGAAGCATTATGATCCACAATATACATTCGTAAACGAGTCAAAATAACACACTAATCGCTGGCTCCCTGATACACCATGTACATTTATTGGGCAAGGATCGAACGCACAAACGAGTGGTAGTTGATCTGGCCGTCGCTGCGGGTTAGCCGTAGTCACTAGGAGATGAAGCTGCAAGCGGACACAGGGCATAGCAGAGCACCACTGTAGTAGGAGAGGCCCACTACTGCCTTCTCCGAGCGCAAAGCTGCTGCTTGCACAACATACTCTGTCCCCCTAACTCTACTCACGTAACAGGGAATCCCTTGAGGAGCTCGTCGACCTCCTCGTCGGTCATCTTCTCGCCGAGCTGCGTCAGAACGTAGCGCAGCTCTCCGGCGCCGATGAATCCGTTTCCGGCCTTGTCGAACACCTGGAACCCCTTGATGAACTCGTCTGGAGGTCAGCTACATCTTCGCACGACAGCCAGTCCCCT
The DNA here is from genome assembly GCA_039545355.1 of Trichosporon coremiiforme. NCBI lineage: Eukaryota > Fungi > Basidiomycota > Tremellomycetes > Trichosporonales > Trichosporonaceae > Trichosporon > Trichosporon coremiiforme. The sequence goes on from BCJJ01000010.1 coordinate 847,379, forward strand.
GCAGAATGCAGTGGACTCACCAGCAGTTCCGGCCGGCTTCCAGCCGTCGGGGCGGTTGAGGATCTGGAGGAACTGGTCGTAGTTGACTGGTGTTAGCTCTTGGGAAACGTCCGACGAGCTCAAGCCCTTCTCCTGTATAGCCGAGCATCGCTGCCCACTCCCAGCAGACATCCAAGCACAGCGCAGGAATACTCTCCAGGACACTCACAGGTAGCACCAATCTCACGCTCGAGGGCGGAGACCTCGGCCTGGGTGGGGTTCTGGCCAAGCGAACGGAGAAGCTCGCCGAGGGACTCGCGGGGAACCTCTCCGGTGCCCTTCTTGTCGAAGAGCGCAAAGGCTTCGCGGTACTCTGTGAACGTTAGTTTGACAGCCCCTGTTGTTTGTTTGTGCAAAGGTACACACCAGCGTTGTTGGGAGCGGACTGCATGTCAGTTAAAGTGTCAAGCAGTTGACAAAGCTTACCATTTTTTTACGACAGCTAAGAGATTAGAGAAGAGAGATATGTCTAGGTGGGGCAGAGAAGTGATGATTCGACAGACGGTGCGTGCACTGGATGTTGTTGTCGTCGTGTTGATGTCGCTGGGCGGTGCCTGGGCTTGCTCAGGCCAAGCGGGTGTAAAGTCGCGTGGGAAAAAACGTGACGGACGGACGCGTCGTGAGAGCGGAAGCAAATGAAAAGATTGCCTCTTAGTCACGTGGGGAAACGGCAATACGAAAGAGCCTAGTAGATTTTGCGGAGCTACCACACGTCATGAGCATGCGACCAGGACGGCTGAGGATGCGCCGGCGGCCCCACTGGTGTTGAAAAGGATCCGTCGCCACCGACGTATTGACCCAATGGCCCACCGCAGCGGCAGTAAGTGGGCATAGGGCACAAGGGCGTATGACGCGCGACGTGAAAAGATTTTCACTGGAATATTGCGCCCGCGTGCCGCGCGTTGGTCATGACAGCGATGGTCGATGGTCGTCGTTGCCACCCAGCCAACGGGAGTCCAAGGAGTCCAAGTCGCCACTGGGCGCTGACCGGTGTACGGTGTCCGTCCAAGGCGCATGCCTGTGTGTGCGTGCCTGTGTAGCTGTATCGCCTGGGTGCTGAACCTGGGCACCTGCGCCCGTTTCCAAGTGCGAGCACACCGTAGGACCGTAGGGGGCCAAACCCTGAGCCGCTTCCTCCCTCTAAGCCCTCCCCGTTCTGCTAGCCTGTGTTACTCGGCCCAGGACCCTCCGCTCGTCCGCCTGGCGCCCCTCACCCCTCACCTCGTCACCCACCCACTCACGTTCCAGCCTCAGCTCCTTTTACAGCTTTTCAGTTCCATTTTCTCTTTCTTCTTTCCTCATCATCCCCCTCCCCTCTCTTACATTTATCTTCCCAAAAACATCGAAAAACATCCTCTTTCGGATCGTACTCGACTCTCCTTCACTGGCTCTCGATTCACGATACGACTTGCACGCTCTTTTCGCTCTGTACAACTACTATAGACCGAGAAGACTCTGAAGAATCACACTTCTTCCCGCACCCATCAACCAACCCCGCCCTATCCCATCAAACGCGTCCTCTCGTTGCACCCATTCACGGTCGCGACAAACCCCTTTGAACCCCTCTAGACAAGTTATGACTGCTACTGTTAACGACAACACCAACGGCAACGCCGCTGGTGCCACTGGCCTCGAGACGAAGCTCGGTGAGTATCGCTTTTTTCGTGTGTCGCGTGAGCCGTCGCCGCCGCCTCATCTCCACCGGGCGTCAACTGTGACCCATTCGACTGAGACACGAGACCACGGGTGGCGCGTTATGTAAATCAATCCTCCACACTGGATTACATTGGCTTAATAATACTTTGCCACCCGGTATCCTTTCTCATTCTCTCCATCACCCTTTCACATCGCAACATGCTAACACCCTCTTCAGCTGGTGTCTCTATCAACTCCGGTTCAGCTTACGTTCCCCCTTACCTCCGTGCCCGCCAGGCTCAGCAGGCTAAGGCTCCCTTCAACGGCGCGGCCCCCACTCCCGCGCACACCTCCGGCAACGGCTACCGCCCCTCGCCCACTGGCCTTCCCACCCCCGCGCCCACCCCCGTCCAGAACTCGGGCGCGTACCACCCTCCCCGCAGCGGTAACGACGGCGGCTGGGGATCCCGTGGTGGTGGCCGCGGCGGCGACCGCTTCGAGCGCGGCACTGCCCCTGGTGCTGGCGCCTGGCGCGACGGCAAGCACATCACTGGCGCCCGTAACCCGCGCCTTGAAAAGGAGCTCTACGGCGAGGAGGGCGATGGAACCCACCAGGTGAGTTTGCAACATGAAAACTGCCCCTTTCTCTCAAAGGGGTGGCAAAAGTGATCTGACAGAACAACCGTGCTGACGCTTTTTCCAGTCCACTGGTATCAACTTCGACAAATATGCCGATATTCCTGTTGAGGCTACCGGTTCGGGTGTCCCCGAGCCTGTGACCGAGTTCAAGGCTCCCATCGACCCCGTTCTCCTCGAGAACATCAAGTACGCCCGCTACACCACCCCCACTCCCGTCCAGAAGTACTCGATCCCCATTGTCGCCCTCGGCCGTGACCTCATGGCTTGTGCCCAGACTGGTTCGGGTAAGACTGGAGGCTTCCTCTTCCCCATCCTTTCTGCCATGTACACCTACGGTCCCTCGGCTCCTCCCCCTGACAACAACTCGTACGGCTACTCGCGTCGCAAGGCCTACCCCACCGCCCTCGTCCTTGCCCCCACTCGTGAGCTCGTCTCGCAGATCCACGAGGAGGCCCGCAAGTTCGCCTACCGCTCGTGGGTCCGCCCCGCCGTCGTCTACGGTGGTGCCGACATTGGCCAGCAGATCCGCCAGCTCGACCGTGGCTGCGACCTCCTTTCTGCCACCCCCGGTCGTCTCGTCGACCTGATTGAGCGTGGCCGCATCTCGCTCGCCAACGTCAAGTACCTCGTTCTTGACGAGGCCGACCGCATGCTTGACATGGGTTTCGAGCCCCAGATCCGCCGCATCGTCGAGGGCGAGGACATGCCTGACGTCCAGAACCGTCAGACCCTCATGTTCTCCGCTACCTTCCCCAAGGAGATCCAGATGCTCGCCCGTTCGTTCCTGAAGGACTACATCTTCCTTTCGGTCGGTCGTGTCGGTTCTACCTCTGAGAACATCACCCAGCGTATCGAGTACGTTGACGAGCACGACAAGCGCTCGCTTCTTCTGGACCTGCTCCTCGCTGAGCAGTCTGGTGGTCTCATCCTCGTCTTCGTCGAGACCAAGCGCATGGCCGACTCGCTCTGCGACTTCCTCTGCTCGCAGCAGCACAACGCCACCTCGATCCACGGTGACCGTACCCAGCGCGAGCGTGAGGCCGCCCTGTACGCCTTCCGTACCGGCCGTGCCCCCATCCTCGTCGCCACTGCCGTCGCTGCCCGTGGTCTCGACATTCCCAACGTTACCCACGTCATCCTTTACGACCTTCCCACCGACGTTGCTGAGTACACTCACCGTATCGGTCGTACTGGTCGTGCCGGTAACACGGGTACCTCGACTGCTTTCTTCAACCGTTCCAACCTCGCCATCGGTCGCGACCTCATCGACCTGCTCAAGGAGGCTAACCAGGAGGTTCCTCAGTGGCTTGTTGACCTCTCTCAGGAGCGCTCGTACGGCGGTGGCGGCTACGGCCGCTCTGGTGGTCGCCGTGGCGGCGGTGGTGGCCGCATGGGCGGCCGCGACGCTCGCCAGGGTGGTGGCTTCGGCAGTGGTGGTGGTTACGGTGGCCAGCGTTCTGGTGGCTACGGAGGCGGCTACGGCGGTGGCTACGGTGGTGGCTACAGCGGTGGTGGTTACAGCGGCGGTAGTGCCGGCGGCTACGGAGGTGGTGGTTTCCCCCCTGCCTCTGGCTCCTCTGGTGCCTCGTGGTGGTAAGCTGCGAGCTTTCCACCGCTCCCCGCGACGCCTCGAATGGTGTCAACTTTGATCTGGCTGGGATTTCTCTGCTCCGAGGTTGGCACTGACGCCGCAGTGACACGAGTGTAAACACGATCGGTCGCTGCGCAGTCCTGTTCCTTATCTTTTTCGCTTTCCCCCTTCCCCCGTTTCTCCTGTTTCGATTGCATCAACAAGGATTTTCGCCCGTCTCAACATCAAGCAAGCATTGTGTTCACACGCGTCCAACCAACCCTTACAACCAACTCAACCTGCAACAATACAACAATTTTCATCATTTGACAACTGCCGCATCTTTCGTTATCCCCTCATCGGTCTTGATAATACTCCGCGGCGCTGTTGCCACCCGACGAAATGGACGTTTTGTGTCACGACACGCAACTAGAGCACCGGCTTGCTCCCCTCCCGTGTGACGGCGGAGACGCAACCTCTCGATACCCTCGAAATCAACAAGTTTTCCGTGTATGATATAGAAATTCTGGCACCCTATTCCGACGAACGATTCCCTACCCGCCTGACTAATGGCGACGAGGCACACGAACTGCAACGTCTCAACCCCCTGCATGTGGACACCCCACCTCCACCAACTTTCTCCTTCATTGTGCCGACCCCCCGCTGTTAGGATTCCTGGGAATTATTTCATGTAGCAAGAGACTTTTGGGCAATTAGACGCTAGAGGCTAGAGAAATAGAAGTAGAAGCTTTTTCCAGCGGCCTCACCGGCGTTTTTGTGCCTGTATGTCTCTCTCTGAGACGTATGAATAGAGTGCGCTACCACATCCAGCGAGCCTGCTCGCGGTCTTTGAGCAATAAACGAGCACACAAACATGCGAGCATAGATTGACTGACGAGCTAAGCACACGAGCACTGAATTGACAGGTAGAGTAAGCCACAAGCGGAGCAAAGTTTTGCGGAATCCGCCAATCCCTTGGCGCCCGTCCTAGACGGAACGCAGCCCGACGCAAGTCCGAAGAAGGGCCGAACAGGTGCGGTGCAGTCCGACGTCGGAATGCGCCTAGGGAGGGGTTCCGAGCGAGCGCGTGTGCACGCATGGGCGACGAGTGCGGTCTGTCGGAGTGCACAGAGGGAGGGGAGAGAGTGTGAGCCTGATATCAGGCAGATCTGCAGGTTTGTATTGGCCGTGGAGTAGAGAGGGCCTGAGGTTAAATTGCATGGCACCGCCATGCAGGTCTCATTCGCGAAGAGGGTGGCCTGCCCGTCGTTCGCGTCGGTGACGGCCGCCGCATACTGAACAGAACGACTAGGACTAGGGCTACGAGTGACTAGAGACATTCGGAGCCGACAGTGTACGTAACTCCGGTGCTGGTGAAGAGGCGGAATGCGTCCCACTTGTCTTCTACAGGAGGGGAAGTGGCAGCTGGCAAGACGGAGGCGGACAAGAGCACTGGCCCGCTCTCCCACTGCTGTGCTACTGTCCTGCGAAGGTCCAACCGACATACACTCCAAATGCCCACAGTTCCCATTCTGAAATGCAGACGTTCATCAGCCTACCATCAGTAGAACCAGCAATCTATGACAGTGATTGACAGTCTCGCTGTGGACCGGCGACTTCCCAGAGTCGGCGAGATACCGCTTGCATTTGCGCTTCCGAGGGTTCTCCCCACCCAACAATAAAACGCCTCAGACCGAATCCTCCTGATGCGGCGTAGTATGCATGATTAACAGAATTTATCCCCATTCCTTCGTCTTTGGTGAAGGGAGCAATCAGAGAGGGGGAGATCTGCGAGTGGACTCTGCCGCCGGACGTAAGCCGCAGCGTATCGAGGCATGTGCTTTGTGAGCGCGGGACAACTTGCGTATCTCTACGACGCGCTGCAAGCGACTGGTGGCTTGGCGCGCCTCACTTTGGCTTCCATGCCTCACGGCTCAATGGTCATGGCTGATGGCGTTGTGGACTACCAATGGTTACAGAGGCTCGTAGCTTGTCTCACTTCCCTGCTTGTCCACACGATATCAATGCTTGAGCCCGCTATCGTATACGCCCCTCGCTCGCACAAACTGAGGGGCCAGAGGGACAGGCGAGCCATCCCCGGCGGGTCGTCGGATCGTCAGACTTGTTGCTGGTGCGAGCCCGACGAAGCTGGCGAGAACCCGACGAGGCATGAGGTATTTCTCCCGACGCGCTGTCCCGATGTGAGGGACCACACCACACCCACTGCGCGATGCTGGTCTAATTGGGCAAGGGACATTGTGAGGATCGCTCTGGCATGAGATAGTGTGCAGATCTGGCGAACATGCTGTGCGTTGCCGGGCTGGTGCGAGAACCAGAACAGAGTGAATGCCTAGCGCCCGAAGCGCTTATGCTTCGCTTGCGTTTGGTTGATCCAGAAGGTGAACGCAGCAGATCTTCCCTTTCCTAGGCTGCCAACTGGTGCGCCGGCGACTTCGACCCCTGTGGTCGTCTTTCCACTGACAGATCTGGTCGTCTCTGACAGGCCGGCTCATCCGTGTACGGAGCCTGCACTGTTGTGACAGCTCATGTGGGCTATCTACGGCCCATCAGAACGTGCAGAAATCGAGCACATCTTGGGATGTAGGATGCACTGTCCGCCGGGCTCGGTGAGATTGTAGCTTCAGCGTATATGCGAACAACCCTTAACCCTGACCCAGGCGGCTCTGTGCATGGATGAGACTTTTGCTTCTGCACCCGGCGCTGCGCGGTGCACGCGGCGTTCAGAACAGTTCCTGCTGACGCTGACTGACAGTTGACCTGAGCACTTCCTGAGAAATATGCCTGATGAAGATCTGCGAGGACGTTGAGGCCGAATGAGAAGGCAAGGAACAGAAAAGGCAGGCAGCGTCGATGATCCGGGGGGCACGGCGCAGCGGGTGACCCACTCGGCAGGACCAGTGATGAATTCGGCGGGCATGAGGGCCCTCACCCCCCGCGCATACCCGTTGCACAACTTTGGAAGCTCGGCGCGGGATCAGGGGGGTCTCCAGAAGGGCCGCTGCCGCGCTGCCGTGGTGCCGGATTCCGCGTCACATTCCATTGACCCTCTGTTCCCCACCCAGCACCCGAAGACTCCCTTTCGCACTCCGCTCCGCCGACCTGACCTCGCGTACCGTACCTCGCTCAACCGCCGGTAGACCTCTTGGCTGTTGACTTCGACTTGAGTTTGTTTTTCTCATCCTCCCTTTACACCGTACTCTCTCCACACACTTTCGTTTTGCTTGTTTTCTCTTTGCCCGCCAATCCGCCTTGCATTCCCACACACACTGCACACAGCGCAACACGCAAATTCAGGCTACGCTTCGTTCCTACGTTTCCGCGCCGACGCACGAATCACACCAATAATCCAGTGAACGACCCGCGATCCCGAAAACTTTGTTCCCAGCGACGATACTATCAACAGGAACAAAGACTGGCTATCGGCTGTATCCAGGACTGCGAGAACACCGAGCGAGCACTGATAGAAAACGTTCGCTCCCCCGCTGGCACCTGCTCGGTCTGACGCCTGACAGTCCGCTAGTTCGGACTGAGTGACTCACGCACCGAGGTTCGGTTCGATCCCACAGATCCGCCCGCCCGCCTGCTCGCCTGCTCGCCTTCTCGCCTTCCTCGACCGACGTCAACAGGCAACGACAGTCCTGTTTACCGTTGTCTTGTTGCATCTCCACACTCGCTCTTGCACCATTACGACTCTTGCGTCGCACGCCCATAGTTGAAGGGCGTCACGTGTTACTCCGACAGCAGCTTCCTGATCTCTGCTTCGCACTTCATATTCTGCACCACCACGAGCGCGATCTGAAGAGATCTGATCGACACCACACCCCATAGCAGACGACATAGCTCCTGACCCCCACAGACACCGCCCACCATGCTTGTTTGGTTGGTCGTACTGACCACCATCAGCTTGGTGCGGGCGGGCTACATGACGGTCGGGATGAGCGAGTGCGTTACCGTCCATATGTGCTCACGCTGACCTACCCCAGAGCCCGGCAATGCAACATGTCCTCCGTTCAGTGGAAGGGCGACGATGGGCCGTTCCATCTCCTCCTGACGCCGGTGAGTCAAGTGGGCAGCTGCAGCATCCACGCACGGCGCCCGGTGCTGCTGCTGCGGATCCGGAACAGCTCAGGCTCGCTCAGGTCCAATGGGACTAATGGATGGTGCACCGGCAACCGACCGGCTGACCGTCCTGACCGCCCGCACAAATTTCGGCGCAGCAGGGCTGAAACGCTGACCTTCCCACAGACAACGTTCGAGCAGTACGGGTACAACGTGTGGGTGCCGAGCATCCCCAACGGGACGAACAAGTACGACCTGCCGATAAATCTGCCGGCTGGGCTGCAGTTTGTCGTGACCGTGTGGGGCCAGAGCGGCGTCGAGTACGCGGGCACAACAGACGTATTGAGTAAGCCGACGCCGATTGTCCGAGTCTGAAGCTGACCTACAGCCGTCCTCCCGTCCCCCAACAAGACGACGTCATGCTTCCTGAACAACAAGCAGATCAACGATCTGTACACGTTTGCGTTCAACATTAGCGACTCCCACGACAGCCGCCCGCCCCAGTGCTCGAACTTGACGATATCGTGGCCGACGTCGCTCGAGAGCGAGATCGACAATGGCTCCGACACGAACACGAGGACGGACTTGTGGATGCTGGACCGCCGAGACGAGACTGCCGAGCCCGTCGCCGAGCTCGACGTTGAGGTCGAGGACGTCGAGGCGCGCGGGGCCAACGACGACTTCAGCTCTGGCGCCAACCGCACTACAGGCACTTGGAACACGACCACCCCGCCAACGCTGTTCGGCATCATTCCGTTAGGCAACTCGTTCTCGATCCCCGTCACGTACGACAAGGACCGGGAGAAGCAGTTCGGCCTGCCCGACCAGTACCTCTCTCACAATCCCACGACGTGGACGGAGAAGGGCGTAACATCCTTGAACTGGACGGTGAACTTGGCCAAGGGCACGCGCTTCATCCTCGTCGCCGGTATCGGGAGCCAGGAGCAGTGGGCGTCCGGCGGTAGCAGCGAGATGATGACTGTCGGCCAGGGATCGAGTACGTGCTTCAACGTTGGCGGTTCCAAGCCTTCCGTCACGCTGTCGGGAACGTCAACGGGCGCGCTCGAACCGACGGAGACGCTGCCAGACCCCGAGCCGGACCACGGTGACGACAATCAGACGACGTCGCGGTGGACGGGCGTCATCCTCGCGTGCATCTTCAGTGTGCTGGGTACTGCGCTGCTGTGCATACTGTTCTGGTGCTGCTGTCGCGTGCGGCGCGAACGGCGGCAGGCCGTGAAAGCCGGGCGGCCGAAACCGTCCTTCGTCAACCTGGCCAGCTTCGGTAAGCTCGACCGCAAATACAAGCCGCCCGACACGCAGCTCGACCTCATGGGGCCGGAGCACCGCGACGATGCGAGTGACGGCACGCCGACGCATACCATGTTCGGCCAGCGGCCGTACTCGACAGTCACGTCGCAGGGGTACGACCGAGGCAGCATGGGCTCCGAGTCCTTCGCCGACTACAACGGGTACCCGTACAGTCCCCCGCCGGTGGGCACGCGCAACTCGCTCTACGACGCGGCCGTGCCGTACCGCAGTTCGACGTACGACCGGAACAGCGCGTACGACCGGAACAGCATGTACGACGACAGTGTACAGCCGTACTACTACCCGACGACAGGGAGCCCGACGACAACGTCTCCTCCCGCGGCGGTGGGCAGCAGTCTGCCGCGGAGGAACCAGAGCTACGACCACATGGGCGACTTCATGGGCCGCCAGCCCTCGATGGACGGCATCAGCTATCCTCCCATGGCCCACAGTTTGCCTCCTCTGAAACGTCAGCTCCTGCTTGGCGAAGGACCCGAGGAACACAACGACTCGACAGAGCAGCTCGTTCAGCTGAAGCGGGATACTATTGCGGCGCTCGACCGGCCGGGCGAGTCCTCCCGGGGTTCTTCCACAACCAGCGTACCCGGCATGCTGACGGTGGACACGAATATCGACCCGGCCGTCCGCGGCTTCTCGCCCTCTCCCATCTCAGGGCTCGAGGACGACAACGATCCGCAAGGCGCGTACGTCGTGCACCGAGACGCTGGGCGGATTCCGAATAGCCCTGCGGCCACGAGCACGCGTGTCGTGGAGCTGCCGCCCCGATACGAGGAACTGAACTGGGACCGCGAGGCGAGCGGGGACGTGATCGAGGAAGCTGAGGCGAATCTCAGCACCATGCTGGCTTCGCCGTCCTCCCCGGCGGGCGTCAGGCATCCCTCGCCCCTACCTCCCGGAGCGAGGTCACTGCCCCAGAGCAGAAGTCCGGGGCCGACTAGGTCCCCAGGCCCAATGTCGCCGAGACCTAGGTCGAGCGGACCGGGCAGTCCCCTGTCTGGTGTCTCCGGATCGCCGCTGGGGTCGCCGAGGGCCGCGCAGGAGCCACGCCAACGCGAAACCCACGGCATCATCTAACGTCGCCGCGCCTCTTCCCTCAACCAACACACATCTATCCACTCCCTATCTTGGCCCACCACATCACCACCACAATCTTGAACCCACACCCTGGAGCTCCCGAGCTCCGACAGTCAGCCTGCCAGGCGAGCAGACCAGACACTCAAAACGGACACTCCCACTCTTCTTGCTCATTCTTGACGAAACCGCCATTCACTCTCTTTCTGCCGGTTAACTCAGCATCACGACACAACTAGCACGATCACGGACACTTTTCTTCTTGTTGTATCATTATGGGACGCGCGGAAAGCGCAAGCGATGCATCGATGTCGTCGCACAACTCCACCGGCCGCGGAGCGGGCTGTGTGTGTAACACTACCTGAAGGGTTTACTGAGGAGGACTTGAGGAGGGAAGGCAGCTGGTGAAGGTAGGGAGGTGAGGGGCGCACAGGGTCGAAGGCAAGGGGGTCGTCGGGCGTACAGACACAAGGCGCAGTGACGCTGGTCGATTCAGCTGGAGGAGCAGAGGGACGGAGGGCGCAGCGCTGCTCCTCGTTCAAGTCTTTGTTTTGTGTCACCTGTCCAGCTTAGCATTGCACTTGCACCCTTCATCTGCGGTTGTCTTCCAACACTTGGAGTGAGGCGGAGAGAAGACACAGCGGTGAGCTGTCCCGCCTCGCGGTGTAGCTGGCGCCAGTCCGCCTGTCTGTTAATCCGCCCGGCCCGCCCGGGTGGTGAGCGGACATGCCGCTGTAGAGCTGATACCAGTCCTGCCCCGTAGGCTGTACACCCCGGCGTGAGCTGACTCCAGGGTGGATTGAGGTGTGAGCTGCAGTGGGAAAAAGATGCGTTATGCTTCGGCAGTAGTGCTTGAGCTGATACTAACACGCCAGGTGTGAGCTACACGGCGGGTTTGCTTAGCTGACCGCAGACGTTCTGTGAGGGGCAGGGAGGTAGGCTCCGCGTCACCAGTCCTTGGGCATAGAAGCTGCCAACTCGTTGGTTGGAGCTGATCCCAGATGCGAGCTGAGGTGTAAGCTGTCCATACTACTGGCACCTAACCCCAGCGCTCCCCGACATGGTAAGAAGAGGTGAGTCGAAGTGGCTAGGGCCAGCGCCGTCCTAGCTGATTTCAAATCTTGACGGAGGAGTAAGTTGTGGGGAGGGACCGCCGGCACGAAGCTTACCCCAGGTGGAGTAAGGAGTGAGGGGGAGTGAGCTGTCCGCCTGAGTCCGAGCTGACCCCAACCGTAAGCTAAATGTAAGCTGTGGGCACTTTAGTGGCCGCTGGCAACCAGAGCGCGCCTGTGGCGGCGGTGGTGCAGTGAGCTTTCGACATCCGAGCGAGCTGACGCCAGTCTGACTAGAGGACTAGAGGTGAGCTGTAGGTAGTTGTTTCACGAGCTGAATTCAGATGGTATGAGAGGCTGAGGGGGAAGATGAGCTGGCCAGTGCGTTTGAGCCGACCCGTAAGCTGTCTGATTGTTCATCGAAGCTGGCCACAGACTTCCCCGCAGGCAAGAGGTATGAGGGTATGAGCTTTCTTTGACGCGAGACAATGCTGGCACCAGGTCGTGAGCTGTGGTGAGCTGCCCTCTGCGTCTCGTCAAGCTCATACCCGGCCTTTTCAGTAGCAGGAAGCGGGGTGCCCCTCGACCAGAGGCTGCGCGCTGTTCCCGGCGATGCGACAGCTGACCCCTGTCATCGTGCTGCAACGTGAGAGCACCGATCCTGCCCTCGCCCCAGGCATCACGTTGAAGGTGCTGTGCGAGCTGCCTGCTTTTTGGATACCAGCTGACGACAGTCACTGTACTCACGAACCACACTGCTAGCTCCTGCTGTTGGCCAAGGTGTCCGTCCTGGTCGAAGACTTGGGCAGACTAAGAGGACCGGCTTAACGCGTAGCTGCCACCAGAGCAGGACGGGGAGGTAAGCTTATCATATGATGACGTGCAAAGCGGACGCCCGACACAGGTAGTTGTGAGCTGCACGCTGCTTGTAGATCAAGCTGACGCCAAGCTCGTCGGCAAAGGTGGAGTGGCTGAGCTGGCCGCACTGGACTTACGGCGAATGAGGCGGAAGCTAACAGCAGTCACGGAGACGGGGACTGCGAGCGTGAGCCGTCAAGTCGTTCGTATCTGTGCAGCTGTGCAGCTGATCGACTTCCTGGCCGGTCAGCGGTCGGAGGTGATGAGCTCAAGCATCTCGCTCAGTCAGCTCACGCCAGCCCCTCAAATTCAGCTGCCATGAAATTGTAGCAGGTCAGCTGTTTCGATCAGCTTGCATAGCTGACTCCAGATGCGCACGCTGTCGTGAGTTGAGTCGCCGATGACATTGTCAGCCTGGAGCTTCAGTGCCGCCGTTACCTAGGTGTGGCCATGGATTAGCTTGGTGCCTGAGATGTTAGCTGACGACAGCCGGATGTGTGCGAGCTGTCAAAGCCCCAATAGCTGACCACCGGATCACGCAGCGTTCCCTGTGGGCAGAGGCTGAAGGTGAGCTTTGTGGAGCTGCGGTTCGAGCTGACCTACGGTCGATGCTTCCTCCAACACTGCTGTAAGCTACATGTTCGAATCTGAGCTGACACTCAGAAAGTGAGCGTGAGCTGCATTAGCGTCGTCAGCTCGAGGGGAAGGTTAGCGAGCTCCAGAACGTATAGCTCGATCCACCGAACTCCTTGAAACATCAAGACCTGTGCGCATTCTGCACCCGCCTGATCGTTCTCAGATGTTCGATGCACGGTCGGTCGGACAGATTGCCCTTGCGGTGAGCTATCAGATGGAATGCGTTAATCGCCGTAACGCCGGCCGGCCGGCGGTCATATCGGTGCTCGGCGTTCTAGGAAGCATTCGGACGTCCGACGCCCACCCGATGGAGCACTGGGCGCCCTAATGCGTTCGCAGGTGAGAGTATGGGAGTTGCGCAGGACGCATTGTGGAGCGTCACGGCGCTGGGCAGTCAGGCGAAAGTTGTCAGGGGTGACGGAAGGACGGACGATAGTGCGAGCGGGCTACGAGATGACGAGATGCCGTAGATCACGGACAGATCACGAGATAGCGCCTGGGTCTTCCTTCTCATGCGAACGTACTTGTGATCGTACGACTCTGCTTGTACGAAGTTTCAAGTTATAGCACTGGCTCGTACGTCTGGAGCGATAACGAGAATGTACGGTGTGCGGCATGCAGACGCTTCTCGCTTCTTACGTTCTCGTACGCAGGCCGGAATGAATAGACAGGAGCACAGGAACTCGGAAGACGCCCAGTCAGGCTCAGGCTCAAGCACCCGGTCGGCACCCGGTGCACCGGTTCACCGAGCGCGTGTGTCTGTGCGAGTATGAGAACGCAGGAACGTGCGAGCAGAGGCGTGTTCGGAACGCAGGTGTCGGTACTCGGTACAGAACTCGTGTGTTCCTGAGCCTCAACGTCGCAAAAGTGTTTGAGCCTGGTCTCCTGACCCACTTGCCTGGTGCTCTCGGTCGTGCCCAAACAACCTGGGTGGTGTCTTGGGTTCGCAGCCAGGTTTGGGAACCAATGAATGGGGGCTGAGTCAAAGGCAACTGATCCCACTGAGCCACGCCATCATTGCGATGTATATGAAAGCCTTGGCTGGCCATTTCCTGGGAAACAAGGGGGTGTCATGTGGCTCGTGGCGTTGCTGCAATTGTTGATCGGCAGCTGGGAGTGGAGTGGGAAGACGTCATGTCACGCTCTTCGCTCCCACAGAGCGTACAGAGTTCGCGTTGGTCACACCCGTCTCGCTCGTTGCTCCGCGTGTTCTGCGGCGTCGCTCGGGTCGCACATCGCCCAACTGCTGGAATCGCTGGCCATGTGCATGAGACCAGGATGAGAGCGCTCCACGGGTCGATGTGGCCCCACACAACCCGAGATTTGATTCGTACTGGTCGTGCAGCTGACAGACCCCGCCATCGCTGCATGTGGATGATGCAGTGACGGTGCCTTTGCTGCTCTACGGCCCGGGCCGGGTGTCCGCAACCTAACTATCAGCTGCTCAGCCTCAAACTGGAACTAAGCTGGAATGAAGCATGCCTTCACTACGAACGACGTCGGCTGCGGATGGCTGCATCCACCGCGCGCCAGAAGAATTAGATCGAGCCCAGAGGTGGCGTCGTCTGCATACCCCATACCGGATAGGCTCTCAGCCCAGGGTTGTCTAAAGGTGTAATCCGAACAGAGTGATCCGTGATCACGAGATCCAGCCAGCGTGTGAGCCACCAGCAGGTATCAGATAACCACCCCCCGCATCCAACCCCCGCTTCCACCTTGCACCACCTTGCATCATCTTGCTTCCCACCTCCCACGCGGAATGAGCCCTCGTACGACTTCCTTCAGCGATAAGAGTCTAACGAGGGCACGCTAGCACATTAGCGAGAGCAAGCGGGCGTAACGCGCCTTCTCTCTCTGTGGGTGACAGCCCCCAGAACTTTCTTGCAACAATAGAGAACGGCAGCGATGGAATGTCAAGTGAATGTGTGGGGCCTCATGCCCGCGAGGGAGTGCGCACTGTTGTGCGGCGAGGACCGCGGTGTCAGCTGATTCACGGCGCTGATCCCCCACACTCTTCGGTTGGGGCAGGGGGGAGCAGGCTCACGACGCTCAACGGCATGTTAGCTCGGTCGTCGCATGCTACCGGGTGCAACTGCAACTCAACAGGCTGTGCAGCCTCAGCCTCAGCCTCGGGCGCGGGGGCCTGGTGCCTTGCACTTGACCATGGCGCGGGTCGCTCGGATGCTCCTCTGCAGCGTGTGTCGCATGCTGAAATTAGACTCAAGTAAGGGGCCGCCGCTTGCCTGATTCGGTCTTGTTCTCCTAGCGTTGGAGCGTCAGGGCGGCCCAGGCTTGCTAGCCATGCGGTGGGTTGCAGGACGACACACCTCTCACGCCCGTCCTCCGTCGGTGCCCACAACGTGCGCATCAAGTGCGATCTCGAGAGGAGAGGTGTGCCAGTCAAGGGAAAGAGGCGCGTCTTCGCTGGAGCCGCTGGGGTCTGCACGAGGCATTCTGCGTTCCGACAAACGTGTCCTGCGACATTCAACGTTCATAGTGCTGTCGCTTGTGCGCTTCATCGCTTGCCGCGTAGTACCGTTGTCCACCCGTCCGCCCGTACGGGAACCGGGAGGCTGCTATCTCGTGCACGCCTCGTGCTCTCGCTACAGGCACTCGGACGCAGTGACAGGTCTCCGGGTCTGCGGGTCTACGGCTCACGGCGAGCTAAACTAAGCACCGACAACTATGGCGTCGCTTGCTGCCCACCTGACGGCCAAACCTACGCACCTACGTCGCTACTGCGTCTGCCCGCTGCATGCTGTCTTTTGGGTCTGGGTTATTCCGGTCCCACCACTCGACCCAAACCGACAGGACACTCGAGTGCAAAAGATACCCCATGCGGCAGTGGAGGAAGACTAAGACAGACTTACTGCCGGGCGTGCCGGGCCCGAATGCTGTGCCTACGGGCCTCTCTTGCGCAGCTCGTACGCTCCTACACGGTCTACGGTGGACAGCGGGCAGCACCTGCCTGATGCCTGACCATGCGCCGAGACGCAGCCCGGTACAAGGCAGGAGCATATCGTTTCAAGATCTTCAAGGCCAAGGTACGAAACAGTTATACGGCACAATTCGGTATGCAGTACGATGCATTCTACGTCAGACGTGCAGACGTCCCATGCCATAGACTCGGATTCATGCAAAACCTTACGAGACAACCTCCAGACCGGGCCGTGCAGGGATGCATGCCCCTGTGAGCACGCCCGGCTGCAGCGGACGGGGACGGCCCCCCTCGGTCCTGTCCTCCCGGGCCCCCGAGGCGTAGCCTAGGCCGTCTGAGCGTCCGATGCAAGTCGCCACTGCACGTCTTGATTTGAGCGGCGGCCCAAGTCCTCCAACTTGATCTGATCTTGTTCCACCACTTGTCTCTTGCACATAACTACCAACGCCCAACGCCGACCACCGCCATTAACACCTGCCCGATTGCATCAGCAACACACGAGACTCGAGACTCGGACATCGGCCTGCCAGTTTACTGCGAACCACGTCATCGACGACAGATCCCTTATCGGTCCCCAAGGACTGGACGAACGCCTCAATCAGGAGCAGCGCCAGCGAGCACGCCAGCACGCCAGTCAACAAAGAAACGCCTCACAGCGCCGCCGGACTTTAACAGGCAATCAGCACAGGGTCAACGACGAATCCAAGCCCTTACTGCTGCTGCATCGAGCAGTCAGCACTACCTCATCGCCCTAGAGCTAAAGCACGCGTCTCCCGTTGGCTGCTGTTAGCCCGCCCCGGCCGCTGCCCGCCGGCGTCGATCTCCGCGAGCGTGTCCCCCCCGCCCTGTCCCTTCGGCGAGTCCTGACCCCGGCCTCCCCGCTGCCTACCACTCTGGCCAGCTCTGGCAGCTCCATTCCGCCAGCACGCAGAACCCTTCAATCGGTGACCACCTGCACACGTCGTCACTTGACCTGGCCCGTGTACCGATCCTGCACGCCTCTTTTCATCAACACGCATCGTGCACGCCGCCGCCGGCCCGAGTCTGACAAGTCTGACAAGCATCGCCGAACGCATCTACCGCTTCCAGCAACACGACCATCGATCCTCGATTCAGTTTCCGTCCACCCCCACCAGATCTCCCCACCTTCCTTACTCATCCCTCGTTCCATCTCCGTCGGCCTGTCCTGTCTGCCCCAGCACTTCCGACGACAATAAGAATTAAGAAAGTGACAGACGTGGGCCCCCACCTGCCATTGACAGTATTCAGCCGCCAGAACACGACACGACCGCCGCAACTACCGCACTAGCCGTATCAGCACTAGCCGCCCCACACGCTTGCACTCGTCGAGTCTGCTCTCGTGCTCTAGCTCGCCCGCCCGGATCAGTCGACACATTCCATTCCCCACCGCCAGCATCGCCGACCGCGTGCCCCGAAGTTTTGGCTCTCTACTCCACGTGCATCGCCATGTCGCTCGTTCTTCAGCCTTGAGACCAGACCGTGTCCTCGCATTGTCCCTCTTCCTGTCTCCTGCTTGACCGACATACACGACGCTTTGCTAGACTCCGCAACGCACACGTTCTCGACCCCGCTGGACAGTTTCCTTATCGACCTTCGACTTTCTGTGTATCCCCGTTTCCTGTCGCGCCCCGCCAGACACAACGCTCGATCGCCTGAAGTGCTGCGCGCTGAGGGCAGAAGCAAGGACATATCCATCAAGACACGACACGACATCTGAAGGTACCCAGGAGGCACCAGCCAGACTGTCACAAGCGAGAACGCCAGAAGCTCAGAGGAGACCGAGAGGAACGAGCAAGGACAGTTTTTTGAATTCCACAGCGCCGACGCAACTCCGCCGACCAGTCATCGGCCAAGCGACAACGTCACTGCCCTCGGCTCCGCGCCGACGCCAGCTCTGACGTTGCTGCTGCTGTACGCGCACTCGTCCTCGTCTGAACAGACGTGCACGGCGCTTCCAACTCGTCCCATTCGACTGTTTCCCGGCTAGCTTATCTCGACGCGTTCGACACACACACACACACAACCCCACTCCCTATCAGTCAATCAACACACCACCCAAGTCTATTTATCTCGACTGCCCGACACGACCCCGCCGAACCTTAGCAGCGAATTTTCCGATCCCCCGACTACGGCGTCTATAACCTTCGATCTCGCCGCCATGAGCACGATGACCTTGCCGCCCTCGAGCTCGCGGGCGGGATCGATTCGGTCTACGGCGACTAGCACGGCCAGCACAAGCACGCCGGTACAGCGCTCCGCGACGTCGGGCTCGCTTCGCCGGCAGCCGCAACACACGAACACGATCTCGCACAAGCTGCGGCACCTGTTCGACTCATCGCCTACGGCCACCTTCCTCGCTGCCGTTACGGTGCACGAGCTCACGAATGTGCCGCAGGTCAATGGCGAGTTCGCCGTGCGGTGGAAGTTCCGCGGTTCGCGCCCGCTCGACGCCGAGAAGATGCTTCAGCACCCGACACCAAGAGTGACGAGTCGCGAGGCGCTCCAGGCGAGGGCAAACGCGCGCGCCACCGGCACACCGACGAGCCAGCCCGCGCTCCCCGCCCGCATCGCTGCGGACGCTGCGAGTGTCCGCAGCAGCGTGCACTCGTCAACATCAGGCAGTAACTTGGCGAACCGAGTAGTGCGACACGCCGCTTCCCTACCCCTGCCCCGCTCGCGTGAGCACAAGCTGTCCGACCCGCCGGGTACGCCCGAGAAGCGTAACCGCGTGCTCGTCGAGGAGCCCCGGGGCTTCGAGGACATGACGCGGACGACGTCAATCACCCCAGACACGGCGACGGATCCGGAGCGATCATCGCCTGCGTCGTCGCGTGAGCACAGCATGTACTCGGACGGCAGCCACGGTAGCGGCACGCCCGGTGCGAGTACTGGTGCGGGCGGCCTCAAGATCTGCACGACGTCTATTGCGGACAGCGTGCGTGGTCGCGAGAGCCGTGCCAGCATGCGCAGCGACGTCAGCACCGAGGCATCGGCGTCCACATCCCACGCTAGCCCGACCGCCAGCACTGGCGCCGCGCGCGCCCTCAGTGGGGCGCATGGCGCTGTCAACTCCCTCACCTCGGCCCACTATGACTCAAAGGACCGCAAGGGCACGATCCCGCCGGCGCCCGTCCGCGCGCACGCCGTCGCGTGGGAGTACGCGATCCAGCACGTCCTGCGCCTGCCGCTCGGCAAGGCTGTGCCGACTGCCGATGTGTCTCTGTCGCGTCTGCCGGCTTCGCAGAAGACGAACCCGCGTAAGATGCTCCCGCTTCTCGGCCACGGACCCATGAGCGACAGCGGGCTGCGCCTCGAGGTGCTGCAGGTGCACCACGGCGAGCGCGAGGGAACGGTGCTGGGGCATGTTAACGTCGACCTCGCGCCGTTCGCGGACCAGGGTCTGACGGCGCGCCGCTACCTCCTGATGGACAGCAGGACGAACGCGACGCTGCGGATCAGCGTCGACATGCGCTGCATCGGCGGCGACATGCAGTGGATCACGCCGCCGTTCGCCGAGGGCTACCTGACCGACCTGACCGACCTGATTGGCCGGGAGGAGGAGTACGCCGAGCTGCAGCTGATGCCTACGCGCAGCGTCAGCAGCACGGCGAGCGACAGCAGCCGTGCATCTAAGGCGAGCCGGCCGTCTTTCCGCTCAACACGCAGCAACATCTCCCTGAACCAGCAGCAGGTCAACCAGGTCACGCAGATGACCAAGCACCGCTACCACTCGTACGAATATCACCTCCGCCCGGAGCATCGGCGGCACCACCACCACCACCATCACCATCATCACCATGACGGCCACGATGACGAGCACGGCACGCAGCGCGCCGCGACTGTCCCGCTCGACAGCCGCGCGACGACCATCGACGCCTCGACGTCGGACGATGCACCCCTCTCGCCCGTCCTCAGCAAGAACCATATTGTCGCGTCGCCGCTGCAGACGCCTGCTCTGCCGCCGACGCTCTCGCCCGTCAACTCGAAGAGCGCCGAGTACCTTTCTCTCTCTCCCGCGCTGTCGCCCGTGACGCCACGGTCGCCGTCCTCGCCCTCGTCGCCTCACAGCCCTTCGCATGCGCGCTACGACAGCACTGTGTCTGCCCTAGAGTCTTTGGGTTTGTCAATGTCTCGCGGCTCTCCGGCTCCATTCCTCCGCACGACCTCCCCGATCATGGAGTACGAGTCGATGCAGCCCGACTTCGTGATCGAGAGCTGCTTCAACCCCGCGCCAGCCGCCGAGCTCGGTCCCTTCACATACACGGAGGACACGGAGCAGTACTATGCCCCCTCGTCGCACAGTTCGGGGGACCCGCAAGCGAACCAGTGGGAGGATACCCACGGCCAGGCTCTCGCCTACGACGAGGACGGAAACCCCATCGAGCCGACTGCGGTCGACCAGCCGCCGGACAGTGACCCGGACGCCGCGTCAAAGGCTCATGCGCGGTGGAGGAAGATCAAGGCGAGGATACACCACCACCAGTTGGAGTGCGAGTCATAGGGGATGAATAGACCCCGAGCCGCGATACCTTGCTCGGACGATGGTGGGACGAATACTTTGTAGCATATACAGTACTCTGTATGGAATAGTGTACACTGAGGTCAGCTGCGTCTTATCAGTCTACTGATAGGGTGAGGGTGCAACTGCTCGCACGACAGTAAGATCAAGGGCCAGTTGGAAGTCAGTCTGGTCGACAGAGTCGGCTGAGTCGGCTGACGGCCGAGTCGGCTTCGTCTCGAGGGCGAAGCAAGGAAGCGGTGGACATGGTGGAATGAGGGCTATGGTGGAATGAGGGCTAGGGCTCACGCTGCAATCCCTGCAGTCCCTGCAATCCATGGATAGGAGAATGGAGAGAGAATGAGACGGACACTTGGAAGCTCTCGAGTGAGACGACATCGCACTCCGCACTCCATCTTACGACTGGCGTGCGACTCCTGTCTCTTCTGTCTCTCTCCCTCCACACTGGCAGATGTCCGATGTCCATCCCCGGGTCGCAGCGCCGAGAAACTAGCTCCAAGCATCATGGGAGATGGGACATGGGAGATGGCAGATGGCAGATGGGAGAACTTACGACTCTCGGCGATTAGTGCCCTCAGTGCCACTGCGCCATCTGAGACACGACCGACACACGACGCGCATCCCTCGTCTCACTCTCACACACTGCACAGACAATGAGGCTGAGACAACAAGACAAGACTGACACAGTCATGTGATGTGCGTACCGCACTTGCACTGAGACACGGGCAAGACGCGTTGGGTTCAGCGATTCCCCAGTTCTTCCCCAGTTACACCCCAAACTCGGCCTGACCTGTTGACCCAGGATGCAGAAGCCGACGAGCGATGGTACCCCGCCGTGCAACCGCTGTGCAACCACTGTGCAACCGCGGTGCAACCGCCGTGCAACCGCCGTGCAACCGCTGTGACACTGGTTGATCTGATTGATACTTCTTAGACACGAACTGGTATCGTCGCACACCAGCCAGCGTGATGTGCACTCTCACTGTCCCGGCCCGACTGGAACAGTAACTGGAATCGTCTCCCCATCCCTCCATCCCTCAGGGCCAGTCAGTGTCACGCGTTACACTTGATCTGATCTGCGCTGCAACTGCAACTGCAACTGCAACTGCAACTGCAACTGCAACTGCAACTGCAACTGCAACTGCAACTGCAACTGCAACTGCAACTGCAACTGCAACTGCAACTGCCCTTCACTCCTACACTCTTACCTGGCTGCGTACGTCGCCCAATGTGAGGCTGGGCGAGGCGGGGATCTCGCGCCGGACCCCGAACTCCGAGGTACAGAATATCTCGGAGTAACCACCCTCATTCAAGAGGTTTCGGCACCGGGTGCCTATACGTTAACGTACTTGGTAGTCACCTCACCCTCTACCACCGTCTGCTATGAGTCGATGCTGTGCTGACTGAGCACGCCGCCGAATGCTATGCTTGGCTGATGTCAGCATGTTGCCGGCTCTGGCTGCATAATATCTGGTCAGCTGCGCTCACTGCGTTCTCTGCTCCATCGCGAGCTCACTTCGTTCGTTCGCTCGCTCGCTGGCGGCTCCGCGGCAATTCAGATTCCTGCATGTGGTTGACTACAGATGAGCAAAAGGTAGGACCAAAAAACCGAGCTAGAGAAAGGTGAGGCGCAAGTGTCCGTGGTAACTGCTGAAAGAAGGATAGAGCGCAAAGAAAAAGGATGGGACGACTAGTGACACAAGAATATAGAGGCAAAGCGAAATTCGGACCGAGCGCGAACGGGGTATCGGGGGTTTACCTGGAGAAAAGTAGTCTATAATGTGTCGAGAGATGGGAGAGGCGGTTCTGGGTGTGGTCGTGGTGGCGGGGAGGGTGGTGGTGAGGAAAACAGCTGACCGGAGGGGAGCGGAAGGGTTCGAGAAAATACAAGTACACGATAGGTGGCTGCTGTTTAGAAAGGGAAGATCATTGCGTCGGCGGCTGTTGCTGGGGATCAAAGTACCGTGGCTGGGTCATCGTCGACTGCTGTGTCTGAGGCTGCTATTGTCAGGGTTGGGCTCCAGCTACGGGTGCTCCTGACCCAGTCCAGCTCACGTCCTGACTCCATGCGACTTCACCCTCGGCGTGTTGAGGGACGTACACCTGTTGCTGCTGGTAATTGGCCGAACCCGACGATCCGCTCGATCCCACGGCAGACCGCGGCAGCGAGTGCGGCGGCGGGGCCGGGTACACGGCAGACTCGTAGCGGACCGGAGGGTACGCCGTGCGGGGATCTGCCCCCGGGAAGGGGGCGGACGGGACGTACGGAGACTGTGACGGCGCCTGCAGTCTTAGTATGATCGAAACAGATCAGAGTTCAATGATGCACTCACCCGCACAAAGTCTCCCGGATGCGACATTGTCCGTCCATGACTTGACGCAACCCGAGGCGAGGAAACGACAGGGGTACTGTAGACGTACGCTCCCTCCTGTTTGACTTCGGGCCAGATCCCGGTCGTGACCTTGCCCTGCGGATCGCCAGCCGACGTTGGAGGTACCATTCCGCTGGATGTCGACTCGCCCCGCGCATACCGCAGTGCGTACAGTTGCCTACGCAGGTCATTGTTCTCCTCCCGGAGGTAGGCGACTTCATTCGCCAGCTGCGCAACGTCCTTGTTTGCGTCTGGCGAGTAGACCATCCGGCTCGAGGACGCGTAAGCCGCGTTCGCTAGTTGCCGTCGGGCCTCCTCTAGTTGCGCCGTCAGAACCTGAACAGACTCCTCGAGCTGTGAATGGTGTCAGCCCACATACATTGAACCAGGGCAATGGAGTAGAACCAGGAAATAGCAGCAAGGAAAAAGCACAAACATCAATGGAGTGGCGGTGCACGGGTTTATCACCTGTAGCCCGTTGCGCCATGCATCCTTTGCTGGTGGATTGATCGCAGGATTCACAACACTCATGTGCGGGTCGTTTGCATTGAGAGCGGTGACCGACCGAGCAAGTGATGGAGCGATTGCTAGCGAGCGGGCGAGCCTGTGCACCACCGAGACTAGTCTCGGACGGGGTGCAATGTGCGGCCGCCGGCTGCTGCGCCGGGACTTAGCGGCAGGGTCTGGGGGATGTCGCTCGCTAGGACGGTCGGTCGGTCAGTCGGTCGGTCGGCGGTGTACGCGCGTGCACAGTGTGCAGGTCAAGTGTGCGTGCGTGCGGGCCCGGCCAGGGAAGCGCTGGTGTGCACTGGATGCACGGAACATTGTCCGAAGGCGCCGCCGACCGGACCGATTGAATGTAGCCATTCAACGCCACCACGCCCTAGGCACCTGGTCAAAAGGTAATCTCGTACCGGGTTGAGCCCTAGCCCGCCCAGGCGCAGGGAGTAGCCCTCTCTCTCTCTCTGACGCTCCCGGATCCCTCTTTTCGCTCCTTACCAGACCCTAGGCAACCAGGGCTCATTCATCATCACCACGCTTGTCACCAAGACCAGACCACCCAGCTATCCTGGCCGGGCTCGCCGTCCTGGATGTCAAGTCCTGGCCGTCCATGCCGCCTGCCGCCGCGTCCTCCAACCCCTCCCAGATTAGAGGGAAGAGGGAAGTGGGGGAATGAACATCCTCCTTCGGAACAAATATGCCCCAACTCACTGCTTTGAAATGGGCCTTGCGTTTTTCGCGATGTCTTCGCTGCGCCTTTGCATTGCGGGACCGATTGTCACCGTCATCCGGTCCGCCTGGGCCTCCCCCGTGACCGGGTGGTGGAGGTGGTCCTCTTCCCGGTGGAGGAACCCCACCGCCCGAGGAGGGTCCTACCGAGCTTTGCATTGCAGTAGGGCTGACGGGTAGAGGGAGGAGGGAAGAGGTCGAAAGAGCTCGTGATGTGTGCAATTCTCGAGTCGCGGTCGGTGGGGGAAGGACGCGCGGTTGAAGGGAGAAGGCGACGAGGAGAGAAACGAAACGGATCCGACCCTGCGGCGGGAGGCTGGTTGGGTCGGTCCAGAATCGTAAGCGACGTTAGTGGTAATAATGATTGGATATGCAGTGATGGGTGACTTGACTCGGAAGAGAGGGAGGGAAAAAGTGCGGCCGGCGGGTCACGGTAACGGGGTCGGCGTCGGTGACGGTGGTGGTAGTGGGAGTAGTGGTGAGCTAGTGTGGGAGAAGGAGAAGCGTGCTGTGGGTTGTTGTTGTCGTGTCGTGCGATGTAGTTACAAGGAATGGATGTATTGGTTTAAATTTGGGTTGGGTCAATGAATGATGATGCGGATGACGATGGTGCCGGGTGGGATGATGTATGTGGTGAGTGGGAGAGTCGTAGACAGGCCCGCCCTTGGTTGCCCTTGGGTGTGTCCTGGTGTCGTAGTGGTCGCTGGCCGGATGAGGTGAGGGTGACTGAGGGCTCGCGAGGGCAGGATTACAGGTTTGGCTCTGGATGTGGGTGCGGTTTCGAATGTTGTTGTCTGCTGAGAATTGTAGCAGCTGCAGTTGCGTAAACAAGGTTCTAAGGCCGCTCAGTCTGGCCGGTCTGGCGGCACGACGGCACGGCACTATGGCGGCACTGGCTGTTTTCAACGGCACACGGCACAGGGGCACGGCGACACGGCGCAAGTGGAGTGCGTTGGAGTCGGTCGGCTGTCAAGAGGATCTTGTGGTTGTGTCTGCAGCGGGAAGCGTTGAGCCAAGACGCGTCGGTGCTGGTTGTGGGAAGAGGATAGGGAGGAGAGGGTGGGGAAGGAAGGACGGGTAACGGCGATTTGGAGGGCCGGCTTATGTTATATGGAGATGGCGAGATGGAATAGGGGAATGAGAAATTGGCCCTTTACGCAGCGCTCACTCTACCACCTCTGTTTAACACTCTGCTCCAGAGCCACTGCTTGGAATCCAGTCCGGTCCGGGGAAGCGCGAGGGCGGGGGGACGCACACTCGTACACAGAGATGCGGATGCGCGATGACGACGAATCACGGAGACTACAGACGATCGGTTGCCGCGGCTAGACAGTCACTACCGTGCGAGGCAGACGACAGACAGTGCACGAGTACGACGGCGGTGGTGACGACGAGCGGTAGAGTGATGGGATGGAGCAAGTGTCAAAGCAAACTATGATGGTGTTAAGGTATATGTTGGTTGAGACAGACCAACCCACAAGTTTGATCGGCCCCGTGTCTATGGCTGATGCTACTCGCGCTCGTGCTCCTGGGCTCCTTGCTTGATCCTTGATCCTGCCTCCTGCGATCCTGCAATCTGATACACTTTAGCGGTGAGGTAGTAGGCGGCTGAACGGGTCAACGGACGCCTGGTAGGCTGGCCTCGTTCTCCTTCGGCTCGCTGCTCGCAGGATTAGGACGTAGGGTGCAGGCGTAGGCTGGGCTCATGTAGAGGCGGCTGCTGCTGGCTCGTTCGCTCGTCCGCGCGTTCGGTCGTTTGGGCTTGAGCGCTTCTCTGGGTGTTCCTCTGCTCTGCTTCGCCTGGTGCGCCTGGTATGCCTGGCTCGTCTGGGATGGGACGCGGCGGCGGCGACGGCGGAGTAGTCAGTCCTGGCCTGAACGACCCCTCAGGAAGAGCCTCGTGGGCCCGACGGATGTATGATAATTGTTAGAGATACCTGCAGGATCCTGTCCTTGATTACAGTATCGACACTCTTGGGCTGCGGAGATGCGCCTGGCCCGGCAGCGTAGGGCGGAGGGCGGAGGGTACAAGGCGGCAAGTCAGAGAAGCAAGCTAGGGATTAAGGACTAAGGAGGAACACGAGAGGACCAGAGAACATGACCGTGGAAGGCGAACACAGGACAGGGACGGCGACCAAGGACCAGCAGCCCAGGAGCCCGAGCGGTAATGTAATCTAGAGAAAACAGAAAAGTGGAGAGGGGCTATCTAAATCCCTGGCTCATGTTAGGGTACCCTCAGCCTCGCCGCTTGCCGCCTGATGGTGGGGTCTGCGGCCGGCCGCCAGTGCTCTAGTCTACTACTTGTTTCCTACGATCCTGCGCTGGGTTTCCCCAACCTTGACAGGTCCTGCACAGTGGAATAGATCTCAGGTCAAGGCTAAGGATAAGGCGCGGAGACGGTGTGGCATGCAGGGTACGCATCAGACGTATGTCGGCAGCTGCTTTGCACAAGTGCAGGCATGGGAACAGAGGTTGTGAGCTGCTCCAGAGCGACACCCTCCCGTAGTTGTTAGGGGTGCAGCCAAGAAAGCAGACGTCAGGACATTGGAGTCGAGGGGCAGTAGCTCGGGGATTTGGCGACTTGTCGATCAACAGGGCGGGAGGCTTGAAGGGGTGTCGCGGATAAGCCCTGTGGTGGCGCGGCCCGAGAGAATGAGAAACATCACTGGCGGTGGGCTGGCGGCCAAGCGGCCGGGAGCTGGATTAGCTTGACAGAGCTCGCTGGACTGGGTGGTCCACTGGGCTGATGTGGGGAGAAGGATCTGTAGGAGACACAGGACGCCAGACGAGACGCTGCATGAAGGCTACAGGATACGCAGGACGTAGGGAAAGTGGTGTGGGAGACGAGACACAGGGACCGATGCCGAGGGAGAGTCACCTGCATGCAATAGGTAGGTTAAGCAGTACGTATGATGAAGAGCAAGCAGCCAATACGGTCGCTCGTATGCATTCCAACCCAAGCTAAAACATCAAAACATGGATGTCAAACTCGACATAGAGTTTTGCCAAACCTAATCGGCTGCGCTGAGACGGTTACAGGTTGTGCTTGTCTCCCAAGGCACCGCGCAAGAGAATGAGAAACCCACAGCCCGCGCGAGCCCGAAGCGCCCATCGCCCCAGGCCGGCTGCTGTTCAGGACATGGGGTAGACCAAGCAAGAATTGACGGCGACCTGGGCATGTGCTCACTCCCAACAGTCAACAGAAGAACAGGAGGGTCGCGAGGGGTTCCTCCAACTAAAAAGGCGGAACCACTGCCACTGCCCAGGGATGAGAAGGGGCCGCGGAACGAGTGTTTTGGGTCTCACCCAAAATGGCTAATGGCTTGCTCCTGCTGAACGGTCAGAGCGCTCATCCCGCCTGACGCCGTCTCCGCTCACCGCACTCACAATAACAAAAATGCATGCATGCAGCCCTGTCCTTTTTCCTGGGTATTGCCGTACAGTTTGATGTAGGAGATCTTGTTTCTTGTCATTTTTCGGATGTTTGCAGTGATTGTTTTGATTTTTGGCTGATAATCCGACGGGACGCGCAGGACATGACGAGAGGCGATGAGGTCACTTGCGGCAGAGTGTGCGTTGTCTCACCTTGACATCGGTCCGTTTCATTGTGGGTGTACTCGGAATGGCGAAATCGCTACTCTTGCTGCTCTCTCCGATGTTATGATGCCATGATGAGGATAGGTCCTAAAGTATTAGCCGACCTTCTCTCTTACCGCTAGTGTGGGCTGTCGCTGAGACGTTCGATACTCCACTTATGACACCAGCATCCCACTGGCTGCAGCCATTCTCTGTACATGACAAGTTACGTCAGACGGTACCTGCGGAAGACGGATCCTAAGATGCATTAGGCAATACGGCATGGGCCCGTGCACACATTGAAACGGACCACATGTACGCCGCGCCGACGGACGGGCCAGACTACTGCGCACCGTCGCTTGTGTTATTATTACGGCCCCCTGCCCAGACTGGACTGGCCACTGTGCTTCTGGGACTGGAACTCTGAGCTGGGTGGGGGGGAGGGGGGCAGCCGCATCCCCGAGCAGTCCGAGTAGCCCGAAAGCCAGAGAGGCATCGAGTCCCACACTCACAGGGCCAAGCGAGAGAAGGTGGGCGGATTCCCAATCTTCGCCCCCATCGCTGCTCAGCTCCCCAACGAGTAGGCAGTATGGAGGCTGTGCCCCAAGGATTGGGACCTGAGTGCATTATGACGGCAACGCCTGGCAGCGTTAACGTCAGCGGCCACTAGGAGCGCCGCTGGACGGCCAGGGAGCTGGTCTCGAGGTTCCTGTTGTCCTAAAACCAGACTCGTCAGGGCTCCTGTGAACTCTGCTTGCCGTTCTCCTGCGTTCTGCAAGACTCATCCTCCGCCCCAGGCCCCAGGACCGATTTGCTTGCGCCGTGTGGGTTTGCGACCCCGTACCTCTTGCCATCTGGCAGGTCTGGCTTGACGTCTCAAGTTTATCGTTTGCCAGCGTCGCAGGGGCCTTGCGAGTTCCTTAGTCCAAGAAACCTGAATATTTCAACATGAAACGTGACCCTCGCCTCACATGGCTCTATACCTTGGGCTGAGCCAGACAGCAGCAGCAGCGTGGCCGCCTCGCCAGAGCTTGTTATTTTGAATACCGTCAGCGCTAGAACCCCGCCAGTGATTAAGCGACGGTTCCACCACAAGTGGAGACTACAGTGGGTCGCCGGCCCAGTGAACCGGACGAACGCGATTAGTCCGCTGAGCGCTTTGAGCACTGGGCGCCGATTCCTGCAGGACGTAATGGAATCCGCGGCTGTCTGCTCGGTCTTGTGCTGTCCAGCGAGCAGAAAACGCTTTCGTCAGCACGGACTGTCGGTTGTGCGCCCCCTGCCGGCAGTGGCCCAGGAAGAAGGTGTGGCTTGCGGCCGAGGGCCGTTGGCGGTTGCTGTCGCCTCTGGCGGCCCCGAAAAAACGGTCAAAATCCACCCTGACCCACCCTGTATTTGCGAGTGCCCTGTGTGGTCGATCAAATCTATCTGTTGCCAGCTGCAGCTAACCTGGTCCTAACGCGAGCCCGAACATGACAGTGCACGCAGCACGCAGTATATCACCGGCGACTTACCACGTCTCGTCCTGATTCCTATCCTGGACCATTTGGTGGACAGTGAGCTTCAAGGATGTACGCCTCGGTTCGAGCGGCTGTAGCCATAGCCCGGCCAGCCTTGGGCCGTATGTTCCACATGCTCTGTATTCACCTGTGCGACAGATGCCCGCTCGCTGCGTTGATGTGACTCTGGCAGGCCATGGCGTCCACTATCGGGGAATTGTGCCCGGAGTTACAATAGAGGGCCTGCGGTATGCTACTGTCGCCGCGTCCACGCCCTACATGATCATCTCGCGACACCCCAGGGTGAGCTCTGGGAGGCGCCAGACGTAAGTGGCTGAGGCTCCGAGTGTTCAGCGGAACCCAAGGGGCGATAGGGAGCAGGGAAGTCGTGTTAGAGATGGGACGAACAACATGGGAGCCGCATATTTCGCGTCCCCCTCGCCGCAGCGTTGTCCGCCCTGCCTCCGGGCAGGCCTGTGCTCGTTGCTCAAGGGGACATGATCCGTCGCTGCTACAGTTTCGTGTTCCTTCCGTTGCCTCCAGCCGCAGCTGCGCCTGCGTACCGTGTGGCGTTTGCCGTGGCTGCTGACGCACCGCTGTGTCAGAAGTCGAGATCATTGGCCACGACCATAAACCGACGACACAAAATATCACCCCACGCACCGCCAAGCGCGAGCTACGGGCTGCTCGTACACGGACTTCCCCCGTCGGGCCCGTCGGACTCGACACATCGTGGTGTCGGTTCGGACGGTGGATATCCAGTGTCAGATTCGCTGCACGGACTCTGCTCAGCCCTCCGCGGTGGCGTTCGTCCCATTCGAAGAGCGCACAAAGGCAGGTCGCTGGATCCATTGATTCACCAGTGATCCACTGGCCACATCACTTCGATCCTTTGGCAGAATTCGGGCATGAACTGGGTAACTTTGGGGCGGGGTACGCTACTGCCCCGCACCTGAATCGTCAGATGGCGCTCACTCAGATCGTCGATGCAGGCCCCAGACGCATGCGCGCATCAGACGTTGCAGACAGCGCCCCGGCCACAATCGACCGCCACTTCCGCCAGGTGTTGCTGCATTACTGTCACAACTGGTAGCGATCAGCTTCCCCTTCCCCCAGACCCGCTGGAAGCAGCTCAAGCCGCCTAGCTCATGGGTAGCACGCACGCTACTGCTGCTATCGGAATATTTCATGCCCCAGTGCCAACAGCCGTCCCCAGTCGAGTGGAGGTGATGGAGGACGTAATGTGGTACAGACCGGGGACTCACACCGAGGTAATGCCCGTGGTCGGCGAGTTCAAATGCAGACGCAGTATTCACGCAGCCAGAGCGTGCGAGGGCGCGAGCTAGCTCGGATCGGCATCGACATCATACAGGAACAAGGATAGGGAAGGGCAATTTATTTCAATTTCGTTCTTGTTAGCGCACCATCTCCACACCTTGACATATCTTCCATAGTCTGCTCACTGTGCTCCTGCGCGACCCGTCTCTGAGCCAGGCACAGCGCACAGCGCCTGTCGTATTGCAACTTGGACATGACACTGCAGGAATGCCTTCGCACGCTAAGCCTGATGGAGCAGACCTCGCGCAGTCGCTCTTTTCAGTGCAATAACAATGTTTTAGCGAGGTTAACGACGGAGACGATCCAATTCGAACCCACGATTAATCATCATAGCTGTTCATAGCTCGGTCATGACTCAGACACAGATTACAGATGTTGAGGGTTGCTGGGTGATCTGGCCGGCCGCTCTGGGACCATTGCGGCCACTCACAGTCCTAGGAGAGTCCGAAATTGCGAGCGCAGAGCCTCAGTAGAGGCGACAGTGCCAGTCAGACCTGGCGCGACACACAGACAGGGTTTGCTGGACTTGGACACCTGACCCAGTATCGGCAGCCTGACATGGTCGCATTCAACTGTTTGATGGCAGCCTCGGCTCAGCGAGGCGATCTATGGGAACCCCGACATCGCGGACGCACTTCCAGGTCGCTCCGAAGCGTATGACGCGAAACAAGACCAGCGAGTTGCGCCGGACTTGAGAGAGTATAGCATGATAGCAGAGAGGATACGCGTCAGGCGTCAGGTACGACCAAAGATTATATTACATGTTTCGGCACCTCGGGACATAGCGCGATTGCGATGTCGCACCACACGCCTTCCACCCTTTTGTGGCCCTGCTGGTGGCCGCATGGCGTCCATGGCGCTCATATCGCCGCCTCTCCCAGAGGCATTTTCGGAACGTCTTCAGGTCAGTCTCGTAAGGGGATCCTCAGACAGATTGCCTTGTAGGAACGCATGAGATCATCGCCTGTTATCCTAATCAGCGAGGGGGTAATTGATAGTTGCCATCTCTTTATCTCCGCCTCTGACATCGAAGCCGCGCTTCACAAATGCAAACCACTTTGCGCGGCACGTCCACATGCCAAACCATGGCGCCGGGGCAAGTGCAACAGTGTCTCAGCCTCTTGGGCCTCCTTTCAGGTCCAGCCAGGATCAACGCAAGTTTTGGTGACCCAGTGACGTCTTGGATCGCTCGGGATAATCCGACGAAGTGCGGCCTGATGAAGGTTGCGCGGTCCGAGCTGTGAGGTCTCCACGGCTCAAAGACGCTTTGAGCACCCGCCACCAGTCTCGGGCATATCCATCAATCCGTGCACGAGCCGTTGGATACTGTGGAGTAACTCTATGAGCCGTGTCAGCCGTGCACGTTTTGCCAAGGAACATTATTGAACCTTGCAAGTTGCAATTAGCGTGGCACGTGCGCGAATGCGAGGTATGTGTTGGAGGGCTGGATACGACTTGGTATTAGCCACCCGGGATCGGGACGCGTCTGTTCGTGCGCTCACCGCGCACTCGCATTCATAGTCACGGGCCTTCAAGCTTATCACTTGAACTCCGAGCGCGGCTGGAACAGTCGTTGATTAGTCATAGCCGCATGTTTCCGGTCCGTGATTGTCTTTGCGGCGGAGCCGACGGGGTCGGGGGTGCTTACAGGGTAGCTTGCACCGCATGGTCGTATCCTCTGCGAAAATCCAGCCTGTGTCCAGCCAGACCGGAAATGTAAAAGCTTCCTCATCCGTTATCTCTGAGTTCCGCGCTTGAGGAGTCTGGTCTCTTGGCCAGTTTGACCAGGCCAGCGCCTCAGATGGCGCCACGCTGCAGATCTTGCGATCTGTGCAGTTTGTCCGTCTTTCCATTCAGCCATGCACACGGCAAGTGAGGAGTGCGGGGACAAGCTCGCCCCGTAAGGCGCTACTTTGCGTTTAACGGGACTGGAATCACCTCATCGGCAGGGCGCACAGGGCTGGGTAGGGACGATCTGGAGATTGACGGCAGCGATCAACGTGGCACACACGGACGATGTGGTCAGCAAGGGTGTGTGCTGTTGCCAGCATGGTTCAGCACTGCTCTGCACAGTGCAAGCTCAGGCGCAGCCTACCTTCTCCCTTCATGGTTATACATTGGGACACATGGGACGCTTGCGCTGCATGTGAACGACACGCAGGCGCAGTATGTCTGGCTCGGACGGTGGCGTCCATGCAACGTTGCTCCGTATCCCAAGTTTTGGAGTCAAGAGTCAAGAGCCAAATCGAATCAAAGTTCACTGCAGTCTGTTACGGGTGAGCGGGCAGCTTTCGTTCAGGCTGGCAATGGGCTTGCCTCAGCTCGGGCATGCGATGCTCCGAGTTGCTGAACGTTTCGGAGCTTAGGTGCCAGAACGTGGCGTGGACGTGGCGTGCGCCGAATGCTCCAAACACTCCGTGGCTTCGCTTGGAATCAAAAGAGAGTTTGTCCCAGAAAGTCACTTGAATTGCTATGGTTCGAGAGCCGTGTTGACGCACAGGCGCCATTACGAAAGCACGGATTGCTCCACGCTGGCTGGCGGGGGCACGGGCTGGCGGGCTCGTTGCGGGCAGGACCGTCGAGGGGCGCCAGGGGACGGCGGCGCCGACGAGTTCTAGTCACAGAAATTGCGAGAAAGGAACTATTCATGACGACCCCGTGCAGCGAGGGTTCCTTGCGCCTCGGAACAGGAAGCTGTGTGAGTCGCAGCTTGCACTCGAAAGGACCACGGCGGTGGACACATGTAAGATCCTGAACAGGCAGCGCACTGTTTGAGGGACGATCACAGATCCTGGACTATCCTGGACTCTATTGAGGTACAACGCATGCAGAAGGTCAGTAGTTGTGAGCGCATCGCATAAAGTGCAACCCCTGTATGGTTGCTGCACGACCTCTCAGGGGTCGCCGAGGCCTGTGAGGGCCGCGCGAGGTGCAGTGAGGGTTGCCGAGGGTCGATGAGACCCGTGGCCGGAGTCGCATGGCTTGTCGTCATAGCGATCAACTCTGTTTACGCTGGCGCCGGCCAGTGAATCGTGCCTCTGCGTTCCTCGCCTTCTTGCTCTGAATCTGCACCTTCTTTATCCTGTTTCCTGTGCACGCCCTTGCCACGCTACATGCCGGTAGTCGCTGTGTGCTTGTGTGAATTACGAGCACTCGCTTCCCTTACTTAGCCCGGACGGATCATTCAACTCAGACCCGTCATGTCCGTCGTCCTTGGAACCTCTCCGATCTTGAACATCTACTGCGGGACGCACCGACGCGACCTCGTGGATTTCGTGTGAGTTTCAGGCAGGACTGTACAGAGCTTAACCCTGTGCGAACCGGACCCGCGACGATTCTCTGTGGACGAATATTCAGAGCAACGGCTGTCGGGTGTTGGGCCTGAGGATGCAAGTTGGAGACGCTGGGCTCCAGCTGAGCAGTTTTCGGGCAGCCATCATCCGTTATTTCGAAACCTCTCGGTATTGTTGGGGTCCAGGTTGAAAGGATGCTGAAACTCCCATCCTATGCACCCCTGCCCCGACAACTTGGGTATGCAGAGGAACAAACAGGTACGAGAAAGAGTGCACAAGGGGCATACGTACACCTGTTCCGCTGGTTCCTATTACACAGCGACCCTCACCAATGCTCGGCGCTCCTTAGATGGTGCTTTCCAAGACTCCATGCTTGCTACTCCGGCTCCTAACTCCTCACGGCTCCTTGGTCTCCTCCCTCCCGTCGGGGCAGATCATGGATGAGCTGTGACAAGAGCTGCGCTCTCGAGAACGGGGACCGCGGCAGTAAGCAAGCGTGCACCCCACACGGGAGCGCACAAGGAACAGAAGGGAACGAGGGGTTTGGAAACGCCCATGCGAGGGGCCGAGGATTCTCCTCGTCCGAAACGCTAATTGACCGCTTACCATCAACTAACACCTCCTTGGGTCGCCGACGACTGCTAGGGTGGCCCCAAGTCGTGTCCAAGCCATGCGCGGCCTAAGGACGGAAGACGCCTCAGCCACTCCTGCCTCAGTGATGGCCGGGTCACTGAATTGTTGGATGGCCTGCCCACCGCGAAGCCGGTTAGGTCCAAGTGTGGGTCGCGACGACCGACCCCGACCGAGCGGCGACCCCTCGTCCCAGGCTTTTGCGTCTGGCGTCATTGTCATTATTGCGTAACAATAACACACATCGGACAGATTCCAGCGGAAGTCTCAAACGCGATCTCTCACCCCCCTCGCCTCGTCCCTCCGTTATCCTTACGAGCACCTCTCGCCGCGTTCACCATCCTAGACGCGGGTCCTCACGAACCGCGGCCCGCAACCCGTGCTGTGACTCACTCAGAGACTCAGGACTACTCGGCGAAACTTGGCGACCATGATCGGAGGTCTGCCGCGAGTTTTGGTGCAGGAACAGGTGGGACGCGTGCCACATTGTGGCTAAACGTGTCCGCGTTAGTCCGCGCCCACTATGTGCGGAACGGTGGATAGACTTCTGACACTGGTTGCTAGCTCGCCACTGATACAATCCGCGGGTCCCAACAGGGAGTGTGGCGATCAAGGCTCAGACGTTCACAGCGACTGCAAGGGGTGCGGCGAGCCCTGGTTCGCAAATTTGATGGGCCGGCGACGGCCCGGTCACCAGTGTGAGATGGTGGGCCACAGTGGGAACTGGCAATGGGAGCTTGACAACATGGCAACACGAAGGCACGCCAGGCTCCGGCCCTGGGGACCAACCGCCTGGAGGGGCCGGAGATATCCCGGGACAATGTCAGGATACACCTGACAGGCTCCGCAAGGAGTGACGAGAGATGTTGAGATGGTGGGTGGACGATCTTCGATCATGACACGACATCACATCATGGCACAATCCATCAGCGGTGCTGTCGTTGCTGCACGAAGGGAGGCGGGCCTTGGCTCGGAATTCCGCCGGCGATGACGAGAGCAGGGGAGAAGCGGGTTGGTTCGGTTCGCGAGCCTGCGAGGCCACGGGGCGATCCTCGCCGCGAACGTCGAGGCCGGGAGCACCCTGAAGACGGCAGGAGTTCTTTAATGGTCGCCAATCAAAGGGACCTCCGGCTCATGGCCTTCGAAAGCTGCGTTTGTCTCTGTCTGAAGTTCACGGTGAGCTATTATGACCTTAAACTTGACTCTTCTCGATCGTTGGCTGGCTCTGCCCACTGCCGGACACCCCCAGGTCCGAGAACTTTGAGGGAGTACCCCCCGCTACTTACCCAAAGAGTCCTATTTTCCCATCACTAGCGCCGGAAGATGATCACCGGAGCCGGTGAGCGCAGCACTCGGCCCACTCGAGGTTCGCCACCATCTTTTCGGCCGTTTCTTGACCACGGCCCACTCAGAGCTCAATGCCGTCTTCGCTGTCGAAACATTGTGATCTCGACTTGAAACCCACCTTCTGCCACTTATGAAGTCGCGACCAGGCCGATAATAGCGGAGCCGCGGAGATGACGGCAGGTGAATAGTGGACTCACCGTCGGACCCACCGGTGGCGGTCTCGAAGCGACGCCTCGGCTGCAAACCCATGCAACGGTACGTTCCAGGACTCCGGTCCGCATCTCCCAATCTCGCACAGTGCTGTAACCATCTCCCGTTGTTACGGCACGTAGTGTCAGCAAACGGTCGCTGCTGATGATGGTATGCGGCGAGGTGATGACAGCGAGGAGGCGCCATAAGCAGAGGTCCACCGTGCCGCTGAATGGTAACGCTTCCGTCAAGACTCGTTCTTCGCTTCAATCCCTCTTTCGACGCGGATGGTTCAGTACGATTGTGGCTCTGCTGTAAGTGTTCTGTACCCTTTCAGAAGCACGGCAAGCCATTACCCCCACACCCTCCGGCTCAGCACTATCAGAAGCGAAAGTGTATCTATCGGTCATGAATCAGCGGCAGCGACGGGTCAGCC
This sequence comes from Trichosporon coremiiforme, assembly GCA_039545355.1. Lineage (NCBI taxonomy): Eukaryota > Fungi > Basidiomycota > Tremellomycetes > Trichosporonales > Trichosporonaceae > Trichosporon > Trichosporon coremiiforme. The sequence goes on from BCJJ01000010.1 coordinate 883,679, forward strand.
ACCCAGTGCGCCACAGGCGAACTCGGAGCGACGTCACTAACCGCATTTTCAGCTCAAGAACTGACGATCTCTTCACGATGTGGCTCCTTCCGGCTCAAAGAAAATTCGCAAAGGGCGATGAGAGCACGTAACTGAGGACAGCGTAGTCCGCAGAAACTTAAACTGCTGGCTGTGGCATGTCTGGCCGTCAGCTTTCAAATATCCATCGGAAGCTGACAAGGCTACTGGTCCCAAAACACGGGCTGAGGTCAGCTATGACTCTTCGGGGACCGACAGCTCACTCTTCGTTTCAGGCTGGGCACCAGCTTAGATCGACATGGTGGCAGTTCACCTCGCTCTCTTTCGGGCTGCTCAGCCTGTTCAAGAGTAGCCTGCGCGTCAGCTCATCCAGCCGGCCAATGTTCTAAGCGTCAGCTCGAGATGGCAGAGGAGCGAGATGACCTGGCTCGAGGGGCCGAGGAAGCTGCGTGTCAGCTCGTTGCCCTCAACGGCCATGGAGCATACCGCCACAGAATCACGGGAGGGGCTGGACGTCAGCTGTACCACTGTACCAATGCGGCCAAGCTCACGCCGTTGACCAGAAGACGGCCGGCTTGTCAGCCTGCTTGTCAGCCTGCTTGTCAGCTTCTACACTGTCGTGGGCCAAGCTCAGCGCCCTTCCTTCCCTTCCTCCCTCGTGCTCTCTGCGCCTGCCCTCGAGCGAGACCAGTGCATGTCAGTTCTTGCCAGGAGGCTGATCAGCTCACCATCGCGCCTGCTCCGCTGCTCAGTGCCAGTGATGACGAAGACGAAGAGACAAAGCTTGACGCAACTTGCCAGCGTGGATTGACGCCGGACTGACGCCCCTTGTCGTAGGTCCCACCTGAAACGCTTCTTATCCCCTCACCCCCTCGTCTCCGAGGCGCCGAGTCGTGACAGGAACGGAACCCTCGACGCCCGGCTTTCGCCATGTACCCGGCTGTTATTGTGTCACGCTTAATGCATACAGTTGTCTACTACTCTGACCTCTCTGAACCACTTCTCTGATGACGAACGACGAATGGAGGAAAGCGGAGGAAGGAGGGAAGGATGGATGGGACGAGGGAGTGAGTGAGTGAGCGAGGGGATGATGGATGAGGGAGCACGCCTAAACTAGGGTCACAGGTTAAGTCGAACGAGTGGTGCCACAAACGAGGCCGTGAACTGTCGACCTCGCTGCAACCACGAATAACTCATGCATATGCATGTTTCTTGCTCTATAAACAGTTGTTCCACGTGCATGGGAGTCTTGGTAACCTATATACGAAGCATGGTGCACCTGGGATCAATACTTAATGTGTCCTCCATTAGCAGAGATGGTGTCCTTGATCCTGTTAGGCATGGACATGATAAGTCGGTCGATCTCATTCTGATCATAGGTGTTCCAGAGCTCCGTAGCGGCAGCGAATAGCCCCTCCTGGGTGGTGGGACGAGGGTTGAGACGGGCCAGGCGGCGCTTGAGGTTGCTCCAAAGGTTCTCAATGGGGTTGAGGCAAGGAGAGCAGGGAGGGTGAGGCAGGAAGCGCATGCCAAGTTGCTCTGCCTTGCCACGGGTGGCCTTGGCTGTGTGGACGACAGCGTTGTCCTCTACAACCCAGGGCAAGCCATAACCACGCCACTGAGTCTTGACACGCTTCCAGCAATCAAACAACTCCTTCTCAGTCACCTGGGTGCGATAGATGGCCGCATTGACTCCCTTGCGCTTGGAGGTCGACTGGGAGGTGTCAAACCACACCAGCTTCGACTTGCCGCCATACCAGATAGCCCCCCAGCACATAATCGACCCACAGCTCGATCTGGAGGTGTACTGGATGTACCTGAGTGTCAGCACTCTTCCACAGCATGTAGAACGTCAGGAAAGACACTCACCGCTCATTGGCACGGTCAGAACCGATGGGGCGCGTCACATATGCTCTGTGGAGCTGGTCAATGTAGAGAGGGACCTCGTCACAGAAGATCACCTTCCTCCACTCTTGGAAGAGTCGCTGCTGCTCAAGAGCATAAGCGAGACGCTTCTCCTTGTGAAGGGGGCTTAGATACGGCCGCACAAGAGCCACAAAGCGGCCATAACCAAGCTGGCGACGTGCACGGCGCAGAGTCATGAGAGAGAGGACAATGTCTCTGTCTGCAAGAGTGTCCAACACCTCACGATTGCTGGCGAAGGGCTGAGCCTCAAAGACCTCGTAGATCGCTCTGAGGTTGTCGGGAGTGAGCTTGGTGTGGCTGCGGGGGATGCGGATCCCCTGGACAGGGTTCAGAACAGCCAGAGCAGGTGGAATGAGAGCCTGGAGGCGAGCTAACATCACACAGTAACCCACAGTGCTCTTGGCGACGTTGTACTCCCAGGCGACAGAGGAATAGCTGCGGTAGCGAGCCAAGGACGCAATCTTGGCGCGGCGGCGAGGTGTGAGGCAAGGGCGAGGCATAGCTGCAAGTTCTGATGAGGTAGAGCTGTTGTGGAAGAGAAGTGGCACTCAAGGAGGCTTATATGCCACAAAGATGGACAGTCGGACGGACTCCGCTGCCGATATGCATGGTTTCGACTCAATTCTTGGATTTTCCAAAAGCCCAGCTTCGGAGCTTGATACATGAAAGATTTGGGGCAAGCACAGGCCTCGGTGGCTGAGATCTAGGGCGATAAGGAGGGTGGTGACATGCAGCTTTATTGTGGTGGTGTGGTGGCCAGTATGCACGGTGCGCTCTGCAGCTCCATTTGTCCGAGCTGCCAAGCATTCCTTTCGGCTCTACGCGGAGTTTCTAGGCATAAAGAGTACCGTTGCATGAGTTATGGATCAGAACATGAGCCACGGCGAGGTTGACGATGACGGGACCGTGCGCATCCGTTCGACTTAACCTGTGACCCTAGTTTACAGTACCCCGCCAACCCTTGCCCTCCTCCTCCACCTCCACGCCCGCCCAACGACTCCGCCCCTGCCCGCGTCCCAGTCCACGCCTGGGTCGCGGCCAAGGATCTCGCGCGCAACCCGCCTCGCGCTCCCGACGCATCCCTCCAGCAGCGGAATGCCAGGGTACACATAACTGCCGACGAGATGGACCAGGTCCTCCTCCTCATCTGCGCTGCTTCCCGACGCGCTTCTCCTCTCCTCTTTCGTCTTGACCGACCCACTCCTCGAGGTCGTCGATGCCGCCGAGTTGCTTCTAGACAGGGCGGACGAGTTGGACGTAGACAGGGAGGAGGGCAGTGAGGGATCCGGCGAGCTACCGCTCCCGTTGGCGCGGGCGTGGTACGTCTGAGGACAGGCCGGGGTGGGGAGGGGCTCGTGGGTCAGAAGAGAAAGCAGGGGGTCCGAGTTGAACGGCAGCGCGCGCTCCATCCGCGCCACACCGAGCACCTTGCCCGCCGAAATGGGACAGATCGGGTTCGTCGTCTGCAGCACGCCGCGCGTCTCGTGCGTCGCCATGATGTACCCGGCATCAGGGGCAAAATGCGGTGCTTCTAAACCCTTGCCGTCCTTGCGCTCCTTGTCGGCGGGACGGGACCAGACACTCGCGCTCTTCGGGTCGCTCGGCGGCAGGACGAGATTGATCATCCTCCCGTCGCCTGGCGGAATGACACTGTCTGCATCCGTGTGCGTCACGACGATGCTCTCGCGATAGTTGACGCTCCTCAACACCTCCTTCCGGATCTTCTGGATCCTCCTGATTCGTCCGCGATCCCGCCCCTTGCCCGCCAGCGTCATGTCGAACTCGAGGCTCTCCAGCAGCTTCAGACTCGCACTCGCCTCGGTCGCGAGCACGACGCGGTCAAAGGTCTCCTCCCTACCGTCCAGACCGAGCACAAGTTTCCCGGCAGAGTACCGTATCGAGTCGACGGAGACGCCCAAGCGCAAGCGAAGGTCAGGCGGCGACGCGAGCGCCATGGCGACGTCGCGCGAGCTGATCGCGCCGAGGGAGTAGTGCGCCGTACCGACTCCGGCGTGAACGTAGTCGAGCAGCGGCTCTGCGGGGGCTGCAAGGACGTCGGGGACCGTCATGGTGCCGACGGCGGAAAAGAGGGGGATGACGAGGCGCGCGACGAAGCGGCGGAACGGGGCGCCGAGGCGTGTCCGCGGCAGGAAACGGAGTGGCCTGTCGATCCTCTCGGCCGTTGCGTCGATGACAGCCCCGAAGGACGCCTTCTGCAGCCGCTCTGGCAGCAGGCTGTGCCAGGTCGCGAACGCCAGCGCGAGGAAGAGCACGTAACACACACCGGCGAGCAGGAGCTCGATCACCGCGCGCGCGAGCGCCACCGGAGACCGCCAAGCTCCACTCGGGAGCGAGGGGAAGGAGGCGCCGCTCGCGCCCTCGTACGTGAAGTAGGCGCGCTGCCCAAGTTCAGCGAAGGAGAACGTGTATGCTGACGGCTTGGGCGTGAAGCCGAGGTGTCGGTACAACGCTAAGAGCTGGGGATAGTATCCGCCCTGGAAGGACCGCATCGGGACGTCGACGACGGTGCCCTCACTGGCACCGAGGATGCTCGACGGCCGTCTCCGCGGCGGCGTCAGGATACGGCCCGTGAAGACGTCGCCGTACTTCTCCCCAGCGTCTGAGCCGCCCGATACCCGGCGCGCCATAGGTTCAGACGGCGGGGCGGGGAACAGACGCCTGCTGTTGGTCGACACGCGGCGTACTGGCGGCTCTGGCGGGACGAGGGGGAGGCGGCCGGACGAGGTTGCTGAGCTGCGCCGGGCCATAGGCTCAGACGGAGGGACATGCGAGAAACGGCCAGAGGACGTGCGCCGCTCGATGGGCAGGGCGGGGGCGAGTGTGGACGACGTGGTGGAGACGGGCGAGAGTGAGACGGGGTCCTCCGGCTCAGCGTCGAGCTCGACGCTGTGCGAGTAGAAGCCTAGACGGGGCGCCTGCTGTCAGCTCATCGTCGCAGAAGGAGAAGTCAGCGTAACGCCAGCGAACATCGCTGCACTCGGCATCGGCTCGGAGCAACATACCTTCTCAACGAGCCAGACCTCGAGTCCCGCCTCAGAGAGCAGGTACGCCGTCGTGAGTCCCGCAAGTCCGGAGCCGACCACGGCGACCTTTGGCCCGTCCACGCTCGTGCTGGGTAACGGCGCGTCACCCATTATGCCGGAATACGTGCCGCTGTTCGAGTCAGATGCGTCGGTGCAGCGTTGCGTCAGCCGCGCCGCGCCGCACTGTCTGATGTCGGTTTGTCGGTGTGTGGGTGGAAATTTGGGCAGCCTCGGTCTCAAGGGCGTTCCGGTTACCGGGTCGGGTGTCGGGTGTGTGAGACGGGGGGTGGTGAGGAATGTGTCGTGATGTGTCGTTAACGTAGTGTCGTGTCGTGATGCAAGAATGGATGTGCGCAGTGGCTATGCTATGCTTGACGGGTGTGGAGCGAATGCGAGCATGCAGGATTGTGATGTTGTGTGCGTGAGTGTGGGTGTGGGTGAAATCTTCTGGGTGAGAGCTAATATCGAGCGGCCGTCGATGGGGCGATGAGATACTGCGGGGCGCGGACTCACTTTCGATCGACCGTGGACTATGGCCGTGGACCATGGGTGCAAGGCGGCCAGGCCGAACGAAAACGGCTTATCCGGGCAGTCTCTCCCTGCGATCTCTGTACCTGTGTACCCGATATGGCCAGCCAGTGCGTCAGCGGGCAGCGGCGGAACCCTGACAGCAACGCATGGGCCTGTGCGCTAACCTCGATTCTTTCCATGCATAGAGACGAGATTCTTACTGGCCGGCAAGTCCATTGATGACTCGACTGATGACTGTGTTCGCCGCGCGTCGCTGCTCGCCGTCGGCCTGACACGGCCATACGGTCATTTCGCAGCGTCATTCCCTCAGCTCCTTAAGAGGGTCCGATGTTGCAGATGAGAGATCTCGGCGGACACTTCGTTCGCCCACTTGTTGCGTTGGCGGGTGACGCCATAGGATTGGCCCTCACAGATAGAACAGCTAGCTGATCGCACGAGCAGCCTGGATTGCACCCGACATTCAGACCTATGCTGAGCCTGATACGTGCCGTTATGTCATGAGCGTCCATTCAGCGGATATTGGCTCCACGATATGACCTGACTCGGCGACGTCATATCGCCCAGTGACGATCTTATCGCAGCCGTTGATACCGACCGCTGTGCAGCTGTGCTACGTCAACAACATCGGAATGCATATCGGGTCGTAACAAGATGGAAGACAGAATCTACTCTACTACAGAACCAGAACCTCATGATCTACAGCTCACCGTTCGCACGCTTGGGGGATCCCTAAGCGTACCACATGTGGTCGTCCCAGTCCTCTTCCGTGATCGTGAGCCACATGAAGAAGACGAGTCCGACGGCGAGGTCCATAGCGAACGACATGAGGAACGAGCCGTTGACCTTGCTGTGCGAGGCTCGGCAGAGGGGCTGCGATGCGAGGAACTGCACGACCTGTCCGCCAGCGAAGAGCACGAACGCCGCGATCAGGATAATAGCAGGCTTCGTCTCCTTCAGCCGAAGGATCGTGACGTAGATCATGATGATGAGGTAGATTACAACGGCCCTTGGACGTTAGCTAACAAGCATAGATAGAGGAGCTCACGCTGCGGGCCAAATCATTGTTAACACGAAAAGGGCAATGCTCTTGAGCTGCTCGGGATGCTCGGTGCCGACAAAGAAGGCATCGTTGTAGTTGAACCCGACGGCGAGGCCGACGTAGCACGTTCCTCCAAAGAAGGCGGCCGAGATGAGTCCCATACTGAGGAGCGAGGGGAGAGAGCCGTCCCTGCTCGTTAGCTACGACATTTCACGGCCGACTCACTCCAGAACCTGAGTTGCGATGAGACCGTTGTACACGAGCATCCAGGCGACGGCCGCGATGGCCGCACAGTGAATTGCCGACAGAATAACGAGCGGCTGGCTCGCCTGCTCAAGCATCGACGACATGGTCACCGCCTGCAGGGCTGACATGAATCCGAAACCCTGCCCGTCAGTTTGCCATCCACTGTCGAACCTCACAATCAAGAAAATCTGAAGCTCCGAGCGGCCAACAGCGGCTCGTCGGCGCTTCGACAGGAACAGCAGCGCGAACACCATCAGCACAGACACGAACGACACGACGACAGTGGCTGTGGGTTAGCTGCGAAAGTCCTTTGCCAACCTACCGATGTCACCGAGGCTGTCCTGGGTGGTGACTCGCGGGATAACGCAGTCGTTGCCGAGGCCCGAGCCGGCGTCTCGTCGGGCAGCGGCGGCCTTGGGCTCATCAGGCGAAGTGCTGGGGGTCTGCTGTCAGCTGGAAACTTTCCCTCCAGCATCAGAGGGCCGGGGATACTCACGATGGTGTAGTTTTGGTAGAACGTCGAGTTGGCCGGGAAGAGTACCTCCAGGTCAGTCGCATTCTGCCAGATCTGGTTGAACAGAAGGTTGCACTGAGGGAGCGCAGTATGTTGGCCTGCTGGTTAGCCGTGTTGTTGGTTGTTTGTTTGTGTTGGGCGGTGGTAGGTCGAGCGACATGGTCGGTTTGTTGTTTGTTTACTCACAAATCCAGCCAAAGCTTCCGAATGGGTCAGGCATTTTGAGTGAAGACAAACAACTACTCGGGCGACCAAGAAGTGGATGTCGTTATTTTAACACTGGACAAGAGTTCGGGATTTTAACACCGGACAAGAGTTCGGGAGTGATGAAATGGAGGAGAAGCCGCGTTTGAGGATTGCGGTGCTGCTAAGGCGGCAAGGGTGACGGGGAGGAGGGGTCTGAGCGGCCGGCGCTGGCAGACGATGGGGCAGAAAGTGACAAGACTGATCAACAGACGAGGGTTAAGGTGAGAGCCAGCTCTTGCAAGATGAGGTGTATGCTTCCAGAGCACAGACACTCAAGAGATCTGAAGGGGAGATTGGACGTGGTCGTTGAAAAGTGGAGAAGAGATGCATGTTGATGAATAGAGGTTATGAAGGGAGGCTGGGTGCTGGGGTTCGCACGAGCGCAGTAGTGTGACAGTTGCATTAGGAGGCGGGTCGGCGGTGGGGGCGGAAGTGACGATCTAGCCAGGTACTGTGTAACGGTGCTAGGTCGTGCACTGTGCGCTGGTACGCTGGTACCTACCTGTCAGCTGCGGTGCAACGTACAAAGTGCGAGAGGGTCAAGGTGAAGGCTGGCACTACGTTCCGACTCCTGGTCCTGGTACCACTTAACCTGCGACATGCCCGCCGCCAGGTTGAAGCATCCTGTCGCACAAGTTTTGACATGCATGCCAGCCAGTACGCTGCTGCCCTGTGTGGTCGAACACAGTGCAGTCTCAGGTAGCAATGCATGGTGGCGCTCTTCAGCAGCAGATACACGCTGAATGGATGGACCACGGTCTACTTTGCTGGCCTCGCCGACAAAGAACACAATCGGCAGCCTCTCATGACGATATGACGCACGCAAGTACCACCGATCCAGTGGCGACCCCCTCGGCGTGCCCGTACTGTGCATTGTGCACTGCACTCGGTTGAAGCTTGAGAGTGAGGAGCTCCTGGAGCTCCGAGTATGGACATGCGACCCGTACCTCGCCGCCTGCCGCCTGCCGCCTGCCGCCGTGCACCGCTCACCCTACTCCCCAGCTCACCATCCCTCCTCGGTACGCGGTGTGATCCGGTTGCTTGCCAGATCCCGAGTGGGTCGGAATTCCCCGTTACGGCAATTCAATCCCCCCTCGACGTGCCTACGCGTCGCTTCCGGTGTTTCATCCTGCAACTTGCCCTCCTCGGCTCACTGTCATCGACCGTCTTCCTCAACTTCAAGTTGCGCATCCACCATCCAAATCGCCACAACCATGTGCAGAAGAGATCTGGTGTGCACACGGACGAAGGCCCCGGCGTGGTCCAGCATGCATGTCGCCAAGACTGACGTGGTCACCAAAAACGGGTGGTGCTGCTGTTGACCGAGTGCCAAGGGGACAGTGGCCGACCTTCCCTTTCAGGAAGTTGGAGAGCGCTGGCTTGGCGGGATGCCGAGACCCAACCCTAATCCAAACCTTCCCTCGTGGTGTCGCCGTTGGACGCGCTGCACCCTGGAGTGGATTATTTCATAAATTCTAATCAGGTGTACTGATCGCTGTTGATGAGGATTACGAGGGCACGTTAATGGTCCTAATATAACTCACAGTATGGACGCGTCGCAAACAGTGGCGAGGCATAACAAGGCGGGGGCCCTGAAGCCGGGCGTGCCATGGGCCTGAATTCCTTTTAGGGACGGCCGGACCTTAGAATTGGGTGGGTTCGTGCTGCCGGACAACTCGGCCACGTTCCCTCATCAACCCTAGTACCCTAGTGCTGCAAGACTCAATGCTGCTAAGGACTCGCAACAGAGTACTCCAACCACAGCGAGCCATACGAGCCATACTTAGCACTCGGGGTCTTCTGTCGGACCTGAGCCACTCATCGGTTCCCCCCCATAGGCTGCACCCCGGCATCCCACGCTTCAGGTCCACCCGTTCGTCCCTGGGACCCTGGCATTCCAACTGCTCGTTTTCAGTGACCTCTTGGCCCGATCTTACCGGGCTCTCCGGCTCTCCCATACCACACGATGCACCAACCGTAGAGCTAAACTGCCTTGCTCCTTGGTTGGGCAGTTCCATAGGCTTGCTTGGGCTGGGAAGACACCAACAACGCCTCGCCCCTGCCCTTCTGGCTGAAGCTCTGGGGGCCACGGACTTGGACCCAGCCAGAGACTCTCCAGGCTCGGTTGGGCACACCGTGTCCCCTGTCCACCAACCACCCTCGCGCACCCCTCTTCCTCGTCCTCGTCCTCGTCCATTATTAAAAGCAGCTTTCTCTTCCTTCTTCTACTTCTCCAACCGACAAACTTCGACAAACACTCTCTTTTCCAAAACTCTACTCTCATACCCCTCCTTCTTTCTCTAATCAACTCGACCTCCTTCAGTCAACATGTTCGCTCTCATCGCTGCCCTTGCCTTCGCCGCCGCCCCTGCCTTCGCTGGCGAGCTTGAGGACCAGGTGAGTAGTCACACTCCCGCGCGCCGCGCCTTTCCTTTCCTCGGGCATCCATCCGCTGACCATCCAGACGGCCACCTTCAACATCTCCCCCCTTGACCACCCCGACCTCTGTCTCTCCGTGAAGGACGCTGGCAACGGTGCCGCCCTCAAGCTCGACAGCTGCACCGTCGGCGCTGGTGTCGCCTACACCTACAGCGTCAAGAGTGCTTCCCTCAAGGCCGACGCTAAGGGCGCTGACTACTGCATCGACGTCAAGGACGGCAACGCCCACAACGGCAACCTCCTCCAGCACTGGATCTGTGTTGACCCCAAGTCTGACAACCAGCAGTTCGACTTTATCCCTGTCGATGGCAAGGAGGAGCAGAACGTCTACTCGATCAAGTGGTCCGAGCACGACTACTGCCTCGATGTCAAGGACGGCAACTTTGCCCCTGGCGCCGACATCCAGATCTGGCGCTGCGTCCCCTCAAACACCAACCAGCAGTGGACCGTCTCGAACATTGCCGACCAGGACTGCGATGGCACCACCGACGGCTCGATGGAGACCTACACTGCGGCCCTCCAGAAGGAGGAGCGCAAGCGTGGCCTCGAGGGTCACCGCCGCCGCACCATCTTCTAAGCGGCTGGTCCCCTTACCTCTCCCTTTCACACATTCCAGAGGCTGAGCCGCTGAGTTTTTGAGGTGTTTGTCACCACCACTACACACTACCACGACCACATTTGTCTTTCGTTCTTCAGACACTCATTCCTTTGTATCTTTGGATTCATAATGGTGGCGGGCTCAGCGCTCCGTGAGTGCCCCGCCTGCTATGCAAACAAACCCCCGGGCTTGATGCCCATGTCTAGACTACTCGCTGCATCAATGGGCACTAACGAGTTCTGGCTTTGTTCTGGCGGCAAGCTGGCGGGGGCGCGATACTGCGACGAGTGGCCCCCGGCCATCTGCAGTCTTGCCTGCCCATCTATTGCGCTGTCCGTTGGCTGAAGTAGATCTGCAATGGTCCGTGCATGGCATGCTGGGATCAGCACCGTATGCGGACGGCCTCGGACATGTCCAGTCAGTCAGTGCATAGTCAGTGCGCGGGGTGCGCGTAGGTGTGCAAGCGAGTCGCGTTCTGGCAGGGTGGTGGTGGCGCAAGGGCGTGCAGTGGCTGATGTGATCCCAAGATCCAACCTGAGCCGCAGGCTCGAGTGGGAAGATGGAACGGGGGACGTACCCCGAAAATGAAGACCGTTTGCTTGGGAATGCTTGGCCGTGGCCGCGCGCCCCCCTTGTCCCGTGACCTTGGCGTGCCATGGGCAAAGGTGCGCGGCAGGTGACGAGAGGGAGGGCAGCCAGGCCATGCTGGCCAGGCGCGTGCGCAGGGCCCGGCGAGCGCGGCGATCGCAGGGCTGGGACGGGGGAGAGAGAGGGAGGCCTGGTGCCATGGATAAGGAGAGATTGACAAATCAGCGGCCTTGATGCGGGGCTGGGCACGGCCTGTGCTGCCTGTGTTCTTTATTCGAAGTGCTGGATGTACCCCGCTCCCCAGCACTGGCTGTGCTGAATGTGGCCTGCTGACTTTATGACTGTACTGTCCGCTGGCTGTGCTGCGGGCTTGGCTGAGCGCTCTGTGCTCTCCTACATCTGAGTGTGGTCTTGTGGCATGCGCAGTGCGCAGCGTTACATCCTCTACAACCTTTCCATCTGCACAAGACATGCACAGGCATCCTGCTGGCCGTGGCCTCGGCCGGCTGGACGCTGAGCAGAATAGTGTGAGCAGAGCAGCGTGGGCAGAGCAGCATGGGCGGAGCGGCGGAAGCAATTTGGGGAGGGGTCAGCAGTGGCCGGCGCCGACGGAGGACAGGGCAAAGGCAGGAGTGCCGAAATTTTGCCAGCCACTGCGCCGAGCGGACAAGCCAGACCACGGCCGTCAGCTCCGTCCCGTCTAGCTGGCCGAGGAAAACTTTGAACGCAGCGCGATTTGGAGACCCCTCGAAGTGTAGTGGGTCTGGACTGTACGCCAGAACGCCCGGCGCCACTGCCACTCTGGGACTCTGGACGACGCGGGCTGCGCAGGGGTGGTGACTCACGCCTGTACGGGCTCTGCAGGAGGGACATTTCTGGTGACTTGTCGTGTTCTAGTAACCATATGGAGCTGCCCTAAACATGCCTTGATACTTAAGGCAGGAGTACGGCATTCTCTGCCAGGTGTGCCAGGTGTGCGGATGTCCTAGCGTGCCCCCGCGTGGGTGGACGGGGATATCCTGACCGAGTGACATGTTAGGTAGAGAGGTGGTTCTATCTTCGGAATCGCTCACAGGTTGCAGGAGCACCTCGGATTCGCAGCACATGGCTAACGCATTAGGTGGTCTTCGCTAGGAACTGATGTCCACAGAGGGGATGTACTACACCGTTGGGCGGACTTTTGAGGTCCACCGTTGACCTTTTACGCTGTGCACGTCCAGATGACGATGACGGTTAACCGCCGTCACTTCTCGTTTTGAACATGAGGGAGCGGCAACGACTGCGGATCTAACACTCTGCGAAGGGATAGATAGGACCTGGCTGTGCCTCAGCTACGGATAAGACGTAGCTGTGCCGCAGTTGTGCGTGATGTGTGCAGTCGAGAGCAGTGCACCACCCCTGGAATCGCCATGTCCCCTCTCGTCTCCAACTCCTCTGCGTGACATCGCGAAATCCGTCAATCCGCCAACTCCCCCGAACGTCCTCTAACTAAGTACGTTGGAGCGCAGCAGGCCCAACACACCTGTCAGAGTACGTTACGGGGTCCTACAGTTAAGCTGAGTCCTGCTCCATCTCTGTGCCGATGTAGCCGACGCTCAAATTCGCGCGACCTCGGCCACCATTCCTTCCCGCCCTACAACCTGCCCAAGGCTGCAACGTAAAGCGCGAGTTAGTCGGGGGATTGCTTCGAGTGTAGGGACGATGTTGAATCTGGGGTGCCCCGCTCACGAGGGCAGGAGGTGGGGGGAATTCGATTTTCGGCGACAGGAGACGACGCAGCCAGGGACAAAGAAAAAGTCCTGGAAACGCCATCTTTTCGGGCTCGGCTGCTGGTTGGGTCTGTGGTCGGTGGTCTGGGAACAAAGGGCCTCCTGCCTCTACCTCTCTTCCTCTCTCCGCCTGCCGTGGACTAGTGATGCAGTGGATCTGCTGGAGCAAGGGCTGAAGGGAGCTTGGCGAGGGGAAAGAGGTGACAGAAGGTATCCTGGAATCGCCATGAAGATTTGAGTCAAGACCTCAGAACGCGACGCGGCGGTGACTGTCTGCTCTGCTCGCCCGTATCCTCCGAGATAACGGCCGAGAATCATAGGTAGACTGCTTGGGATTCCAGTGCCAGGCACATGGGTACCAGACGACCTGGAAACGTCACATCTTTGGCGGCTCCGCGTCCTGCGCGCCCACTGTAGACCAGGTTGATGGCTGAGTGTCGCCTCGGCCCCCTCTCCCCATCCCGACTATTGGCAGTGTCAATGTATACATGTCTGGTGTACAACTACTAGTCCCCTTCAACCGGGGCAGATGAACTGAATCTCTATAGCATCACGCCACACAGGCGGCTAGTCATCGTCTGAGTCCTCGCTCTCCTCGTCGCTCGAATCGTCGACGCCAGTGGCTAAGCGGCGCATGCCGACGCCGCCCTCCACGAACCCATAGCCCGGGTCGCGTGCCTCGGCACTCATCATGAACTCATCGAGCGCCGCAGTGGCCGCAGCCTGGTCGCCAATCTCGCCGTCGGCGCCCTCAACGCCCTCCATCGGCTCGCCTCCGGCGCCCTCCTCGTCGGCTTGGTTCAGGCTTGCCTCGAGGAGCTCGGCCATCTCGTCCATGTCGTCCATCTCGTTGGCGAGGAATTCGCCCTCGCCCGCCGCAGCGGGCGCTGGCGCAGACTCGGGCGCAGGGTCGTCCAGCAGCTCGTCGTCGCCGAACAGGTCCTCGTCGTCGTCGTCTTCTCCCGCACCAGAGGGGAGGTCGGGGATCTCGTCCGGTCCCGGCGTCGGCGCGGCGGGCGTGATGGGAGTGCCGATTGGAGTGGCGTCCGCATCGCCCTCGTCGTCGTCGAACAGGTCGTCCGGCTCCGACTCCTCTGCTGCCTCGCCCTCTGCTGCCTCGGCGCCCGTTGGCGGGGGGTTGTCCGCCGCCTCCTTCTCCTTGCGCCGTGCGTCGATCGCGTCCTGCAGCGCCTGGCGCGCGGAGACCTTGTTGTTGATGTCGTCCTGGAGGCCCTTGATTGTCTCCTCGAAACGCTTCGTGATGATCGGGTTGCCTGATCCCGTGAACCCAGCGCGCTTCTTCTCGATTAGCTGCTCTAACTGCTTGATCTCCGACGTGTACTGCTTGATCTTCTGCTTGCGCTCCGCGACCTCGGGGTCGTCGTCCTCGGCTGCCTCCTCTTCCTCCTCGTCCTCGGAAGCGGAGAGGCCGTCCTCGTCTTCGTCGCCCTCGGCCTCCGACTCGGACTGCTCCAGCTGGTCCATGAGCGCTGCCTGCAGATCCTCGTCCATCTCGTTTTCGTCCTCCTCCGGATACTCCTCCTCATCGTACCACTCGCCCTCTGGCTGGGCCTGATACTCTTCGCCGCCGTACTCGGAGCCTTCGGGCTGCCATCCAGCGTACGGATCCTCGGCACTCCAATTCACATAGTACGAGTCGGGCACGTCCGGATCCGGGTTAACATCGATCAGGTCTGAAGTTAGTTTAGGGCCAGGTGTCGCGTAACTCACCGAAGCTCGTCTCGTCTGCGTCATCGTCCTTGTTGAGGAGCTCCTCGACTTGCTCCTCAACAACCTCGATCGTTCGTCGCGACAGACGCTTGCGGAAGCGGCGTTTTCGGACGTGTCGGAGCGGGGGCGTGATGCCGTGCGGCCAGATGTAGTCGTCGACGTTTAGCGGCGTGCTCGTCACGGAAGCCTCGTTCTGAACCGGCTTCTCGACCACGAGCATTTGCGAGATATCGGCGACTTTGAAGAGATGCCGGTTGTCGAGCGTCTTCTGACACTCGATGATGTTCGGGAGATCGACGAGCTTGGAAGCATATGTCGTGTCGCCGATCTTGAACACGCCGCGGCGCGGGTCGAGCATTTTGAACTCGAGCGCGTCCAGTCCCCTACCCTTGCCCTTGATCAGGTCGCGGAGGCCAATCTCACCATTCTTCCCGTCAGCCACTGATGGCGGGACGCGCAGGATGAACTGCTCCTCGAACGCTAGCGGGTCCTCAGGGTTGTCGTCCAGCTCGCGGTCGTACTCGCCGAGGAACGATTGCATGCGCCCGCCCGAGGCCGCCGCGCCGCCAGACGCCTTGAACGAGATCTTGAGCTTTGTCGGCCCTGCGCTCGCTGCTTGCCGCGTGCTTAATCGCGTGCTCTGTCGGCCGCCACCGCGTCCTCGTCCTCGTCCCCTTCCTCGCCCACGACCTCGGCCCCTCCCACTCGGCGGAGGGTCATTTGAGGGCCCGGCATCGGGCGAGTTCAGGTTGTAGGCATTCGCGTCGTACGCCGACGGGCCTGCGTTGAGCCCGGATGCGTCCATGGCGGTGTCGGCGTGGAATAGGTTTGTTAATAGGTTGCACTGCGATCAGGTCAAGTTCAGCATGAAGGTAGGCTGTGGCAACAATAGGGCCACGTGGATTTGATGCCGTCTTCACCCCTGGCTGCTACTTAGGCCTACTAGTCAGTGCGAAAATCATAAGGCGAGATGGCCGAGCGGTCTAAGGCGCTGTGTTAAGGTGGATCAACATCCCCTCCGCAGTCTTCGGACGTGGGTTCGAATCCCACTCTCGTCAAGAGGGTATTCAGTTACCTCCTTACGCCCTTCCTTTTTTGGTTGTGCGTCTACCTCCTGAATCCTCTGACCACTTTTGCATGCATGCTTGAGGTCAATGCATTAATACAAACATGACAAACTCCGTAAGAAAGGAATTGGATGTAGCGGACATTACGGGCATAGTGGCACACCGTCACGTCACGGGCAAAGCAGGAACATGCTGGTGCGTGCAGGCACGATGTGGCAGATGGCGTAGTCATATCCGGGTGTCTGGCATTCAGACCGTATGCCTGGCCGACTCGAAAAGTCGAGTGAGAGAGAGGAGTGGCCCGTGCTCAAGCTCAAGGTCATCCTCGCGACGTCACTACGTCACTGTGAGCCCAATTGCTGGGGGTGGTGTTCCAAATCATCTTGTCGGGCGGACTAATATGCATGGGACGAGGTGAAATTCGAATGGTGCAGTTGTGTCACTTCGACACAACGGTGCACATTGGTACGCGCAGTGAATCAGCGAGCGGGTGCGACTCGAGCTATGACGACAGTGGGACAGGCGCTGGGTCGGCGCTGGGTACGCGCTGGCGAGCGTTCTGGACGAGCCGGGGATCTGATCATCTGATCCCCCGACCCAACTCCGAAACCGCCCTCCACACCTCTGATCATGTGGACAGCTGCGAATCGGACGAACTCGCACTCTGCGATGGTCGCGCGATAACCGGGCCCCCACCGAATCGGCCAGTAGAGCTGCCCGGCACATACGGTCTCGTTCAGGAGCGTGAGCGTGCACAGCGTGCGGCAGGTTTGTGGTTCCGGCTGACAGACCGTTGCCTCGTGTTGCCGCCCGGGGTTGGATCCTGCGAAAGGCGTGAGGCGTACGCGGCGGCGGGCGAGACTCTCTTGCAGCGGCGTTGGGTAACGTAGTGTAGTCGGGGATGGTGATGGTTCCACGGTGAGCTGTGCACGCACGTCCTGCACGTCCGTCATTAGTGCGAATTATAACAGCGCATTTCGCGTTGAGGAAGGTTCAGCCAAGTGCCATGTGCCATGTGGGACCACGAGGTTGTCACAAGTTGCTGCGGAGAACGCCTCCGGTCATTAATTACATTTCGAAATCAAGACAGGCAACAGAGGGGACGGGTATGAGTTTATCCGAGTACCTCTGAGGGATGCTCTGAGCACGCGACGGGGGTCGTGGTATCATTCCGACACTGCGCCGTTGTGGTCTCGCCACCCGCAGGTCGGGGTTGCGCCGCCGCTGGGCATCCCTGGCCGCTGCATGACCGGGTCCCCGTATAACCTGCGCCGCGCGCCCAGACGACGCTATCAAGCCTGATCACTGACCGCGAGCGCCGTGAGTGGTGGCTCTTTCATGTGGCTTGATGGCTGCTGGCGCTGGGTAGGAGCTTAAGCAGGCTCCTCCCCCCAGGGGTCGGTAGGGTCTGTGCGTGGCACCGCCCGGCCCCAAAATCAAGCGCATACATCGATATTTTTTTCTATTGTTCTCCCCACGTTGCGAAGGCACATCTAGCACATGCGACTCAGAGAACAATTCGACTTGCCCAGAAGCCGTGACAGACTTCAGGAGACTCTCGAGCTTGAAGCGCATTGTATTGTTTGATTCGCGTTCTTGTATTAGATATAAAAGAAAGGATATTGAGCGAAATGACGAAAAACCACGTTTCCATATGTCTGAGCGCGTGGCGTGCATTCCTCACTCTCCGACCGCGCATTCTTGCTCTGTCACTCTTGCACGTCGGTCAGCAGTGAACAGTTTGCATTGCATGCACGATCGCCTTTTTGGGATCATCCTCGTCGGGCGGTACGTTCTACGTTCTTTGCCGCCTACAGGCTCTCCGGGTGGTTTCGTCTGCGGACACCTGCATTGATTAGCCACCCTTACGGCCCTCTGTGCCTGGGCTTGCGTGAATGAGGCACGACCTTACCTCGCGCTCGAGCACCGCGCTGTGCCTGCGGACCACGGCGTTGGAGCGCCACCGCATCAGACCACCAGGCGTGCGGGCCAACGCGACGGGCACTTTGAGCAGCTTCCCAGAGATTCTTGATAGCTCTTTGTCAGATTGCTCCTTGCCTCTGTCCGCAGCCTTGCCCGTTATTGTCTCACTCGTGCTGAGCCTCGCCAGCCACTGACCTCAGCCCTTTCGCAGTATCATGAGGAACAAGCGGCACAGTGACCGCTCCAAGTCTCGGTGCGCCTCTCCCTCTGCTCTTCTCCCTCGGCCTGCACTGTGAGTGCTCCAGCGTGCTCCTGTTCCAGCCGGTCTGGCCGATACGCCCATCAAGCACCAAGGTCCGGTAAACTTCAACCTTACCAGATGCGGCAGCGGCTAGACCTGGAGCCTTAGCCTCATGCCTGGCCGCGATCCATGACCTGCAGGCAGCCTTCGTCGGGGCTGTACAATGAAACGTGTATCGGTTTGGGGCAAAGCGTTTGGATCAGTCGCCACTCAACTGGTTGGCCTGCTCGGCCAGTCCGGCGGAGTCCGGCATGCTCTGCAACGCTGATCCCACGAGGCTGGGGACACGTCTGCAACAAACAATCAGTCATATCGCACACCCCGAACAAAATCAAGGCGATATCTCCAGATCTGGGCTACCGGCATACCCTCTCCAGTTCCACCTCTGACCTCCACCCGCGTGCCCTCCCGGCTTAGCCCTTGGCCAACACTCGTGACTGTGAAGTCTGAGAGAGATCTTTTCGCAACGCCCTCAGCCCAGTCTTCCAAGCCAGAGCCTGCGGGCACGCCGTGCGTTGAGCCATCGCACCGTCGCCAAGTTGCCCGGAACGGTTGATCAATCCTCGTGTTATCCTTGCTTCCTTTTCGACCCCTGACCGTCGTAACTAGCCGTAGTGAACCACACGCTCAGACACCACCGTATACTGGCAAACGTCACCGTGTCACTGGAACACCTAGTACCTGCTGTCTGTGTCGCCTGTCCCTCACGAGTGTTTTCTGGTCGCCGTCGCTGTCTCGGGTCTCGATTGCTCCAGTTTATCGTACCACTCGCTGGTAGATCCAGTCAGCGATCAACATCCGCACCCTGGCACCCGACGTCACAAACAAGCATCATCCTATAGTCCGTCGGCCTACACCTGGCGACACCAGCGCCCGCCTCCACCGTTGACATTCCTCAGTCCGCTGTCTCTTCCCTCCTGTCCCCTCCCCACAAGACAATACCTGACCCCACAAGACAAACCCATCTCACAGCCCACGCCCAACCCGCACCGGACCCTCCACGCCCCCTCGCGGGTCTCTCACCGGGTCTGTCATTGCGCTACCTCGCTCGCGGCCTGGCGGCAACTCGTCCCCATTTGATCTCATTACCCTTGATCGTATGCACCGACAATATCGTGGCCCCTTCTGAGACCCTCCCAACGATCCGGCCATCCTAGTAACCTCCCTCCCAATCGGTTATCATTCCTCAGTTTGCTCCGTACCGCCCTCGTAACCTCATAGGACCCGCGCTCCAAGCCCTCAGCTCCGCACGATCGCTCATCTATCCCACCTCGTCCGTCACTCCCCAGTTGACAGCTCCAGCTCCGATTCCCGAAGACTGCATCGCGTGCAAACGATAGATAGGGAACTTTGCCTGCGTTTGATCCTCCATATATCCCCCGTCTTCCCCTTCTAGCCCCTTGCGATCTCACATCCTCCTCTTTTCTCTCCCAACCATACCCCTTTCCTCGACGCGGTGACGAACTGATCGTCCAATCCCCGGTTTCATCACCCCCTCCTCGTCGTTCACCTCCGACGCCGCTCCCGACAAGCGTTTCGCAATCTCACAACCAAATCACCCAGAGAGCAGAGAGGATTTGCGTACCCCACCGTGCATAGCACAGGGCGACATTTTGCAACTTTGACCGACTTCGCCTTGAACAGAGGCAGACGGATCAGCCTCAGCTGCAGAGTGATCAACGGCTATTTCTCCCACGCAGTTGACTCGTCTACTGTTGTCCACTGCACACCGGCCTGTTGTTTCCCACATTGATCGCAGAGTGTTCAGAACAGCGCCCCCCCTATTGCCCCGTTCCATACACAGACAGCCAAGGGCCCTCGGCAGAAACCACCAAAACAGCCTTAATCCGCCCAAGAGCTTGAGACCAGAGCACGAGAGTACGACAGAGGGAACCACCGTATCTGCGTCCCGGTGTCCGACAGACAACAATTCGCCAGCCAAGGAAAGTGACAAGGAAAGACACGACCGATCGAACAGTTCGACTTTGAGCCACTTGTGCGCGCCCTGGAGTCTCCTCGCCTGTCCCCACTGCTCAACCGTTCTTCCCGGACATCTCCTCTTTTCTCACCCCTTGCGACGATTTCGCTGCATTCGCTACCTTCTACGGAGAATTGCGCAAACTCGCCTGCCTCCCCCGTTGCCTCGTGTGTACTGTTGCTGTTACGCAGGTGAAACACGCCGACATTACACCACATCAGTGGATCTCGTGAATCCCCCAATCGGCTGGGAGTCACGGTCACGCACTGGAGCGGGCATCGACATCATCTGCACTGCACCCACGCCACTCGGCCTTGCACTGTCTGCATCTGGGCGTTGAGCGCTCGACGGATTGTGCCGACCCTCCATCGTCGTTATCAGCTCCCTGTTCCCTAGGACGCTGCGGTCGCACCCCTCGCACGACTATAGCTCGCTCGGGAACTTGTCGTCCTACTACCATCGTCATACATCACGCAGTACGCCGCACGCACCCGCGCACCACATCCTACCGTCCACGCCTCAGAACCGCACGCCGTACACCCTCCCAGCCTAGCCATCTGTCGCCACCGCCTCAAGGCAGCTCGGCCGCGACCCGCTACCAAGCCTCCGCTCTGCCTCTGCCTCTGCCTCCGGAACAAGGACCCTCGTACCCGACCCAGCTGAGCGTGTCCGAAGCACCTCACCTCCTTTACACCGCACTCGCCGTCCACCTGCACTCGTCTCGTCCGCCATCGTACAACTCTCTCTTAAGCATACCTCGGCCCGCTTCATTCGTCACCTTCCCCCCCGCCCCGAGTGGCAAACTCCAGTCCCTCGCTCCCCTAGGGCCCATCCACACCGAGTGACTCAGCTTTGCCTGTCGATAAGCTTTACGACTCGTCCTTCCTCCATCGTCCCACACGACCTCGTCGAGTCTCGATCCACTTCGACTCCCGTTATCCCTCGACCTAGTTGTCGTACATGGGCTGTACTCTCATCTCCAACCTCGCCACTCCCGACCTGTTGATGAAGGGGGAGTTCGACTTAGCAAGCAAGCCTCAACTCGAAGGGCATGGGGCCAGTAGTGCTGGTGCAACTGCTGGGCACGAGCCAACGCCTACGAGCCTCACCAACGTCCTCTCGGCCGCCGTTTCAACGGTCCAGTCAAGCCCACAACTGGCGTCGGCATCACCCTCGATCACCTCGGCGTCCCTCCACACATCCACCCCGATGTCTTCCTCCATGTCTGTCACCACAGCTCCCCCGGGCACCGCGCCCTCCACCGCGTCCTCGTCTTACACCATGAACGGCGACAGCAAACCCATGCTTGCTATTGGAACCCCCATACTCAGCCACGGCGGCAGTACGTTCAGCGCTGGTACGAGCCGGCTCAGCGCATCAGGAACCAGTTCACCAACGAAGACGCCCCAGCCAAGGTGTGTGGGCACACCGAATGTGCACTCGCACTCCTCCTCGATGGGCACGGCTGAGTCACCCGACCTCCCGATCTCGAAATTCCAATACGGCAACAACACGCTTCCTGGCCTGCCCCAGCAGCCCATGTTCGACTACTCACACCTTCCTCAGCAGCAACCGCAGAGTCAAGTACATCGTCCTTGGGACACGTCAATGGCAACGGGCACGGTGCACGGAAGCCATGCACAGCAGGCGTCGCCGGGGCTCCCTGGGCGTCCTGGTGGCGGGCTAGGTGGGCCGTGTACAGGTGGGGCCGGCGGAGCATTACGTGCGTTCGGGACGACGAGCGATTTCTTCGCTCCACGGGGTCTTGACCCAAGTTCGGATATGCTCAAAGGGGCGCCTGGGGGGATGCTTGGTGCGCCAGGCGGCGGACCGTCGACCATGGCTGGTGACACTTCGTCGTCGTTACTGCACCCGCTGCCCCAGCAGATGGCCCAGGTCGATCCTTACTGCTACCCGGCAATGCAGCAGCCTCTGCCGCCGCCCATCCGAATGCCAAAGAAGGGAAAGAACCACAAGAAAGCCGATGGCAAGCAGCCCACGTTCTTGACAAAGTTGTATGAGTAAGTGCCGAGCGACGCACCGACGCCACCCACTAAGGCTGATTGGCGGCTGCGGGATGCACGCGTGCACAACAGACTTCGAGACCTTTGCTGACTTGCCGCAGTTTATTGTGAGCCGTCTTATTGTGGAACTGCGCAGAGCGAAAATCACTGACGCCTTTCAAGGGACCGACAAGAGTATCACCATGTTAGTTCTCGTTCGCTGAGTAGGAACTGACATGGTAGATTATCCGATGGGACGAGGCCGGCGAAATGATCATCATCGAGCGGCCGGACGAGCTTGCCGAGAAGATTCTGCCTATGGTTTATCGCCAGAGTCGATTCGCCAGTTTCTCTCGGCAGCTGAACGTAAGTGGGCAACACTGTGGGCATGCCTAACTCCGCTCCCAGATTTATGGATGGATGCGCAAGGTTAGCCTGCGCCACGTTGAGAATGGCATTCACGACCCCGACGCGAGCACCTGGTGTGAGTACTGCGTGACAAGTGTGGCGGAACGATGCGGCAGTGCGGAACCGGACTCTCCGGTTCCCGCTAGTGTACCGCTTCGGCTGCGCTCGTTGACCTCACATGGAGCCTGGACTGACGTCTTCTCCACAGCCCACCCGTTCCTGCGCCGTAGCAGCACCAAGGAGGACATTCTCGGTTTCAAACGGCGCGTGCCGCCTCGACCGTCTCAGGCGCAGAAGAACGCGCAGAGGATAGCTGCCGGGGTAAACTCGAGCGACAGCGACTCGTTCGTCGGGCCCCCCTCCGCGGCCGACCCGTACGCCGGGCTGCTGGGCGGGCTGGACGAGAACAAGCCGGTGTTCCAATTCGGCCACGGGCCAGAGAACATTAAACTTCCTAAGTACATCCCGCCTCGCGCTCCCTTCGAAACCATCACGCGAACGAACTTTGGCCCCGAGCCCACACCGCCGACGCAAGGTCCACCATTGCCTGAGGCGTACCCGCTCGCGTTCGCCATCGACCCCAAGGGCAGCAGCAGCTCGCGGAGGTACTCTATGCCGACGAACCTGTCCCGTTCAGGCATCCCCGAAGGCCGTCCGATTCTGAAAGACCTCAAGGACATCTCGATGACGAACAGCTTCGCTCCTTCGAGTGCGCCAGCAACAGCAGGGACGTTCTCCATGCACAGCGTCTCGTCCTTCGGCCCCTCCAGCCGGGCAGGCAGCGACGTCTCGGTCGGATCGGTCGCCAGTTTCGCCAGCACGACCTTCAGCCCTAACGCATCAATGGCAAACCTCGGCATCGAGGATCAGTACGCGGTCGAGGAGGACGACTTCCTGCGTGGCTCGGCGGAGCAGCCTCAGTACCGCGTCGACGACGTGAGCTCGTGGTCGCGTCGTGGCATGGGCCTGCTGGGCCAAGGTATGCGTCCATCTCCACCGATGCAGTTCTACGGCTTCGTCGACCCGAAGATGACGAACAACCTCGGTCCCGTCAACTTTGGCGCCGGCTCCGTCCCCGGCATGCTGACTGCGGGCATGCAGATGCCTGGCGGATTGCAGGGCGCGATGAACGCGTCGATGGGGAACATGATGGGGCCGAACGTCGTGCCCATGTCGATCAACGTTGGCGTCATGGAGGAGAAGGGCCAGCCCGCGACCCCGCCCAGCACCGTCTCGCCCGGCGTTTATCAGAAGGGCTTCAACCTGCCGTGGTCGTCGCCAAAGGAGGGCGTCGTGACCGGCGGCGTCGGCGTCGCGGGGGTCGGCCGCTCGTCCCCTGCCCTCTCGAGCAAGAAGGAGCGCCGCCAGTCCCTTACCTCGCCATATTCGACCAACAGCCCGCCCCGCGGGCACGCTGGCGTCGTCCGCGGTGTCGGCGGGAACAACAAGCGCGACTCGCTGCCCAACATCCCCCTCGGGTCTGTGCCAGGCCTCGGCCAGTCGTCAGCCGCGCAGCAACAGACCCAGCCTGGCCAGGCTGGGCAGGCTGGGCCTGCGACCGGCCACACCGGTGCCGGCCACAGCGGCGCCATGACCGACGACGAGGGCCTGCCGAGCGCGAGCCTCGACCGCCCGCCTCTGTTCCAGGGCCAGCTGGAGATCGACGCGGCGGCCGCGCACACGAAGGAGATCAGCGTGACCGAGTGAGGGTGCTCCTCGGGTGCGTCCCATGTCCGTCTGAGGCGACAGCCCGTGAACGATCCCATCTCCGCATAGACCAAGCCCAAAACTCAACCAAATACCAAAAAACAATCCGTACACTGTCCCGTTTACGACCTTGCGTCAGCACCAGCTGGCCGTAGATCTCCCCGCCCGCCTCTGGGCGTAACAGAGGGCCTGTCCATTGTCTGTCTCCTTTGTTTCTGCCTTGTCCCCAGTCCCTAAACCTGCTCTCGACTCTGCCCCTGCGCCCCGCCACGAGTCTGCCCCGATCTGTTCAGATCTCCCCAGACCTCCTCCAGACTTACCCAAAGTCCAGGCCTGTCACATGTCTCTCCAAAACTGTTTCAAAGATTCCCCCACAACCCCGCCCCCGCATGAGACGCGGTTAACGACCACCTACCCTGCCCATAGACCGTAGCCTCGAGACTCTACACTTCCCTCCTAAGTACAGTTGTATGATGACATGAATGTCTTGATAATAGGCGAGCGGCGAGTGAGGCGAGCTGCCAAGTCGCCTGGATGGTAAGGGAGGAGCGACTGTCGTGAATGCGAGGAAGGTCAGTGGGTTAGTTCAGTGCTCGCAGCACGCCGTGTCCATGTTGGTTACATATCTGGTATACTGGTGTCTAATCGGTAGCCTCGCTTCTCCATCACCTTCTCTGCTCTCTCATGACCCCGTCCTGATCTCCATCACTTTCCCTCTGCTCCTCTTCGTCTCCCTTCTCATCTACTTCCCCCCTCGTATCCCGCTCCTCCGAGCCTAGCTCTATGCCTCGACTCAGCGAGCTCGAGGAGCGCAGCAGCTCCGGAGGAGTGCAGAAGGGCATGGGAAGAAGAGATGAGTGAGCCTCGGCCCGCTCTCGGCCAGCGACCGCGGACGAGCTTAGCGGCGCACACCCTGACTCCTCGGCTGTCCTCCACGACGCGAAATGGCCCTCTGGATGGTCGCCCTTCCACGCGCAGCTCCGATACCGCGCCCGCGCATCGCGTTCGGGCCGACACGCTTGAACATCGGCGCGTGAGCGAGGAGGTCGGGGACGATAATGAAGCGGACCTGTTTGTCAGCTCCTGTGCTCCAGATACTACGCTGAAGAGGTGTTGATCCCCGGTGTCCGAGTGGGTCGAGTGGACCCAGTGGTGAAGGCTAGCTCGGAGGGCAGGTCGATGCACCGCTCGGCGGAGGGAAGGAGTGCCCACAATGGCCAGACTAGGCCAGACTCGTTCGCGGGCTCGACACTCGAGATACGTGCCCACTCGGAACGGGTGATCGACTGATCTCTCGGTCCCCGGCATTCGGCACTGCGCGCCTCGTGCCTTTCACCTACTCACCATGCTACCACGGATGTAAACCTGCTCGAGCTGCGAGACGCGGCCGTCGCGCGCGGTCACCGTGATGTCCTTGAGCGCCATGTTGAGCGAGTCCTCGGCTGTTGGGTTGATAACGGCGTCGGCGACGTCATCAATATAGGATCGGTGGATAAGTGAGTCAGGTTGCGTTCGAGATCAGAGCGAACACATGAACAAGCGGCGTCCGATGGATTCAGAACATGGAGAAAGTCGAGATCGAGGAGATGTTCAATAGCCCATCGTTTCACGATCCAACAGTGCCAACAGGGCGAGGCAGCGTAGGGGCAGGGGTCAAAACAATTCGAGAGCGTTTAGACAGATCGAGATACGGTGGGAGGGTTGGAGGTATTCACAAAGAGATCAGAGTCAGCACACGGTTCAATGTCAAAACAACAGCGACCGCCTGGCTCTCGCGCCCCGGCTAGTCGCCGGTTACTCACCCTCCATCAACTTTCCACGGTACATCTCTCCCGTCTTGAGCTCGACGGTGACGATGTGTCCGAGCGACTCGTGCAGGAGCTTGACGGGGACGCCGAGGTTGGCCATGTTGTCTAACGTTCGCTAACTAAGCCGATCGATCGAAGGAGAGGTCGCGAAATCGCAGTCGGTTCCTGCGGAGGGCGGGTAGGGGAGCTGGTGTGACTCGGGATGTCGGTCTCGGCGAGTCTTTTGGCGTTGGCGAGAAGCTCGAGCGTGCACGTTCTCTAGTTCTAGATGTGGATGCAGTCTTAGTTGTTGCTTGCTCGCCCGATGATGCCAGGATTGTTCGCGACATTGGTGAATCGAGTGATACGCCCACGTGGATTATTACGTGTGCGGCCGTGCCTTGGAAGTTGAGGTCGTCCGCCCGACTTTTCCTGGACGAAATCACTCTCCGCCTACACCTCCACCGTCACACCCCACCACACACGAGGACAACAAGCACGACCACGATGCGCGCGAGCTTGTCCCTGCTGAAGACAGCCGCCCAAGTCAACCCTTCGCTGCGCTATGCCCCCGCGCTCCCGGGCGGCCAGGCGACGGCCTCTGTACTCCGCAACCTCGTCTCCCTGCACCACCAGAGCGCGACCTTCATGCGTTCACCGGAGGAGATCCCGACTGTCTTCGAACAGACGTTCCGCTACCAGCGGCCCGAGTACGAGTCGTACTTCTCGTACCAGAAGCGGACGCGCGCCGAGCTCGCCAACCGCGGTGACGCCGGAATCGAGGTCATGGCTGAGTGCTCCGCCAACGGCGTCGGCGCCCGCCGTGCCGGCTCATTCCAGCCCGCACGCATGACGAGGAACACCTTCCGCGACCCCGACCCATACGCCCGCGAGAGCAACCTCTCTGAACGCGAGATGATTGTCAAGGAGACCCTGTTCGGAACCTGGGAGCGCGACGGTGGCAAGCGGGACGTCCGGCCAAGCCTGGATGGTGTTATTGAGATTGCAGAGAGGAAAGGAGGAGTCCAGAAGGTCGCGAAGGAGTGGAAGGGACAGGAGGAGGTCGGCACGACTGAGGACGGCATGTAAGCAGCTTCGGCGACAACAGAACCTCGACATTTTCCCTCATTAACCTGCTCGCCTTCACTTTATTCTGACATCACCACCCTCACGTACGACACACCCACAAGAACGACTATACACTAGGCCTGACTTCCAGTCAGATTTTGGACATATGCATCACCCATCATAGCTTCGCTGTCTGACGCAACTGAAATAACTAGCTTACATTGAATATAAGAGTATAGGTAACGCTATGGGTAGTTGGGATGGGAGGTCCCTCTGGGTGTCTCCGGGTGCACCCCAGCCTCTCTGCTGCTTACACGCACACTGTCCTTGCAGATAACACTAAATCATACACTCACTCTCCCTCTAGAAGTTCAGGACATCCTCATGCCTCAGCTTCGGGAGTTTCTTGATCTCGGCCCTGACTGTGTCGAGGAGATTGCGCGCGCTCTCGTTTGGCTGAAGCTTGATGACCATGTTGAGGTCCTGTTCTGCCTCTCGCCACTTCTTCAGGCCCTTCCTCGCGACGGCGCGCTGGTAGTACGCCTTCGAGTTCTTGGGATCCTTGGTCAGGATGCGTGTGCAGTCGGCCTCGGCAGCCTCGTGCTCACCCATCGCGTTCAGCGCCACGACGCGGTTCGTGTAGTACACTGTCTTCTTGCCATCGAGGCTGATCGCGCGTGTATACGCCAGAGCAGCAGTCACATAGTTGCCATTGTTGACGTGCACATTGCCGAGCGCCTTCTCGCGCATCCCCAACTCCTCCATCCACTTATCCATGCACTCAGCCCAGGCTCGACCCAGCGTTATGCCCCGCTCCCGTTTACGTGCAGACGGCTCAGTCAGGCGCCGGTACATTGCGATCGGGTGTGCAGACTCGAGCGCGGCAACGTCCTTCGTGTATCCCGCATAGCTGAAGGGGGACGACGTCGACGCGGCCTGATGCAGGAGCTGATGTTAGCTACATCCCTCAGTCTGGTAGCTCACCTTGACAAAGTGGCGAAAGGTCAAAACAACAGCCATGTTACGGACGTTGGGATCCATCTCTGCCCACTCGGCTGGAAGGTAGACCTTCTTAGCTGGCTGCTTGGCCTTGGGCGGGGCCTTGACTGACTTGTTAAAGCGTGCCTTGCTGCGACCAGTCGTCATCTTGCGGCCGTTCTTGCCGTTGGCCTCGCTTTTGCTGTCCTCATCAAGCGGCTTCAGGGCTGTCTCTAAGCCCTCGAGCGCGGCAGGCGCATTTGTGCTCGGCCCGTATCGAGCCTCAACGGCTGGGTCTGCTGCGCCCATCTCCTTCAGCCGCCAGCGAAGGTGTTCCTCGACAGCGAGCACGTCAGTCATCTGCGGGTGCGGGAAGATCTGGGGCCGGGACGCCGGGTTCGACGCCGGCGAGCGCGTCACACGCTGGAACCCGACTCCCTCCGGTAGCGGCGTTGGCGGGTTGCGCTCCGGCGGCTCCGGACACGCGCGGGACCGCGCTTGCGCCTGCGTCTCGATACGGCCCTGCCACCGGATTGCCATAGGCGAGTCGCGCAGCTCGTACGGCAGCAGACCTACTGGCGTCTTACGATTCAGCGCTGCCTCCGACAGACACGATAAACATGTCGTCAGCTGGCACAGGCACGCAGCGTGCTCATCCTCCTCTAGCGGCCGGCCGTGGGACGGTCCCAGGTCGTACGTGCAGACGCCGTCGCGCGGCAGGCCTGGCGGGATAGCGGGCGGCTGCGCTCCCAGCCCTCCCGCTCCGATCAAAGGGGCAGCATCCGCAGCCTCGCCCCGCACTCCCACGTCTAGCCGTCCGGACAGCCGTCGTTCCAGTTCCGCGTACAGATGGTCGAGCATGTCGGACATGAATATTCGGTCCAGTTCTGGTCCTCCGTGGACGATGTGTTTCCGCATCAATGTTGGTGACGCGCCCGCTAAGATGAGCGAGATGAGAAAGGTCGGGATTGTGCGCGTGAAGACGTGATGAAACGCTTCCGTCCTGCGTTTGTCAGTGATCAGATCCAAATAGTCAGTGTTTGGCAGATCCGATCGCGATCATGATGGGCGATCAAGCACCTGCGTTCCCAACGTCACGCCTGCAATGGGGCTACTTACCAGCACGCCTCGACCCAAGAGTCGAACTCTCTGCGGACGATGAGCCCGATGTCCTGGCTGATCTGCTCGACCTCGTCGTCGGTGAAGGCAGCGAGTCGCTTCTCGGCGGACACATGGTCTCCGCACGCAGGCCACCTGCTCTTGTGCGGGCACGACGGGCCGGCCTGCTTGTCGTCATTCGGGTCGTACCAGAGGGGTTCCTGATGGCGCCCGGGGAGCTGGAGCATGGGCAGCTGAGGCGGCGGTGCGGGCTGTCGGTATGGGCTGTTGGCAACCGCCAGGCTCTCCATGTCGAGGCCCGGGGAGAAGAGCTGCGGGAGGGCGGGGGCGGGGAAGCGCATGAGCGGCGGCATGTTGGCCGTTGCGTTCGGCCCGCAGACAAAAGGGTAGACAAGAGACTGGGTGAGAGAGAGGTGGTCGTGAACAACAAAAGTGTCATCAACGCCGACCATGTCCATCCATCCATCGACTGTCCGCGAGGCCAACGCCGCCGCAGCCGTCGCGCGCACCCCACCGGCACCAGTGTGGACAACCCTCCACAGGCGGGCGAGCATCATACCCGGCGGAATCAAATCTATCAAACTCGACCCAACTCCCGGTGCGTGTACTTTCCCACGTGGAAGTCGCTCACCAGACGCCATCCCATGTTGTTCACGCCGATCTCGATCTCGACCGTGAACCCAACAACTGCACTCGCATCCATCCACGCATCATGGTCTACAACGGAGGTACGCGCGCGCTCTGGAGGCCAAGCTAACGTCTCAGACGAGGTCTCCGCGGTCGTAGTCGATTTCGGCTCGCACACGACGCGCGCCGGTTACGCCGGCGAGGACGGCCCGCGAGTGGTCACCCCGTCGTTCTACGGGTACACGGATGAGGCGTCGGGCTCAGGCGAGAATGGCACACACACAAACGGCGACGACCCTATGGACGGCGAGAAGAAGGGCAAGAGGAAGTACTACTTTGGCGAGGACGGTGTCGGCGTCTGGCGGCCCGGGATGGAGGTCGGCAACTTCATGGTTGATGGTGTCGGTGAGTTAGCCAGCTGTGTTGCATAACTGACATCAGTGAACGACGGAGAAGCGGCAGGCGCGATGCTGAAGCACGTGCTGCGGGAGCGGCTCGCGCTCGATCCGTCCGAGCACCCGCTGATGCTGACTGAGCCGGCGTGGAACACGCCGAAAGCGCGCGAGGAACTCGCGCAGCTCGCGTTCGAGGGCGAGGGCGTCCCGGCGCTGTACTTTGGTTCTTCGGGTGTGCTGTCCGCGTTTGCCGCAGGAAAGCCGACAGCGCTCGTTCTCGATATCGGGTACGCGAACGCGTCTGCGGTCCCGGTTGTTGACGGCTACGCGCTTCGCGCCGGCACGATGCGGCAGCCGCTGGCTTCCTCGCTGGTTCTGAACCAGCTGCACCACCACTTCAGCAACCCGACGCCGACGCGTTCATTCGGGCTCTCGCTTCTGCCGCGGCAGCTCGTGAAGCAGCGTGACACGACGGGCGAGGCGGGCGCGCAGCCGAAGCCGGTGGTGCGCGACGATCGTGTGGAGGGCACGACGCCGTCGTGGCGCGCGTGGGCCGAACAGGGCGTCGTCGACCAGTGGAAGGAGGCTTGTGCCGAGGTCGTGTCTGCGCGCGGGTTCGACTTCCAGTCGGCGCGCGACCTGCCCCAGGTCGTGTACGAGTTCCCGGACGGATACCACAAGTACTTTGGCGAGGAGCGGTACCGCTTCACCGAGATGCTGTTCGACCCCAAGAACTACTTCAACCAGAGCATCGAGCCGCCCGCGTCCCTCCGCGCGACGCCGAGTGGGGAGCACTCCCACTCGCTCAAGGACGTCGTGTCGCTGTCTCAGCTCGTGCACGACTCGATCATGGCGTGCGACGTGGACGTTCGCGCCGCGCTGCTCCAGAACATTGTCGTCGTCGGCAACACGAGTCTGACCCGTGGTCTTGTCGAGCGTCTCGACGTGGAGCTCGCCACCCTTCTTCCCAGCGTGAGTAGTATCTGAGCGTCAGCTCAGCGTAGCTGAAGCGACGATCACGGTGTCGGAGCCGGGGGTAACTCAGCTGCCCTGAATCCCCCGCAAGCTAACAGGTCTCGAAGACGTAAGCTAACACCCCCAGCAAAAGATCAAGATCCACGCCCCGACCATCCCGTACGAGCGCAAGTACGCGTCGTGGCTCGGCGGCTCGGTCCTCGCGTCGCTCGGTACTTTCCATCAGCTCTGGGTCACAAAGGACGAGTACGACGAGCACGGCTTCAACATTATTCAGCAGCGTGAGTGCCGCAGTCGAGGGCTGCAGGACCGAGGCGAGGGATGAGAACCCGCTGGACCGGAGGCGAGGAATGAGAGCCCGCTTGGCTGGAGGCTGGAGGCGAGTCCCCAGCGGAGAGCCCGTGGGGCTCGGGGCGGGCTTCAGACAAACTTCTCCAGTGGTCACATCAGGGGAAACGAGTCATGAGCACCCAGAGCGACCAGCTTTGCGAGAGAGAAATCCAGCTGACAGACCACAGGGTGCAAGTAGATGTAGACTTTTGGTTCCCGTCCGATGTTATTTCGATTTGTAGCAGATTGCTTGGCTGCGAGACAAGAGCTCGGAGGGCTCGAGGAGAGCCACTGACAGCCCACTTACAGTACACAACGCCCCAGCCTGGCGGACTGAGCTTGAGGGCAGCTGAGTGACGGGGTCATCGAGAGGTGGCGGGCGAAGTTGGCAACAAGGCGCAATACATGTGACAGAATACATGTGACGATATGTTGAGCAGGTATGGTCTAGTGATACAGACATTGTTCTCTACGACATGAATTACGCTCGCGGCGAGAAGAATCGTCCAGCGTCCGTCCCCTCTACTCTCTCAATCCTCCTAAGACTACGGGCTACGCAAACCGCCTAAATCTTCCCGGGCAGAGACACTATCCGCTGCCCTCAATACCACCGTTGGTCCCGTTCTGCTGCTCCCCAACTCCATCCCAAACTATGCAACGGAGGACAGAGTAATTCCGCCAGATCGGATCGTCGCTCTTGATTTCTCCCCTCAGTCTCTCCTGAAGCCTGGAGGAGAGGGATCTTGCCCGTGACGCGCCGTCCAGGACCAGTGTCTGTGTTGCGCGGACGTGGAGACGGAAACGCGCCGAGATCTCGGAGACACTGCTGCCGGACTCAAACAGGGAGAACGCGGTTAGGGGTCTGCCTTGTTGCGGCTGCGGAGGGGGGACCGGGAGATGTGGGTATGACATTGGCGGACAGGGCGGGTGCGGTTGAGGTGGCGCGAAGAGCTGCGGAGGTTGAGGAGGATGGGGTTGAGGTTGGAACTGCGGCGGGTGAGGTGGATGCATATGCGCTGGCGGTTGGTGATGGACGGCAGGCTGTTGCGGATGCGCATACGGAACGTAGCGCTCGCACGGCCCCGGTCGAGGCGCATTCGCCGTCTGCACTGTGGCTCCGGGGATGTGGGGCCGGAACGGCGCCGCTTTCGGACTCAACCTCGGGCTGGTCGTCGGACTCGTGGCCGCGCTAGGGCTCTTGACGAGGGGTCGGTACGGCTCGGCGGTGGGCTTGAGGTTTGTCGGTCCTTGGGCATTACGCCGTTTAACGGTCTGCTCACACCCGACGCTCGCGCACATGTTGCCAATGTACAGCGTCGTGTCTGTCTCCCTGCCGCGCTTTAAGAGCGCGTCGTAGATCAGTCGGCCGGCGAAGGCGTCGTCTGCCGCGTAGGACACTTGCTCGGCGTCGAGGCGCGCGCACCAGTCGCCCGTACGCACACTGCCCTTGTCGAGGTCGACGCCGAGATAGGCCGCACTGAGGCGCGCGAGGCTGATGAGCCCCTTGTTCGGCCACTTGGCCCCGTCGACATGTCGCGCGACGGCGGAGAGTTCGAGCAGACCGGCAGAAGGCACGCCAAAGTCACGCCAGAGCTTGTTCCCGTCCTGTTTAATGTTGACACCGCACTTGACGCGTTCGGGGTCCGCGAGCAGTCGGAGCAGGGCAGGGGGCATGCTGTGCGGCATGGTTAGGTTGCGACCCTCGGTGCGGGCGCGCACGTGGATCTCCGGGTCGTGCAGCATCTGGAATACAATGACCAGCCTTGCGTCGCTGATTTGCACGACAGAGACGGGCGCCTCGGGCCAGACGTTCTTTCCGAGCTTGGAATCGTACACCGGCCGCCGGATGTGCACGATCTTGCCTCCGCGCAGTTTCCGGGGAATCGCCTTGCCTTGGCCGGGTGGTGGCCACTCGAGGTCTAAGGACAGGGGTCCGCGCAGACAGCCGATCAGGTCCTCGACCTCGGCCGGGTCCGTCGTGTACGCTACGTTCGGGGGGTGGGTGAAGTGTCCCTTGATCGGGGTGGTATGCGAAAAGACTGCCAGGCCCTCGGGCTCGCCAGACTTCGGCGGGGGTTGCTCTGCCGTCGCGGCCGTCGGTGATGGCGGTACCAGTGATGGGGGTTTCACGGTCGCCTTAGTTGTCGGCGAGGTCGGTCGTGATGGCGGCTCCTCGACTAGCCGCGGTCGCGTCTCCACTCTCGGCGACGTCTCGACTGACGCCTTCGGCGCCGTCGCCGCCGTAGCAGCCCCCTTCTTAGCGACAGAAGCATACCCCGTCCTAAGAGGTACAGTCCTAGACGTCGGGCTAAGCGCTGGCCACTCAGCAGCACTTGGCTCCATGACCTCCTTCGCCTTTGTCATCGACGCAGTTCTCCTCTGAACACCAGCTCGGGCCGCCCTCATCGCGCGGTCCCTTTCACCTCCCCTCTCAGCAAACTTGGGCGGTTCAGTCCACGGCCGCTCCATCTCGGCGTCTGTCGCACGAATGTCCAACCGCAATAGTTCAGCCGTCAGGTCGGAAATATGCGCGCTGGGCCGGAAGGAAGGTTTGCCATGCGGCGGCGGCACGACGTCGCCTCTACTCCGCTGACTCTCCTGGCTCTCGACATGCGACTGCGAGCCTGCGTAGCTCAGCTCTGAAGCGGCACTGAAGAACTCGGTGCTGCTGGAGAAGAACGACCCGCTGGACTGGGAGAGCTGTGAGTTCTGGGTGTGCGATTGTCCCTGGCTGTCTGAGTAGAACGAGGAGGACGTCGAGGCGTATGTTGCGACGAGCCGCGGCTGGCGGGGTACAGGCACACGTGGGCGGATGAAGAAGGGGTGCAGTGGTTTGGAGGTCGAAGTCGACGTGCGCGGGGAAGGCGACGGCGAGCCTGCAGCTGCGACGCCGCGGGGACGATAGGGCGAGATTTCCACTGCAGACATCAGCAAGTGCGAGCAGAAGGGTGGGGAAGAGTGTGTATTGGAATCCCATTAGACGTCGTGCCATCACTTGGCCCACATCGCGGCCGCAGTCCGTAGTCCTCCCAACGTCAACACCACCTTCAAGCTCAACGCTAGCGCAGATTTCCCGCTGACTCGATCACTTGTCGTCAAGAGAACGCTGGAGTTACTCACCAACACTGTCGTCCGCCTCCCACCCTCTCCCAGTCGCCGGCGTGCTCGCCCGACTGCTCCCAACGCTGATGGGCGAGCTCGCTGACCCGCTAGCTGCTCCCCCAACCGCCGCACCTCCTCCCACCCCGCTCCCTCCCACCATTCCACCTCCGGCCGCTGTCGTAGTCGAGGTCGAGGCAAGGACGGCCGACGCGGACATGCGTTTGAACATCAGCGGGCGACAATGTCCCCTTCCCTTGAGGAGAGTGTGTTGTTTTGTCTGCGGGCGCGGGCCGGAGGGACACCGGAGCCAAGACCAGAGGCAAGCCAGGGCTCGTGTTGGTGGAGGCGGAGGAGTGAGGGAAGACGACTGAGAGGCACGTGCTCGTCGTGCCTGACTGACGATTGACTCAGACTGAGGACGACGCGTCAGTGGCGAAATCAGTACGCGGATCGTGAGATGCGCTGGGTAAACAAGGGTTTGCATTATGGCTTGAGGGACAACAGAGAAGTAGGAGTAGAAGTAGCAACGTAGTTAGAATTATGCATAGTCTATGAAATCTAGTGACGCCGTGATGAGTTGGACGAAGACAGCCGGCGTCCGCCGGCCCGCTGCGCTCGGGGACGACCTCGCTCGCTCGCTCGCTCGCTCGCTCACGCCGACAGCCCGTCCCTCGCCAGCAGCGCCATCATGGCCTTGACGACGTCTTCCTTGACGTCAGCGGCACCGTGAGGCGAGTCGATCGCCTCAGCGAGTTGCGCATCCAGCAATCTCCTGAGCTGAGCGCAGAGCACACCGATCCTAGTGTTCGCGCGGAGCTTGACCGCGCCGTCCTTGCCGAGCATGAGGCCGCCGGCCCAGTGGTTCACCGTAACGGGACCGCCAAACAGCAAGAGCGCGTACAGCGGCACATCTGTCGCGTCGCGGAGGAACACCTTGGACGTCTCCGCCTTGGCAAAGTAGGCGAGGTATCCCTTCCTCCAACCCGACTCGTTGAAGAGCACAGAAGAAGGATGCAGGAACACGCGGCCCTGGGCGTCGAAGAACTTGACCTCCTTCGCCTCGTGCTCCTTTTGGATTGCGCCTTGCTGGAGCCGCTCGAATTGGGCTTCGGGCAGCGCAATGCGCGCCACACGGGGGTACAGGCCGCCGACAAGGACGGCCTTGACGAGCGCGTCGTTGCCGCCGTTGACACTGGCTGCCTCAATGTCCGCCGCCTTGGGACCGATGAATCCGATCTGCGCCAGCGCAGACACGAAGTCGCCGCGCAGCGAGGAGATGTCCCGCACCGCGCTGGCAGAGATGAAGTTCGCCTCGCAGAAGGCACGCGCCTCGCCGCGCTTCATCCCCGAGACGGCGGCGTATGCGCGCGCATCGGTGAGGAGGTCGGAACGGGAGCGGGCAAACGACTCGCGTGCCTTCTTCGCCTCGTCGCGCCGGTCGATCGGGGACGTAAACAGCGGCTTGGAGGACAGGAGTGCCGCGATCGTGAGTACAGGGTCGAGACAGCGGAAGATCGTGGCCAGGACGAGCATCTTGGCGAGCCGCACGTCGACTGGGAGCATGCTCATGTGCCGTCCCAGTGCGGTCAGGTGGGCCGAGTGCTTCTCGCTCTCGACGGCTCCGAGGTCGAGGAGAGTGCCCCACGCCGCGTCGATGGCGTCGACCTTTGGCGGATCGATCGCGCGGCCAAGGAATGCCTTGACGTCCGTATCCTCGTCCATCGCCTTGACTTGGAGGAAGAGCGACTCGAGCGGCGTGCGCAGGATCTCGGGGACGGGGAAGCGCGCCATCGAGTTCGCCTCGGTGCGCCGCGTATAGAGTTTGTAGCACTGGCCCGGCTGAGTACGACCCGCACGACCGCGACGCTGTCTGCCCGAAGCACGCGAGGTCCAGCACTCGACGAGGCGCTGCAGACCGACAGAGGCATCGTACTGCGTCTCCTTGACACGACCAGCGTCGACGACGTACACAACGTCCGGGATTGTGACGGACGTCTCGGCGACGTTGGTCGCAACGACGATCTTGCGTCCCTTCGTTGGCGCGAAGACGCGACGTTGCTCCGCGCTACTCAAGTTCGCATGCAGCGGGAGGATGTCGACGGCTCCCAGAGCCGCACCGTTCAGCTCCGAAACGCATGCACGAATCTCCATGACACCAGGCATGAAGATGAGAACGGCGCCCTTGTCGGACGTGTTGACGATGTGCTTGACAGTAGCCGCGACGAGGCCGTAATCGATACGGTCGTTCTGGGACAAGATCTCGAGCGCGCGCATGTCCTCGTGCTCGAGACCGAGCTTCTCGTAGTCCTTGCGCATCGCCGCCTTCTGGTCCTCGCTGAGCTTGGGACCGAAGCGCGACGCTGTAGGTCGGTACTTGATCTCCGGAACCAGGTCCTCGAGGTAGTGATCCGTGACGGGGTGCGTAAAGCCAGGGATGGTGAGACTGGGACATCCGCCAAAGTAGTTGATGAAGATCTGCTCGTTGATCGTGGCGGACATGAGCACGACCTTGATCGTGCTGTTGCGAGCGAGCAGGTCGCGCAGCAGACAGATCAGCAGGTCAGTGTCGACACCGCGCTCGTGCGCCTCGTCCACGACGACGTGCGACACGCCGGCGAGGTCCGCATCCGCAGTCGCAAGACGGCGAAGCACGACACCGGTCGTACAGAAGAGCACGCGTGTGTCGGGCGACGCGCGGCGCTCGCCACGGATGGCGTAACCAACAGTGCCGGGAGTCTTGTCGACGTCCTCTAGACGCTCCTGCGCCACACGTGCAGCGACACCCATGGCGGCAACTCGGCGCGGCTGCGTCACGATGATATTCGTGTCCGCGCCGCGACCGGCCTCGATCTCGTGGTCGAGCAGGAACTGGGGCAATTGTGTACTGTCTGTCAGCTAACTGACCACGTCACCGAGCTTACCTCTTTCCACATCCGGTCTCTCCAACAACGACAAGCACGCGGTTCGACTCGAGCGCCTTGCAGATGTTCTCGCGCTCCTTCCACGCGGGGAGCGAGCGGCGCACGCGCATCATCTCCTCGTACGCCGGGTCGGCCATCATGCGCTTCTGCTGCTGGCGGGCGGCCTCGTGCTCAGCCGGAGTGGCAGCACGGTGCTTGCGCTTTCCGCGCGTCTTCTTCTCCTTTTGCGGAGCCGAGCGGACCTCCTCGGGTTCGTCGTCGTCTGGCCTCGGGACAAGATGCTTCGTGACGTCGGCGACGTTGGGCGGGTTGGCGACCACATCAGGCAGTGACGTCTCGAGGTGCTCGACCACAGAGAGCACGACGCCGCCGGCACCGCTCTCGAGCATGCCGACGAGGTCATGGCGCTCGCCGCGGAACTGACGGAGCATGTCTGCATGCAGCGCCAGGCGCATGTATGCCGGCAGACTGTTCGACGTGAGATAGAAGGCTGGGGGCCGGGTTGGGTACTGAGCGGACGGGTACGGTGACGCAGAGTCAAACACGACGTGCAGCGTCAGGTCGTCCGGCTCGCTCGCCACCGAGATGATAAGCTCGCGCGCACCCTCCTTGCCCGCCTCCTCGCGGAAACGCTCGCCCAGAAGAGCCTCGAGCGCGAGCACCTCCTCATCCCGCAACACGTCGCGCTCCTCATCGGGTTCAGCGGGTGTAAGGGTCTCGAGGCCCCAGCCCGCGTCGTCGTCCCACCCACAAAGCCTTCGGCCGAGGTACTCGAGCGCGAGCGACTCGCGCTCCTCGACAGCCACCGCCGCCTCGACAGCAGCACGCGGGAAGCCCGCCTTGCGCACGAGCTTGTCGACAAGCCAACCGCGGACCAGCTGGTTCTGCCCTCCCTTCGCCGCACCTGTCACCATGTCCTGCGAACTCGAAGTGGGGCGGTATCGAACGGGCAGGTCGTCCTCGGGCAGGTGCAGGAGGAGCCACTCGATCGCTGCCTCCAGCGGCGACAGAATGCTCAGACTCAGCACGAGCGGGTCCTTATTCGAAGCGCCGGACGTGTGCAGCCGCTCGTTCGCCGCGGTCAGCGCAGACAGACACGAGGCGATATGCGCTGGTCGGAAGCCCAGCGTCGTCAGCTGCGTCTGGATGCTGTCCGCGTTCAGCGCTGGCGTGCTGGCGCCAGTCTTCGGCGTGCTCGACCCGGACCCGCCCATTTCGCGAGTCGCGTCCATAACCGCAGACGGGAACCGGCGCATCATCTGGAGTCAGCTACACAAGTGCCACCGCGCAGTTTACCTTCTTGACGGTTCCCTCGACCATCTCGCGAATAGCAGGCGCCATGCGCACTTCCGGCGCGTCCTCCCAGTGTTTTCCGCCTCTCCGTCCATCTTCGGGCGCGTTGGCAGGCGTATTCCGTCCGCTTCCTCGCTGGCTTCCAGGTGCACTCACACCACCACCCTTGCCGGCGCCAGAGCCCGCAGCCTGCTTCTCCTCGCGCTTCGCCTGGCGCGCCTCAACCTCATGCTTGGCCGCGAACGGGTCAGGGTTGAACTCCCACTCCCTCTGTGCCGGCGCGGCCGACTTCTCAGCGAGCAGCTCGGACCAGTAGGGCCGTATCGTCGGGGGCAGCGTGAGTGCGAGGGGCATGTGAGAGCAGAACTGTTGTTAGCTTGTGGTCGAGGGAACGAGACCTCCAGCTTGAGTTGACAGGAGAAACCGGGGCTGTGAGGAAGCCAGTACTCACCCGGAACAAAGCATAAGTGGCCAGGTAATGCTTGGCCATAGCCGCGCTCTCAATCTGCAGCGGCGGGTGGGGCATCATGCGCACCGTGTCGAGATCATAGACATTCTTGCTGACTCGTTTGCGCAGCGTCACGGCCCCAGAGAATGTCTCGGGGGACGACTTGGGGTTGGGTTTCTGTCATGTCAGCTATACATGCCTCCTACTTGTAGCTCCTTCCCTCCTTCCTTGTACGCAGGAGGAGGGACACCGCCCAACCCCACAAGAGAGAACAGGAGCCGGAGACGCTGGAGAGTGGCTACGGAGCCCTGACGGGCTCCTACGCATTCCAGCACTCACCGTATCGATGATCGGCCGCTCCCATCCCATCTTCTGACACTTCTCATTCAGAATCGTGACTGGGCTCTTGTACCCAACGGGGAAGAGGGGCGGCGGCCTCGCTGGCTTGTCGTCGACGGGCGCTGCGTCCTTCCCCTTGCTGCCCTTCTTTGCGTCCTTTGCGTCCTTCTGGTCATCCTTCGGCTTTGCCTTGCTCGAGTTCCCCGCATTACCGGAACGCACGACGTTGACCGGCCTTCGTTTCGGCGGCATCGCTGTTTTTGTTGTTGTGTGGGGTGTCAGGTGCCGAAATTATCTCGTTCCGGCCCGTGTTCCCGCTCACCTTCGAGATCGCCTCCACCTTCTGCTCCCGCTACGGTTCCGTATGAGACAAAAGTGCATAATGCTTGCTTGCTTGCCAGCTTTGCTTCTATGTGTCAACACACGCGGGACTGCTGCTGGCCCAAAGACCGCAAAGAGCCCCTCTGCCTACACGTACAACGTTCTACTAACTCGCCAAAGCCACCTCTCCGGACTTTTCCTCGCCATCACCTTCCACT
This sequence comes from Trichosporon coremiiforme, assembly GCA_039545355.1. Lineage (NCBI taxonomy): Eukaryota > Fungi > Basidiomycota > Tremellomycetes > Trichosporonales > Trichosporonaceae > Trichosporon > Trichosporon coremiiforme. The sequence continues at coordinate 923,676 of BCJJ01000010.1, forward strand.
CTTCACGCAACTACGACTCCTTCCTTGCCTCGACTCTAACTCGGGGCCATCCTTCTCCTGCCTAACCATGGAAGAAATTTCCAGATACCGATAAAAAAACTAAAGAAAAAAAAACGCGAATGATGACCGACGGATCGAATACTTTTGCGAGGAACGACACCTCTTAACACCCAGCTTGCCCTTGTGTCTGGCTGGCTTGGGGCTTTGATGGAGACTCGGCCGCATGCTCAGAACAGAACTATTGTTGCTGAGCACCGCCGTTGTGGAGTTGCTGGATGACTTGGCCGAGCGTACCGGGCTCGAGAGGGGGAAGGTCGAGCGCTTCGCCCGTCAGCGCGGGATCGATGAGCGAGCCGTCCGTCAAGCTGTGCTCGAGAGAGTGGGGGACGTGCTCATGCGTAAAGTTGGCGGCGGCCGCGGCAGCAGCGGCAACGACGTCATCGTCCATGCGCGGCTTTTTGTCGCCCTCGTCGGTCGCCTCCGACTTGCGCTTCCGTCCCGGCTTCTTCGGCGGCTCACCGAGGGCAGCAGCGTTGAGGTCAGCCGCACCAGTCAGGTGCGCCAGGGACTCAGGGTGCAGACCAAGGCCGGCTGCCTCGGCTTCACGGGCAGCGCGCTCACGCATCTCCTTCGTGCGCTTGCCCGGTCCACGTCGTCGGACCTGCTCGTCGTATGTGCAAGTGAGAGAGCGCTTGGCACAGTGGCCACATGTCGGACGTCCACCGTCACACTTGAGCTTACGCCCACGACAGAAGTGGCAGGCAAGGACCAGCTTCTTCGGCTTCTCGACGGGCACGCCGGGGACTTCGCCGTTGGGCAAGTTGGGGTCCGCGAGATTCAGGCCGTTACTGTTAGTGGCCTGGGGAACCAGTGACTGAAGTCCGCCGTTCTGCTCAGCGGCAGCGCTCGCCTCAGCCCAGTTGGATAACGTAGCAGCCACACCGTTGTAGTCGTCGGCACCAGGCACGTAGGCCGTATGGTCAGCCGGCAACGGCATCACCCCGTTAACATTGTAGTCCGCGCCGGTGTACTGGCCCGTGTAGTAGTGCTGATACTGGGCCGAGTTAGGATCCCAGACCTGGTGCAACTGGTCCGCTTGGGCCTGGTGCAGCTGATCGGCGGTCTGAGCCTGGTGCTGCTGGTCGGTCTGAGCTTGGTGAAGGTCCGCAGGCTGTCCCTGGTGAAGCTGGTCCGCAGACTGGGCCTGGTGGAGATCGGCAGGCTGGTGCAGCTGGTCGGTAGCCTGAGCCTGGTGCAGCTGGTCGGTCGTCTGAGCTTGGTGCAGTTGGTCGGCAGTCTGCTGGGCCTGCTGAAGCTGATCGGCTGACTGCTGAGCCTGAAGCTGCTCAGCCGCCTGTTGAGCCTGGTGGAGATCGGCAGGCTGAGCTTGGTGCCCGAGTTGATCAGTCGAAGCCTGCGCAAGTTGGTCGGATGACTGGTGCGCCAGTTCGGACGATGCCTGCTGAGCGAGCTGGTCTGTTGATCCCTGCTGGGCAAGATTGTCGGACGAAGCCTGGTGAGGCAGCTGATCGGCGGGCGTGGGCGTCTGAGACTGCGCCGCCTGAGCTGTCACGTCGAGTGCCGCGGCCGTCGTCGCATCGGTGGGAGCAGCCGTTGCGGCGTCAGGCTGGGGAGGACTGGCCGAAGCCGACGCCTCTGGCATGGCAGCGCCAGCCTGCTGGGTCGCGTCCTGAGTCGACTGCAGCTTGGCGTTTGGGTCGTGAGCCACCCCGATCACGGTGGTGGACTCTTTTGGGTGATTAGGAAATGGGAAAGGAAGATCGCTTGACGACGCACAGCAAGGGTGTGCTGTTTGGGCGACGATGGGGGATCGGGTAACACGCGAGAAGTCTCAGCGCAGTGCCAAAGGTCGTCGCTTCAGGAAGTGATTTGCGACGCGAGGGTTGGTCGGGCGCGTGTGACCGGCGCCGCTGCTCAACCGTTCAGATTAATCAAAACGACAGAGAAAGACAACGCAAGCGATAGAGCAGCGAGTATGAACAAGAATGAGCTGCTGCGAGAGGGGAAGGGCTGGAAAGGAGGTCAGCTCGCGGCCCATAACATGGGGGGGAGACGGATATCACGTGTGTACAAGAGTGAACAGGTGAGTGGCCTGTGAAGTCTGGCCGTGTGTCCCTTGGCGATGGGGCGCAACGGTGAAAGGAAGGTCGAGTCGCTTAGGGGTGGGATGCGAGGTATGCGACTTACAATGATGCGCCTGCGATGGGCAGACTAAGATGCACAGGGGCTCGTCGGCGGCGCGTCGATGCTGGACGGCGGGGGGTCGCAGCGATGCCGGTGGAGGCCGTTGTGGGGACGAGGGCGGGGACTGAGATGGGTAGCGGCAGCGGATGGCAGCGGATGCACTCTCGCGGACGCGTGGTAGGAGGATGCAGGTGGGTGTGGACGACGGGATCAGTTGGGACGGAGTCAAGTGTGAGACGGAGGAAGGGATGGTTGTTGACAAGTCGCAGATGGTCACGGGCGAAATCGAGAGAGAAGAAGAGCGATGAGGGGGATGCCGTCGCTGTTTATGGGGGAGAAAGAGGTGATATCGGACACGCCGCTGTCGGAGAGGACTAGCTGATAGATGTCGACGATGTGCAGAGGGAGCAGCGGACAGTGGTGGTCGCTGTGAGTCGCTGACTGGGATACCTGGCGCACTTTGGCTCTGGTGTCTTGCTCTGGCGGGCGACTGCCTGGCTGGCTGCTGGCTGGGCTGGCGGTGAGCTGCTTGGTTGGCTGGCCGGCTGGGTACTGGGAGCAGACGGAAGCTACTGGCTGACAGCGGCGACAGGAGGGGAGCGGGGGCAGAAAGAGACGAACGCTGCATCGACGGGAGTATTAAGCAAACCCCCCCTGCAGCCTAGTTCCGCCGCCAGAAAAATAACCCCGCGGCGTGGCGGAGTCAATTTAACCAAACACCACGTGGTCTCTATCAGCCTGTTCACCCCAGACCCCAGGCCTTTGTTCGAGAGCTTGAACCAAGAAAGGGTCCAGAGCGTCGACCACTTGAGCCGTGGGTAGCGACCAGGCAATCGGGACAAGCAGACAGTCAGCAGTCAGCACTCGTCAGCGCCCTCCGCCTCTACCTGATCATTCGTGCCATTGTCATGCAAGCCCGACTGCAGCGTCGCTGACACGCATTCCTCTGGCACGTTCATGATTTGCCTGTCCCGTTCTCTGAGTCACGACCCCGTGATAGGGCATACAATACTCGACTCGTCGCACATAGACGAGGGCGGCTTGCCACCTCGGAAGCTCAGACCCCGCTCGACTACGAGTCCTGGCTGCTTTGCCTTGTTGGCCCACGCCAACTCGCACATGTGGGCACCCAGGGGGCTTGTGTCGCAGAGACTGGTTTCCTCAGAAAGATAACGAGCGGAGGAATGTGTCTGAGCTTACGGCTCGCGTCACTTCCGTCTGCGTTCCGGAAAGATCTCGCAACCTTGACTCGTTGCAGCGCCAAGCAATACATACCCAGCGGTGGGAACAGGGGGGCCCTTGTCGCCTTCCGGGTGCACGTTGCCTGCTGCCCGCAAGTTGCGAAGTAGCGCACCGATCACGAGCCCCGCCCATGGCCACTCATAGGTGACGAGGGGCACAAGGCGGGCGACGGCTACCGCAGGCACCTCACACCTGTGCCTCAGGAACAACGCAGCCACTGAAGGAAGGCGTCGTCGGCAACAACTGGCTCCCCAGTCAGCCCATGGCGCCCACGCAGGTGGGCTGGGCTGTGTCCCAGCATGGTGTCTGCTCTCACCATTTTGCACTCTCGGCATTTCCGAACCACCACGCCATGCATCACCGAAAGCGACGGCAAACTGGGAGGCCGGTCACGACTTACAGCAGACCACATTTCCGTCGGAGCACAGGACGGGGCTCAGATGGCCGTACCTATCAGATCGGCTTTCAAAGCTGGGCCCGCGCTTCCGATGCCCGCACTCACTGCAATCAGCCTCCGCGATGACTAAGTTCCTGCTCCTCCAATCTCGCCTTCCTCCTTTGGACCATCTCTTACACGTTTCAGCTCGAAGCATATAACCTTCTCTCGCTCACTCACTCACTCATTCTCTCACCTTCACGAAGCCGTCTCACTCACCGCGACTCTTGCCATCGCTGACCACTGTTGTCCGGCTGCAGCTATGACCATCACCACGATCCTGCGGCCGTCGGCACTCAAGACCACCCTCCTCGACGATGCCCTAGCCCGGATGTACAAAAAGTACATTGACCGGAGGCCGCACTTGCAGCCCGTCGAGTACGTCTTGTCGTACCCGCTACCGGCTAAGCGGCACGTACTGCACCAGCTGCTCTGCATCGACCGCGGCTTCCCCTACGACGAAGAGCTCCTGGATTCTGTCGAAGCCTTCCTCAAGTTCGAGCACACCCAGGTTGCCCCCGAGAACTTTATCAACCCTGACGGCGTGGAGTACGAGGTCTTCCCCCACCCTGATTGCGACTGGCAGTCGGTCTCGGCGTGGAAAGGCAATATGCTCCACATCAAGGGCGACTGCAAATGGGCGATTGTGAACCCAGGCAACCACGATCTCCTAGGCTGCTTCCAGCCCGAGCATCGATGTCTTGACAATCAGATCCACACTGCCGCCGGACCAAGACTAAGGCAGGAATGCGTCGAGGAGATCAGCATGCGCAGGCGCAAACGCCCGCCTCCTACCGGAGTACCGATCATCACTGGACCAGGCTTGTTGCCGTTCGGGCACGTCATCCACGTCGCCGGGCCGAGCTTGGAGCGGAGAAGAGACGCGACACCCGACGAGGAAGGCAAGTTGAGGGACGCGTACCGTAACAGTCTGACGCTTGCACTGAAGGTGAGTTTGCCTGGTGCGTGTATGAGCTGACCGCAGAACGATGTCAGGACGATTGTCTTCCCTTGCATCTCGACGGGGCTCTACAACTTTCCGTCACAGCAGGCAGCCGACGTTGTCACGCGCACCGTTGCCGAGTGGTTCGATGAATTTAAGAAGAGTCCGATGCGGGTCATCTTCATGCTCTGGACTGAACACGACATTGCCTGTTACCATGCGGCCATGGCGAAAATCTTCCCCGACAACCCGGAGTTCAAGGTCCGCATCTGCAATCTCGTCCCGAGTCCGGAGATTTTCGACAACGTTGGAGGACTGATCATCCACGCTGGAGCGGGACTTAGCGCTGACGCCGTGAATCCCGAGTATGGGATGGGACTCGACTACACCTCGAGGGATTTGTTCTACAAGCTCTACCCAGGCATCGTGAAGAGTACGCCGCTGCGAGCGCTGTACGAGACGATCGGGTACGAGTGGGACGACGTGAGTAATCCAGACAGCTAGCGCGAGATCAGAGTAAGAAGCTGACGGGCAGCCTTTGCAGCAGTGGGGCTGGATCTTCGCGCACGCTCACCGTGTGCTGAACTGGGGCAAGACGCCCGTGTACGATGATCTGAAGCGGCTCGTGTCCGAGCTAGCCGTGCCGTATACGGTCATGACCTCGAACGCGGACCAACTCTTCTTGCAGTCCGGTTTCGACCCAGAGCGCATCTTTACCCCACAGGGCTGCTACGCGCGGTTCCAGTGTCTGGATGCGTGCAGCCCCGACGCGTACTTTGACTCGCAGCCTTGGGTCGAGCGCGCGCTGCCGCACATGGACCTGCTCGACCCGCGCATTCCCGAGGATAGGCAGGACCTGATCCCGCACTGCGAGAAGTGCGGCGGCCAAGTTTTCCTCAACGTCCGCGGTGGCGACTGGTTCCTCGAGACGCCGTATCTCGACGCCGAGGCGCGGTACAAGGGGCAAGTGGAGGACATGATGCAGCAGGCTGAGAAGGACGGAAAGCGCGTCGTCGTGCTCGAGCTCGGCAGCGGGTTCAACACGCCCTCCGTCATCCGGTACCCGAGCGAGCTGCTCGGGCAGCGGGCGACGCTGCTTCGTGTCAACAAGCAGCATCCCGACATCCACTCGGAGATTGAGAATGCGAGAGGGTACAAGATGGGCGCTGCCGAGTTTCTGCGTGCCTGCCTCGCGCAGCGGGAGAAGCAGCAGGCAGGGTTAGCATCAGCCCCACGAGAGGACGACTCCACTGGCGGCCCATACCCATAGCAATTGATATCGCATGCACATTTGCAGACAAGGGAGGGGGCAGAGTTGGGATGGAAACTTTATTCTTACAGCCTCATGAGCCATGTCAGTGGAGAGCGCAGCGTGAGGCAGCGGGGGCAGCGGGGGCAGCGGGGGCAGCTGGGTGTACGTAAATGCATGGTTGGGGATGAGCGTCTGGGCCGCTCGCTGTTCGGGGTACTCGAGGTAGGGTAGGTACCCTTACTGGGCTATCGGTTCGCGACAGGCTGTGGTTTGAATGTGGTTTGAATGTGGTTTGAATGTGGTTCCGCATGTGAAGCTTGGGATCGCTTGAGGATTTAGCAGGATGAAACGAGGGCCACGAGGGAGGGCCACGAGGGACAGCGCGGCAGAGTACCAGGGGTGAAGGGGCGGTGGACCTGAGGGCTGAGCGAGTCTAGCGAGCCTGGTTGGGTGTGTGTTCCAGTGATCCATCCAGTCAAAGTGTACGAGATGGCTTAGCTGGCCGAAAGTGTGAACATGGCTGCTGATGGGGCGCCACGATGCCGTCAGCGGCGGGCTGATCGCATGGTCGAGCTGACGCACGTCCCACGGTGCTGAGCTGAGGCTGGGCGATGGGCGATGGGTGATGATGATACGGGCATATGGCATATGGCCCCACTCCCCACTCAGACTTACTGTGAGAGACGTTCCCAGGGTCGCGCGCCATGCTAAGCCATGCTAAGCCATGCAAAGCCATGCTAGGGCCGAAGGAAGAACCGCTGCCAACTACGTCAGGATCAGTTAGTTGCTCTCACGTCTGAGACTGCGGTCGAGTAGTCGCCGTCTAGCTGCTGGCGACGAAATGCGTGCATGCAGTCAGTGTGCGGAGAACGTACAATGCGCTCTTGTGACCGAGACCACATGCATGCATGGACTGATGGACATGACGAGATGACGAGAGCGTCGGGCGTGCCCTGACGCCGCAGGACACCTGTAGGACACAGGACACAGGACACAGGAGATCGCATGAGTGAGTCCGCCGAGCCGGCGCTTGTTTGTACCTGGCTGCATTTCACTCCTTTCACACATTGACACTGCCCCTCCAGTCACACCGCGCACACCGCCGACACACCGCCGACACACCGCCGACACACCGCCGACCGACTGTCGGCGAGTGCCCTCTTTCCTCATCTCCACCGCGTACCTTCATTCGTATCTCTCAACCAGACCCAGCTCGCAACCCCGTTCATCTTACTACCCCGCCCCACCCCGCATCGCGCTCCGTCCATGCCGCCGCGACCCGAAGCGAACCTCGTGCATGTGTAACCACCGCCGTCGTCCGCCCCCGACTGCGCACACGCACAACACATGAGCTTCCAAGGCCAGGGCGCCAACAGCGGCGGGGGTCAAGGGCGCCCCGGCCCTAGTCTTAACAGTGAGTTGTGCTTGTTGCCGGCTGCTGCGCGGAACAGCTCCGTGGATCCGTCGCCTTGGCAGCTCCACCTACGCGTTGGTCTGGAGCGGGTCCGTCCGCAGCTCATGACTCCGTCACCGATCACCACACCGCTCGCCAGCGACTTCCTCCACCCGGAGATCTTCCCGGCTGTTCCCCAAGCAGCTTTGTGGGCTACTCGCTCCGCTCAGCTGTCAGCTGCCAAGTCTTCGCTGACCTCAGATCCAAATCCACGGAAAGCCCGCAAGAAGAAGGCAGCCCGCCAGCCGGCCGCGCCGTATCTCGCCGTCGCGCCCCCGTCGCTTGGTTCCCCCGCGCCGCCTGAGCCGAGTCGCGGTGGCCTGATCCTGCCCTCGGACTATGTGCGGAGCTCACCAGCCCCATCCTTCGGGGGTCGGAGCGGGCACTACGCCTCTGGTTTACTCTCGCCGCCGGCGGTCCGCGCATCGCCCTCTCCTGCCCCTAGGGGGGGCCACAATGTCGCCTCACGTAACCGGCAGTACGCAGCCAACCTCGTCGCCCCGCCTAGCTTAATGCCTGGTGGACGGCCGAGTAGCCCGCTCTCGAACCGGCCGCCGCTGCACACCAACAACAGCTCCGGGCGCTCCGTGCCCCGCCTCCATGAACTCGCTATCGAGGGCAGCGCGGCGCAACATCCTAGGCCGGAGAGCCCGCTGTCGGATAACGCCCAGCCTCAGCCGCAGCGAAGAAGACGGAGACGGAGAGTCATCGAGGCGTCGCCGACGTCGCCGCGCCAGGTGACTTCGCACGAGGAGGGTAGAGCTATGGTGCGGCGGAGCGAGAGTGTGCGAAGAAGAAACGTTTGGGAAGGTGAGCTGCCATTCCGGACATGAACTGACGTACAGATCCCCAGCTCGAGATCCCCGATGCGGCCGACCCGCCGCCGCCATTCCCGTTCCACTCGCCGTCGAACGCGCGTCTTCCTCCCCGCTTTGATACCGAAGGCGCCTCCCCACCGCAGCCAATACCCAGTTCTCCTCCGCCATCATTCGAAGTCGCGATCGCACAGGGCGCGAGTCCCCGCCCGCCTACGCCACCAACCGTTGATGACGAGCCGGAACGCCCACAGCTGCGCCGCCCCGGAAGCAGTGGCTCGAATCCCGCCAGCTTTAACACTGCTCCAGGCTCGCCGGCCACGTCTGACGAGTCGTGCGAGGAAGAGGAGGAGGACGTGCGCATAGACCGGAGGATGTGGCAGGCCGACATCGACGCGGGGTACTCCCTCGAGGAGCGTGTACGCCGCGAAGAGGCACGAAGAGCCGCGCGAGCGCTCGGACTGCCCGTCGGCGAGCTCCAGCACACCACCGCCCAGGACCCGCAACCGACCAGCCGCGCGCCGTCACGGCAGGAGAATGTTGCTTCCTCGGCTCACTCGCGGCAGGCCAGCGTCGCCACAGCGACCCATTCGCGACACGGCAGCGCCGCCACAGCTCGCACGCACTCGCGGCAAAGCTCAACGGCGCCGGCACGGGCACACACGACGCACGCGCGGCACGCGAGCGAGACGCGCCCCGACTCGCGGAACGGCCGATCGCGCCGCGCATCAACTGAGCACTCGACACGGGACGAGCGACACGAGACGATGGAGATCCTGGGCCGGTCGAGCCAGGAATCAGTCCGGGATTCGGACTGGCGCGATGCGCGCTCCGAGGTCGGGTCGATCCGCTCGGTTCAGTCGGCGCAGGGCTTGCGCGCCATGTCGTCGCAGGACCTTCGCGCTGTCGCTGCGGCGCACGCGGCGTCGCACAGCCGGCATCCCAGCCGCGAGGCGCGCCGCGAGTCGCACTCTCGACAGGGGAGCGAGGTCCATAGCGACAACCACGAGCGGCAGGGCAGCGTGCAGGCCGGCAAGAGGCAAGCGAGCAGACAGAACAGCCACGAACATAGTCGCCAGAATAGCGCCCAGTCTATCTTCGCCTCTGATGAGAGTTCGCCGATCGGTCTTGATTCTGCGATAACACCGCCAGCGAACCGGATACGGACTGAGTCCCCGACGCCGGGACCGAGTACTCGGCGGACCGAGAGCCCGACGCCGAAGCACAAGGCGAAGCGCCCCGACACACGTCCCGATACCCGCCCCGAACCCGAGGTCGAGCAGCCAGAGAGGGTCCAGCCTCAGCGCACCAAGTCGACAGAGACGGACCCAGGTACGAAAGCGGCCATCCTCGCCGCGCTCGAGGGCGAGACGAAGCAGGTTCGCTCTATGCCCAAAACCGCCAAGGTGTTGGGGACGAAGGGCGAGCACACTCTGTTTGCGCTCGAGGCGGAGCCAGGCGTCGTGTTCCAGCTCGTGCAGAGTCCGACCTCACCGAATGGCGCCGGTCACACCGCCTCTCAGTCTCGGAACGACGACGACGACGACGACGACGACGACGACGACGACGACGACGAGGGCGACGACGACGACGAGGGCGACGACGACGAGCCGACCTCGCTCGCCGCATTCGCCAAGGGCCGCTGCACGCAGCGCGCCGACAAGACTCTGAGCGTCCAGGCCGTTAAGAACGAGCCGATCACGCGCAACTTGAAGTACTCTAAGAGCGTCAGCGCGTTGAACAGGAGTACAAGCCCGATGCCGCCAGCAGGCGAGGCGCCACCACTCCCGCCCCGTCCCCCCGCGGACTGGGTTAACCCGTTTGCCTCTTTCAGCGCCGCGTCCCCGCCGGCACTCCAGCCTGCTCAGTCGCCACCACCCGCTCAGTCGCCAGTCCGGCCGCCGCCGCAGGCCAAGTCGCCTCCCCTGGCACGATCTCCTCCCCAGTCCCAGCCCCCGCAACTCGCTACCCTGGCCAAGGCGACGTCTCCTCCACCTCAGCCCCAGCCCGCGGAACTGATCTCCACCCCGCAGCCCGTCAGGCAGAATTCGGCCCCGCTGCCCTCGTCGCAGCCAAGCTCGGCTACAGTGACTACTTCTCAAGCCACTCCGCAGTCCACGTCCCAGCCCTCCTCCCAGGGCCCCACGCCGCAGCGCTCGACGACCACAACTCCACAAGCAGGGCGGTCGCGCACATCCTCCGCACAGCGTCGGAAACCGCGCACCTCTCCCTCGCCGACGCACGCGCACGCGGTGCAGAAGCGCGGCTCCACACCCTCGCTCCGTCCCAAGGCGAAGAACTCGATCAGCTCCGCCTCCCTTCCCACCATTCCGAGTGGACACCCCCTCTCGCCGAACGCCGAGCCCCGCGACCCCGAAAAGTGGTACGACGAGGACCCCGAGATCGAGTCGCGTCGTACACTGACTTCCGTGACCGCTCCGCCGCCACTGTTCGCCGATCCGGAGCCGGAACCTCCCCGGCCACCCTCGCCTCCGCAGACCGAGCTTGAGGACCTGTCTGCTCCAGGACCTCTGTTCGAGAAAGTCCCGAGGCGCCCATCAATGGGAAGCAGGCAGGGCAGCCTCGAACCGCCCGCGCCTCTGTTCAGTGACCAGTGGAGCTTCCTCTCGCGCGGCTCCGATCCCAGCCTGCACAAAGAAGAGCCGAGCCGGTCCTACATCAGTGGATCTTCTATCTGTGCCAACTCCAAGTCGCCTCAACCGCAACGCGCCGACTCCCCCGACGTCATCCGTCTGGGGCTCGACAAGACGCACGAAGCGGAGGACTCGGCAGTCGAAGATGAGCCAGTCAGGCCCGACGAGATGCCGAGTCGGTCCTACGCCCACCGCCATTCCAGTGGAGACATGCGGCCTACGCTCTCTGTCGCTGGAAACGATGTCGGCGCGGGAATGGGACGGAGGAGCGCATCGTTCACGGACAAGACGGAGGCGAGTCGTGCCGCGGAACTCAAGGCACCGGAGAAGAGACAGAAGGGCATGTCGCCGAACCGCGAGGCGGCTATGAAACGGCGAGAGTTACTGGCTGAGCCGAGTAGGCTGACTCTTGAGCCTGCGCCAGAGGCGCTGGAGGAGAGTGAGACGGAGGGACGGGGTAGGGACACCGAGCCTGCCGAGGAGAAGACACTAGCTGGCGATAAGGACGCTGTCGGTACCGAGGAGCTGTCTGCCGCTACGAAGGCGGCGCTGGAGGCCCCTGTCGCGGACAAGAGCATGGCCAACGAGCCTGCAGCCAAGAAGCCGGCCAAGACGCAACCCTTGTTCAGACAGCCGGATCCCGAGCCTGCAGTTAAACAGTCCGAGCTCAAGACAGAGATTAAGCCGGGGGCCAAATCCGAGCCCAAGCCGGAAACCAAGCCTGAGCCCAAGTCCGAGACTAAGCCCGAGACCCAGCTCAAAACCAAGCCCGAGACCAAGCCCGAGACCAAGCCCGATACCAAGGTTGAGACTGCGCTCGAGTCCAAGGAAGACAAACCGCCCACTCCGCCGGCTAAGGACAGACCGATCCCTCCGCCCATCACCGTCCCTACCTCAAAGAGCAAGGAGAAGGAGAGCGACAGCCCCGTCTCGCCGCAAATCCGCCATCTGCTCGAGGAAAACTCGGCGCTGCTCAACTTCCTCGAGGGCCCGCGCATGTTCCCCCAGTCTGATCCCAAGCCTCTCCCTGTCAAGCAGACTACCCCCGAGAAGCCGGCGACCAAGTGGGAGCCGCAGCCTCAGCCTCCGCAGTCGGTGTTCAACGCGCGCCCCGAAGCTTTTGCCAACACGACACCGCCCAAGCCCAAGTCGCAAGTCGGCACGTACACCGTCCCTCCCTCGAGCGGATACATGGGCAAGCCCCTCGTCCCCGATAGGAGCTACGACAGTCCGCCCCCAGTGCCCGCTAAGGACGGGCAGCCGAGCACGCGGCCGCAGCCCACGCGCAAGACGACAGCAGGCAGCGACCTGATCCAGCTCACGCCGCCAATGACGCCGCAAGCCCTCCCCCCGTCCCAGCAGCAGCGACCATCCTGGCAGCGCATTACGAGCGTGGAGGAGCTCGAGACAGCGCGTCCCTCGCCCGTGAACGCGCTCGGACGGACACCCGTCGCGGAGAGGATCCGCATGAACCTCGACCGCGCGAGGGCCAATATTGATGAGATCGCGCCGCCTAAGGCAAAGTCGCCCGAACCGATTCCGCCGGTCGCCGCCCTCCGACCCTCCGAGTCCAAGACTTCGCTTAACAGGGTGCAGCCGGAGTCATCATCAATTCGCGCCTCCGAGACCCAGGCTTCGCTCAACCGTGTCCGTTCGCCCGAGACTGCCCATTTGCGTCCATCCGGGTCGCAAGCGTCGCTCGGACGTGTTCGCTCGCCCGAGACTACCCCGCTGCGTCCCTCCGAGTCCAAGTCTTCGCTGAGCAAGGTGCAGCCTGAATCAGCCAAGACATTGCTTGACAAGACGCGCTCCGCCTCGATCGTGTCGCTCGACAAGCACGCCGACATCGCTCGGGCCGACGCTCCCTCGGTCTCCTCGATCCGCTCACCTGTCGAGTCGTCCGGCTCCCGCTCCAGCCTGCGTCCCGAGGATCGCAACCGTACGCCCAACTCTCCCATAGACGGGATCGACCTGACGACGTTCCCCTCGCCGCCGTCTGGTCCCGGGCCTGCTGCTTCGGGTTCCTCGGACCGCCGCCTACTCAGCTCCGGGACGCCCGCGGTTGAGCGCTTCCGTTCCAACGAACGTCCGTTCAGCGACAACATCAGTGTCAAAGGCATGCCTGAGACGCCTGCCGAGAGGGCCATCTTCGCCTCAGGCGCTGAGGCTAAGCCTGCACCGGAGATCCGGTCCGGTTTCGTGCCCCTCCGGCCGAAGGCTCCCCTTACCAAGCCCGAGGAGACTAAATCTGCTGCTCCGGAGACCAAGCCTGCCGAGCTCAAGGGGACCGATGCGGTCACGCCTCGCTCCCGTGTCCCTCCCCCGATCCCGCCGAAGCGCAAGTCGCTTGACGCCAAGCGTCTGTCACAGCTCTCCGCGGCGTCTGTGTCCGAGACCGAGTCCCCGGCTCAGACCCCGCCACCTCGCCGACCCGCGCCACCCCCGCCTCAACCACGCCGTGCCCCGCCCCCTCTGCCACCCCGCAATAGGCTCAGCCTCTCAGATGAGGAGCCGTCGCTCGCAGCTCTCGCCCGCGCAGCGGGACTGGCAGAGGACAGCCTGACACCAGAAGCGCAAGCGCGCGCCGTCGCTGAAGCACAAGCGCAAGCTCAAGCCGAAGCGGAGAGCTTACAGTTAGCCCAAGCTCTTTCCAGGGCCGACGCCTCGCCGCCGGCCACCGAGACACCGTCTCCCGCCCGCTCGCCCTCGAGCGGCTTCGCCTCGCTGGCAAGGACGAGGAGCGGCAAACCCCGCGGTCTTCGAGGTCCGCGCGGCGCACCCCCTCCCGTTCCGCAGAGACCGTGGCGCGTCCCCGGCTCGACGCCGACGCCGGGAGAGACACCGCAGCATAGCCGTAACGTGTCCATTGTTACTCAGGCGACGACAGGCGCGGAGGGCCACAGCCGCACGACGACCGCCGCGACTAATGAGGGGCAGCACAACCGGAACGTCTCCGCTGCCTCTGCAGCCATGTTTGACCCGCTCACACAACCTCAATCGTCGGCCCAGGCTGCCGCGGCTGCGCAGGCGGCCTCGACATCGCACTCGCATGCGACCTCGACATCTCAGTCGCGGCCGACCGAAGCAACGCACAGCCGCAACACTTCCAGCATTACTGCCTTTTCGCCCGAGCACTCGCGCAACACGTCCTTCGCCTCCGTTGAGCGGGCGGGCACGCCCTCGCGCGACCTGCGCCGGGACGTACTCCGCGGGTCAGCGGACAACCTCTACCTGCGCGCGGAGAGCGGTTCCGACTCCGTCTCGCGCTCGAATTCGGCAGCAGCCATCGAAGGGTTCGACACGACGGTGACCCCGCCCAGTCTCGTCCAGGCGCACGCGCAGTCGACCTCTGCTGTCCCCACGCAATCTACTTTGGAGGTTCCCCAGACGTCCTCGTCCTCTTCCAACCTCCCCGCGCGCGCCGCCGGCGAGCGAGGCGATGGTGGCGACGGAGAGAACAGGCAGCAGTACTCGGACCTAACAGACGTGGACATCTACGTCGCGCGTCTGCAGGGGTCCGGCCGCGAATTCGAGGGTCTGACACACGTCGAGGCATTCCTCGGACCCGCCATTGACCCGGGCGCATCCCGAGAAGCGCTCGAGTCCCTCGTTGAGTCGAGCGTCTGCGTCGACTCCCGCCGCGTCAATGCCGCAGGCAAGGTAAAACTGAAGATGAGCGTGTTAGGCGCACGAGTCAGCTCATGCCCCGTGTGCATGTCCCAGTTCAGGGGCGGGGACAGCGTGCTCTGTCTCCCGAATTGTGGGCATGTCGGACACAAGAGCTGTGTGATGGAGTGGATGAAGCGGAGTAGCGTTTGTATGGTTTGTCGGGCTAGGGTTGGGGACGACTAGATGGCGAGGCGGCATCGGCATGTCTCACACTCGAACACCATGGCAAGCCGTTATCATACGCGAATACCCAAGACGATCCCAGATCAAGAGCGCGGCCGATGACGGGAGTTAAAGGCGGGGGTGTGAGTGAAGGAAAAAGGTGGAAGGAGGGGAGAAGGGAGGAAGAACAAGCAATCTGTAACACCACATCGCGTACCATCACCGTCAACACCTTGAAAGTCTATAGCTTTAACTGTATAACATGCCGATTCTATCTTTGACATCTTGACCTGGCTCCTGGGCGATGGAGACTGACTGACTGGGATTGACTTGGTCACTTACGTCCACTTGTTTCCCTCTTCGACGGTATCGACGTTGCTGCCAACTGCAAATGAAGGCGACGAGCACAAATGTAAGAATGCCTAAAAGTACATGACAATGCGAATGATCTATGATGCAATCTACCAACCACCAACGCCGAGCCCCGACCCCGAGTCACTCTTAAGCACAGCAGCGAGGTCGACGCCACCGTCGTCCTTCTTCTTCTTCTCCTTCGGCTTGACGTCGACGACACCAACGACGGCCGTCTCGCTCCTAGACGGCTTGGAAGCCTTAGCCATCGTCGGGTCCGCGACGACGGCGGCAATCTGCGCCTGGTCCGGTCCCTTCTTCTTCGGCTTGCCCTTGTCCTTCTTGCTCTCGGGCTTGGGCGTAGGTTTGGCGGAGGCGGCGGCCTTGGGAGCGTCGCGCAGCTTCTTGACCGGCCGCTCGGGCTCGGCCGCAGGTTCCGGCTCGGCAGCCTTCCTGGTGCGTTTCCGCTTCCGCTTCTTCTTCCCTCCCTCGGCGTCCTCGGCGTCGTCCTCGGGCTCGTCGGGCTCGTCGACGTCCATCTCGGCCTGAGCGCGCTCCATGCGTTCCCTGATCCGGCGCGTCTCCTCATCCTCCTCCTCGTCGTCATCCTTGGACTTGCGCTCCTTCTTTGGCCGTCCCTTGTCCTCCTCCTCATCGTCCCCAGCACCCCAAGTACGCATCTTCCTTGCGCTCGAGTCCACGTTCGCACCAGTGGGTTTCCGCTTCCCCTCAGCGCGCTCACGCTGCTTCCGTTCCCGCTTCGTCTCCGGCTGCATGCCCGCGCGCTTGCGCTCGACGAGGCGCTTCGTGTCGATGATCTGGATCTTGGGCAGCTGCGACGAGTCCTGCAGCTGCGACGCGTAGTTCTCCGCCTCGAGGCACAGGGGGTTGGCCGAGAGTGTGAGGCTGCGGAGGTGAGGGAACTTGGCCCCGCCGACGGCAGACTTGCCGAGGAACACCTTCTGGATCGCACTCAGGGGGAGAGAGCAGTTGCCCACGTCCAGGACTTCGAGACCGTCACCCGTAACGTCCTTCTTGCCCACAAGCGAGAGTGAGCCGGTGCCCCAGGTCGAGAGATGGGAGGGCAGAGAAGTGAGACGAGGAAGGTTGTTCGCGCGCACGTCACGCAGCAAAGGGAGAGAGGTGAGATCGGGGAATCCCTCGGCCGTGAAGCGTGGGCAGTGCGAGAGAGTCAGCTTCGCGAGATGCTTCAGCTCGGCAAGCTCTTGCGGCAGCGAAGTGAGGTTCGGCGAGTGGCTGATGACTGTTTGTTAGCTACCAGGAAACGAAGATAGGGAAGAGTGGAAGAGTCAGATAAGTTGTGAAAAGTAGTCTCTGTGCCCTCCCTCTTGGGGAAGACTCGAAGTGAGCTGAGTTATGATTATCATCATCTAGATGAAGTGTGGATGTGACACTTACTGAGCGAGTTCACGAGCTTCCATCCCCCCACAGCCGAACTCAGCGTCGTCCGTTCGTTTCCGACAGCGACGAGCGCCTTGAGGTTCGCTAGAAGTCCAAGCTCCGCCGGCAGCTCCTTCAGCCCACACCCGCTGATGTTGAGCACGGCGAGGTTCTCGAGCCCGCCGACCGTGTCCCATCCTTCCTCGATGGGGCAGTTCTTCAGACTGAGCCACGTCGTTGACGCCGGGAGCCAGCTCACATCGGAGCACCCGCTGCCCTCGAGGTCGATACGCGTCACGCCCTCGAGCCGTTCCGGCGGCGGCGGGATCGCGAACTGCTCCTGGGAGTAGATCAGGGCATGTGCCGTGCGCACCGCCTTCGCCTTGAAGCGGTTGGGGTCGTTGGGGTCGACGCGGTTCTGCTTCACTGGCCGGGGTTTCTTCTCTTTGCGCTCCTTCTGCGGCCTGTCCCCTTTCGGCTTAGTGCCAAGCAGGAGGTCGAGCTTAGACGATGAGGCGGCAGCGGCCGCCTTCGCCTCCTTCTCGGCGCGCTTCTTGCTTCGCGCAGCGCCGCGGTCCATGGTCGTGCAGTGAATGGACGAAAGTTGAGATGGGAGCGAGCGGCAGAGAGAATATTTCGCCCAGGCCAGTGACTGACCTCATCTGAACGAACTTTTGGAGATCACGTGACCCAAACTCGGCTGCACGACGACGGCGGCACCCTGAGGAAAAGTCCAACCGCACTCTTTCACTCCCCGACTCCGACCTAGACCCGTCACCGACAGCAACCATGATGCTCGCGTCGACCTCCCGGACAGCCCTCCGCAGGGCCGGAACCTCCGCCTTCTCGGTGCGCATCCCCCGACAAGCTCTGGAGCCGGCGCCGACTTTTTCCGCCGACCCCCGAAGCTAATTGCAAGTGGACGCAGCTGACATCAGACGTCCGCCGTCGCGGCGAGCCGCAGCAGGCGAGAGCCCATCGTCGTCGAGCTCCTGACCGAGGTCCCCGGACTGGGACAACAGTGTGCGTATTGGCGCTCCAACGGACTCCGGAGCTAGCTCTCTGTGGCAGGTGTCTCCTTCCGATCGACCATCCTGCCCTGTTGTTGTGACTTGGGCGTTCGACGGAGCTGCAGCTGTCTCATGTGGACGAAGAGCTGACCAACAGTCGACCGCGTCGAGGTTGCCCCCGGACGTATGCGCAACGTTCTTGCGCCGACCCGCCAGGCCCGCTACATTCCGTGGAAGCGTGCGTCGCAGCGCGCTACGCCGTTCATCGCTGAGCCTGTGAGTACAACCTCGAATGCTAGCTGTGGTTCTCGTCAAGTAGCTGACAACAGGCGCGCCCCGACCCAAGTGACCAGGACGCTCTCGAGCACCCCGCTGTTCTTGCTGCTCGCGCGCGTGCCGCCGCTGCGGCTCGTGCCACGAACGTCGGCGAGACGCCGACGGAGATGCTGTCGAAGCTCCTTACGCTGCCGACGCAGCTGACGTTTGCGCGCCGCACGATCTCGCCGGAGACGCCGGCTCTGCACGGTTCGCTCACGCTCTCGGACGTCGCGGACCACATTGCGCAGCTCCAGGGCCTGACGGGGAACGACGTCGAGGTCAACTGGGTCGGACACGAGGCCAGCGAGCGTATGAAGGAGGTCGGCAGCTGGGAAGCCAGCGTCGCGATCAAGGGGTACGGAGGCGAGAGCGTCAATGTCGAGGTCGAGGTTGTTCGTCAGGAGTAGAGATATCACACGCCCGCACCACTCCATCTTCTCCGTATCCCACGCCGTTAACACATTGCAATGCATTAGATTCTAAATTTCCATTACGACGGCGGTTAGACGCAGACTCAGACTCGGTGGTTCTCACTGTTCTCAGCTCTCACCCCTCTCACCGAGGCTGGCCTGGCTTGCATCGGGGGGTGCTGACGGTTTAGCTTGACGAATGACAAGTGAGCTGAGCTGCGAGTGCTGGGCTTGATGATTAGGCTTCAAGGTTGAGTGGTACCATACGTACGCTATCTGTAGAAAGGAGGCCGTTAGATGGTTAGATGGTGGAATTGATTCCGACAAGACTTGCGATCGGCTTTGGAAGGGTCTTGGGAGATCGGGAAGCAAGGTCCAGTCAGGACGTCGGGACGTGACCCGCGCAGCGAGCGAAGACGCGTTTCAGTGACACAACAGTTCCTTCCCAGTTCCCGTCCACCCCGCCGCCCTTCCTTGACTCTTGATTTTCACTGACTCTCCGCATCCCCTTCTTGCTTCCTCCTCAACCCCGTCCACCTCTCTCAAACTCTTTCCCCCATCTCTGGTCGCTGTGCGACTGCGACCGCCGCGTTGACCTTGCACCGACCGTCGTTCCTCGGACTCGGATCGACCCCCCCTGCACCCATCCCAAAATTCCGTCCTCATGTAAGTGCTGGCCGGCCTCAGCCACGTTTTGGAGATGACTGCCCCTGACACATCACCCTCCTCCTCCGTGCACCCACACCGTCCTCCAACTTTCCACACCACCGCACACGCAACTGACAACTTTTGATCTCTGGACTCGACATTATCCAAATCTTATCCATATCGCTGTTCGCTTCCCCCCTCGACTGCCGCGCCCTCGCCCCTCGTAACCGGCGCTACCCACACTCTTTCATTGCCGCTGGGACGACACCACCCGCACTCGCTGGAAACCCTTGCGAGTCGATCACCTCCACGCCATCTGGCCTCAAAATAATCACACTCGCTTCGACCTCCCGATAACCTCTCTCTCCCACCGACAGCCCCGGATCCGTATTCCGGCCGCAGGCCACGAGCTGACTCGGACTCGGCCGGCTCACCAAACGTGCCCACGATGAACACGAACGGCCTCGGCAACATCAGGAGGCGCTTCAACCTCAACCTGAGCCCGCCGGCGCAGCGGCTCACGATCCGCGTGGCGCTCTTCATCACTGGCGTGCTCCTCTTCCGCTCCATCTTCTCCAAGCCGGAGAAGACGAAAGAAATCCAGAGCCATGGCATGTTCCAGCGCGTGCTCAGGGCCGACCGCTACCTCGACACGGCGAAGTACCCGTGGCTGCAGTCGAGAATAGGCCGCGACGACCGCCCGGACATGTTCGACGAGGAGATCTCTGACGGCGTCTGGGACTTCTGGACGCGCTACCAGAAGCCGTTTATTACGGGCAAGGACACTGCGCACCTTGACACGCAGATCATGCGCTCGGTCGTCGACGACCTGCTCCAGTTCAACGGCTGGGTCGCCGCCGCGTGCCCGACACTGATCCGCCCTTTCGGCCAGAACACGCGCGACGACAACTACGAGGACCTCGCCAACGCCGACAACCTGTACTACGTCGCGCTCGTCGTCCACTCCGCGGACCACTTCCTCGTCGACCAGCTCGCCATCATTGTCCAGCTCGCGCGCCGCCTCGGCACCCGCAACATCTTTGTCTCCATGCTCGACCAGGGTTCGAACGACGCAACGCCGACACTGAGCGACCTCTGCGAGGCTGTCCTCACGATCCTGGGCATCTCGTTCCGCATCCGCCGCGTTCCCCCGCTCACGATCGACTACTACCCGCTGGAGGAGGCTGCCGTGCGCAACCTCGTCCTCGAGCCACTGCACGAGCTGCATGACAAGCGCAACATCAAGTTCCACCGCGTCATCTGGCTGAAGGGCTTCACGTGCCCCATGGACGTTCTCGAGTCACTCCGCGTTTCCGAGGTCAACAACGCCGCGATGGTTTGCGGCATGGACTGGGCTGAGCACAACGGTTTCTTCATCTTCTCCGACCGATGGCGCACGCGTGACATCGCCGGCGACTTATTCCGTCAAGCCCGTTCTTCCTCGAAGCCCGAGGCCGGCCCGCCGCGCGACAAGGTCGGCACGCAGCGGTACGCGCATCACCTTCCGTTCCAGGTCTTCTGCTGCGAGTCGGGCACGCACGTCGTCGACCCCGAGCTCTCCTACTACCGGGGAATCAAGTACCGCGCGTCCCCGAACGCGGTCAACCTCACCGAGTCGAACGACATGATCACCGAGCCCGAGACGCCGTGCATGGACTCGACGCAGATGTGGTTCTGCCGCGACCTCTGGGTCGACGCGGCGCGCAACGGCCAGAAGTCCAAGGGCCACACTGGACGCCGCGGCGCCGCCCAGCACAAGAAGCGCAAGCGCGACCTTCGCGACATGGACGAGGTCATTGACAACTTTGAGCCCGTCATCGAGCGCCAGAGGGAGAAGGACGCCGACGCTGCCGCCAAGGGCGCTGGTGTCGGCGCTGGTGCCAGGGGTGCTGCGGCCGGTGCCGGCAAGGCTGCGGTCGGAGGCAAGGCCGCCGCGGGCGACGACGACTTCTTCGCTGCCGCCGCCGCCGTTGACGCCGAGAACGTCGAGCCGATCGTGCAGCTGAAGGAGGGTGTGACCACTCCCGACGGCATCGAGGAGCAGATCGAGCTTCGCGAGGGTGTCATTACGCCCGACGGTGTCTCCGAGGTCGAGGTCGAGGCCGAGCGCGCTGTCGGCGGTAAGGAGCCCATCGCTCAGGAAAACGCTCCTCTGGCTGCCGCCGCCGACGGCGGTATCGTCAAGGTTGACGCGGGCGCCGGCGCCGCCAAGGCAGGCAAGGCGAAGATGGACGCGGCCGATGCGCAGGTCGAAGCCGCGGCTCGCGCCGGCGCCGACCCCGTCAAGGCCGAGGCGGCCAAGCAGGTCAAGCCGGGAGGGAAAAAGGACGAGATCGGCGAAGCAATCGCGGCCGACATGGCCGAGGACCCCGCCGCGCAGCCCGAGCACGCCGACGCCCCGGGCGACCGCAATCCCAATGCCGCTCCCAAGCAGGACTCCGGAACCAACATCGACGCAATGGACGACAAGGAGAACCCGGCCCCCGAAGCTCTGAAGAAGGAGGACCTGCCGAGCAGCTTCATGATCCCGAACAGCGAATTCGAGGCTGCGCGCATCCTCGTCAACCCCCGCTGTCTCACGACTTATGGCGGTGTGTCTCATTCCAGGTTGGCGCTCGACCTCTTCGGCGGCAGGGACCACTCCCACCGCGGAGAGGGCAACTACATGGTCGAGGACTGGGCGGGCGCACCCGACAGCTTCGTGTGCCAGGAAATGCGTACTGTGGGCGGACGCACAGCGCCCAAGAGCCAGAGGCGTGTCTCCTTCTTGCTCCAGAATGAGGTTGGGCTTTAAGCCCGAGGGCCGGAGGCCAGGAGGTCGGAGGGTATCAACTACCCTCGTTAAGAGGCCGCGGGCCGAGGCTGGAGCCGCGCATCGCAGTCTCAGGGCGAGGGAGAGCCGGAGGAGTGAGAGGTGTGAGTGGACGGGTAGTGGACAGTTATACTAGACAGCTTTTCCAAAAGGTGACACGATAGAATTCATGCATACGGGTTTCGTTATACGCGAGTGGCAGCGTGGTAGCGAGCGTAAGTGTCGATCGGCGTGAGAATAGATGGGAAGGTGAGGGGAGCGGCCGATGGGATCGGTATGAGGTCAAGTCTATCGTGTCGCTGGACAATAGAGGAGAGAGTGGGGGGAGAGGGGTACGTGAGATGCCAAGTACATTGTTTACTCGATCTGGACTGAGTGATCTGAGTGCTGAGATATGTTGGGATTGGGACTGGGGGCTGCCGATGGCGTACGCGGCGGAAGAGGGGTGTGGTATGAGGTCTGACGGCCGTGCACTCGCGCCGACATCAGCAGGGAGCAGCTCCCATGTTGACGACAGATGCCGGCCGATGTCTTGTTCCGCCCAGCGAGTCGAGTGGACTGATCCCGCCCCCTTGCGTCCATAGACTGTCCGGACCGATTTGCGTGGAAGAGCCTATTCGCGAACTTCTCAACGCAGGAGACAGGGGGTGGGTTGTGGTAGCCTGGGAGGCGGCTTGAGCGGCTAGAGGTATGAGGCAAGAGGGCCGTGACGGTGGTGCCCGGCGTTATCGTGTGCAACGGTGACTGACAGTCATCCCAGCCATGGCCGCTGACCGCCTGGCAAGCTCGCAGCTGCCGACTGGCACCATCAGCCTCGTCTCCAGATGGCTAGAGCGGCGATGACACCCGTCGAAGCACGCTCTGAGGTTTGAGTTCTGGGATGAGATGTCAAGCAGTGACAGCGGATCTCGTAGGCGATTCCGACGAGGAAAATTGCGACACAGCTCGAGCAAGACTGTGCTGCGACTTCAGATTGGGTCGTCAGCACGCCGTCCTGTCTCCTGGATGTCGCCAAGGGGTGCGAGCTCGCGGCTGCGCGCCCGTGCGCGGTGAGTAGCGGTCAGTTCCGACCCCGCTCGTCCATTGTCGCCTGTCGTTCGACCGAGAGTGTATGCCTGACAAGCATATGCAGCCATGCAGGAACCCGCCAGGCCCCAGGGGGTTCATTTGCAGGGAGTGAGGTCGAGCGGCCGGTCCGCAGTTCTCCTGTTCGCTAATCATCACGAGGTAGTGATCTGGGACAGGCACAACCTCGTCACTTAACCAACGAGGTCAGTTGAGACAAGCGAGATGATGCAGTGCCGAGTCGGCAAGGAGGTGCTCGGCAGACCTCGGACCAGACTTCTATGTGAGACAAGGAGGAATCGAACAGATCTGCACAAGGTGTACGAAGTCTTGGCCGAAACAGGTCCCCAGGTCCAAGGAGTACCGGCAGGTCTGGGCCATTCCTGCGAACAGTGGCGACCCTTCAAGCATAACGCGACCACACCGTGATCGGACGAAGAGTGGGTGCGGGGTATGCGCCGCGTGCGTGCTGTTCCAGAAGAGTGGACACAGCCAAGAGAACTGGGAGGGCCAGACGAGAGGGGCCAAAGGGATGGAGGGACAGGATTTCGCTCTCTTATGTCCTTGCACGTATCGAGTTGGTGTGCACGCGGTGCCCAGAGAACAAAGAGGACGCCGATAGGCAGGAAGAGGGTGTACGACGCGCAACTGGCCCTGTGACTGTGGCACAGACCACAGGTACCACTACACAGGAAACGCCTTCCGCGAGGTACAGGAGGGTCAGGTCAGGCCCGTGAGCTGTGGTGTTGCCGGTGAGCCGCCGGTGAGTATCGGGCAGTCCCTCTTGGCTTGGGCTGGGCAATGTGGTGAAGGGTCGAGGTCGTGCGTGTGTGCATGCCGTACGCTGCCGAGCTGGCAGTCTACGTGTGGTTCGCCGAGCTGGCGTAATCTCGTCATGCAGGCTCGTGGCGCAGAATAGAGTTTACGACTTTGCCGCGTCGGCCCCGCCAGGTTTGCCTGACGCGCTCCTGGCTTCTGTGTGTCGGCTGGTTGGCTCACAGGAGGCGCCGACAGCGCGCGTACATACTACCTCTGCTTCCTTCACCTCCTCTATTTTTGAAGGAGGGAGTACGGCTACCTCATGGAGCTTCGGAGCACGCCGCGTTCGGCGGTCGACCAAGCGACGGAAGGTTCGAAGGCGCCGGTGCAAGCCGCCTGCGTGCGGCGTTGCTATTGTTTAAAGAACATCTAAGCGAATGAGAACAACCTCCAGCTCTGCTTTCTCTTCCACTGGTCCCTCTCGACTTCCTCCTCGTCCGCTGACTCTTCCTCTTCCTCACTCCTCTCGACAGCTAACACCGGAGCGGGCCAAGAAGACGGACTGAGCACGCAACACACATGGATTAAGGTCTCGCCAAAGCTGCAGCCTTTGTTATCAACCCCACTTCGACGTCACCCCGGTTCGTCTTTCGTGACGGAACAACTGGCAGCACGCGATCCCATCGAGCTGTCCTCTCTCACTAGTCTACCCCTCCCTCACCTGTCCATCCGCGGTACTCTACCCGACTCTCGCTTCGGGGCCGAAAGACAGCCAAGCCCCAGCGAGCCGACGACCACGAAGCTCGTGACCACCTCCGTTCCCCCGAACGCGACGGAGACGAGCACATCACACCCGACAGCCTACCCCGGCCCGAGGCGACCGCTGACCACCACGATGGGAGACCTTCCCGCGGAGCTGATCCAGAAGATCCTCGCCGAGGCTGACCTGGCCTCTGTCGTCGCCGCCGGCGGAGTGAATTCAGCCTGGCGCGCGGTTGTGAAGGACGTAAGTGTGGTGTCGAGGTGTAGCGACGAGTGGTGTGGTGTCGTGTGCCTGAGTCGGAATGGTTTCACTCGGCCAAAGGGTTGGGTTGGGACGGTCTCGGAGTGCTCCTGCGGGCAAGCGTGACCACGAATGCGAGCGGGCAACTGAGACTGCTGGCTGGTCGGATGGGACCGTCAGTCTTGTCGCTCCACACTTCTGGGTCTGGTCTGTATGCTGGGCCCAGGTGGCGACAATGGGAAGAAAGATAGACTTGGAACTTACGCTGATCGCAGGACCAGTCGACATGGCGCCGGCTCCTCGAGACCGAGTACGACCCGGCGCTCTCAGTGAGTGGGTGTCGGGCGCGCGTGCTCGACCGCGCGTGGCTCGTGCGCTTCCTCAACGACGAACGGACGCGGTACCAATGCTGGCGGCGGGCGCAGGACGCGCGGGAAGAAGCTTGCAAGGTGATTCCACACCCCCACTGCTGCGCTGACACGCTCAGCAAGACAGCGTTCTGGCCTGCTTCCAGGCCCAGTTCCACTACTCCTGGGTGCCCGGCCGACGGCGGCTGTACCACCACAAGACGGGGATGGTGTACGTCTCGGACCGTGAGCGGCGAGAGTATTACGAGCGCGGGCAGAAGGAGTTTGAGCGTCAGACCGAGGACATTCTGGGCGTACCCGATGTCATCCGGTGGGAGGAGGAGCGGATCGCGCCACACTCGCGTCGCTTCGCGCATACTCTTTTGTCATTGTTCGACGATTTGCCACATGACGCCCCCGCGTCACGGAACTGGGCCCTGCTCGCTGAGGTCGTGAATGACCCCTTCACGGCGCTTGTGCTCCAGAGCGACCCGGGACCACTGCCGCATGCCACTTCAAGGGCCCTGTTCATGTGTGCCCTTACCACTGCGCCCGAGGTCGAGGAGAAGGTCGGAACGCTCACCCGGCGCCCATCGCTGGATTCGCTCGACTCGTTCGACTCGGACCAAGAGGCTAAGGCGTCCGACCCAGGGCATGAGAGTGAGGACGACTTTGACGAGCTGTGCAAGATCAGCGAGGTCGATGAGGATGTCGAGGAGGATAACGAGGGCGAGGAACTTGAGACGTTACCCGCCCCCGTTGCTGTCGCCGTCGATCTCGATGCTGGCTCGGACGCCGACTCCTCCGGGTCCGAGTACGATAGCGACGATGACGCAGATCCACTGGTGCAGCATGCCGTCAGGCCTTCGACTCCGTCTCTGACGCTTGCCGTCTCGCCGTCCTCGCCAACGATGGGCCCAACCTCACCCGTGAGCCCGACAACGCCGGCCCTCTGCCTCTCCCCGCCCATGACCAACAGCACGCTCCTGTCGACGCTCACCTCGCCGTCGACAGCCACCCTAACCGTATACACTAGCGCCAGCCTGACGCCGAGTCTCTCTCCCTTGAGCGCCAGCTTCAGAAACTTGTCCACTGCCTCTCTGGCCGACACCCTGAGCTCGCCGACGAACGAGTCCTTGCCCAAAATTCCTGAGCCGGAGGAACCGACCTCCAAAGCCAAGGGAAAGCGTCACTCCGCGGCGTCTGGTGCGTCGCGGGCTTCAAGGACGTCCAAAATCTCGCGCGCGTCAAGGACCTCGGCCAAGTCAGGCTTCTCGGCCAAATCGGGATACTCCGCCACCTCGGGGTTGAGCTCCTACGGTTCCGTGAAGCGCGACAGCTGGGCGTCGTGGGGCAGCTCCAGCTCGAGTGCCGACTCCGGTTTGGGATGCGTGAAGGACCTGGCCGTGACCGAGTTCCGCAACTCCGTCTCCTCTGTGCCCGACTATGGGCTGCTGCTCGCCGCCCTGACACGCGTCATCACGCTGGCGCCGACACCTTGTTTGCCGACGCTATGTCCCGGCCCTCACCTGTTGAGCTCAAGTGTGAGCATGCCGGAACTCCTGGCCGAGAATCGGTCTAGGCCGAGGGCAGACTGGCCCCAGCTCGAGGGCATCTGGCGCGGCCTCGTGCCTAATGCGAACACGCGCATGCCCATCGACAAGGACCTGCCGGGATACTTCCGGCTCGAGCCCTGCTCCGAATCCAAGGCGAGGGAGTGTCTCGACTTGTCAAGGCTGCCGATCCCGGATCCCGGAGCCCTGCCAAACATGTTCTTCACGGGGCAAGTGCTGGACCAGAAGCTCATGCCACGCCAGGGTGCGAGGCTCGCGGGAGTAGCGTCCATGTGTCCCGACGGGGCGGTTAGCATCACCTTTCGCTTCATGCGGGTTAGCGAGGGCGATGTGGTGCGGTTCCCGGACGATGGCCTTGTCGTGCGCGCTACGAGGGTGGGCTCGGAGAGCCCCCTCGGGTTCCTTGGAGTAAGTCATCATCAGAGGAGAAGGAAGAAGTACGCTAACGAGCGCAGAGCTTCTCGAAGACCTCGAATGTCCGCAGACAAGGCAACGCGTGGCGGTTCAAGCACGAGGACTTTGCATGGGTATTTCCGTTCCAGGGCGAGAACACGGGCAGCAAACCGTGTCCTGTACGCATGATGTCGTAGATAGAAAGTATAATCTTGCAAACCTAGACTAGCCAGACTGTATAGTAATCAATACCCAGGATCCTCCTATGATAATCGTATATCTCTCCTTTCGCGGTGGCTCGGGTTAGTACAAGGTTAGGGTAGCCTGCATTCTCTAAACTTGTATCGTCATTCGGGTATTCGATCTTCCACTCAGCAAAGAGCTCTACTGCGTCTTGATCTCGCCCATCTCGACGTCCTCGCTCTGCCCGCGGTTGTTGACGTAGGACAGGAACGTGTTCCAAGGGATGTTAACGAGGTTGCTCGCGAGCAGGCGGTACTGCAGGGGCACGATGCCCTGGTTGAATGCCTGGAACGGCATCCAAAGAACCCAGTTGGTCTTGAGCGTCGGCCAGAATTCGCGTTTCCACTTGGCCTTGGCATCATCCAACGAGCCGCCTTCGGCCAGCGTCATGAACGTGAAGAAGCCTGCGCGTGTCAGAAGCTTTGGCGATACCGGGCGGTCAAGCTTACCCGTGAGCACCGTGGGAGAGGCAATAAACTGGTCACACGCGACTCGCAGCGCCGTGCCCGGAATCGTGCCACGGCCAGGCAGGCGGTCGAGGTATCGGAACCATACCGTGACGGCAGGGGAGAACACGCCCGCTCCCCAAAACACGATACGTCTGAGAGTCAGCTAACACGCGATCAAGCACTAAGCATCTCCGTTTCGCGGTGCGCTCCCACCGGCAAACGCTCACGCGGACGGTGGTGCACGAGGCGGGGAAGGCGAAAGGGGCAGGTGAGTGGGGGAGAGGACAGTGCGGGGTCGGCGTTGTTCCAGGTTCGAGCTGATAGCACCAGCATGGGCCGCAGTGCTTGGTGCCAGCTCACCCAGCTCACCCAGCTGCGAACGTGCGCCTTCCCCGCAACCCCTCCCCGGCCCCGCCCGCTCTCAGCGAGGAAGAACTCACCCAGTCCTCTTCCAGTCGTAGTTCTTCCATCCCTTCTTCTCAACGACCTGCTGCGCGATGGCTGTTCTGTCAGCTGAAATCCTCGGTGGCCTAGCGCACCATCTCCAGTCGCGAAGAGGACCTGATGTCAGCTACCGTGGAGAGAATAAAGCTTACAGCTCCAGTCACCGCGTTGCCGAGGAGCGGCTTCTGAGTCAGGAAGTTGGTGTACTTCTGCAGAAAGGTCGTCATGCTGCTGTTCTTGACGTCAGACAGGTAAGGCGGGGAAAACAAAAGATCTATCGAGGTGGAGGCGTGGACTTGAAGGCCGGTCCGAGCTGCGAAACGCTTGCTGCGTGCTGCGAGTTCTAGATATCTAAAGTTTGGGGTAAGGAGCGTGCGTGGATGTTCAGTTGTAGCAGTCTACGTCGGCGTCGTGGTTCTGTGAGACGAGAAAAGATGTCCGCTAGCGCGGCAGCCGCTCGCCGCTCACCGAGCGAGGAAGCCGAGAGAAGGAGAGTATGAGGTGTCAACAAAAACTCGCCGACGAGCATGTTTAAGCTTTCAGCCGTGTGGGGCCCCTCACTATTTCTTGCGGCAAGTCCGTCCTCAGTCCTCGAAAACCTGCCGAAATCATCTCAAAATGACGGAAAAACCAGTTCAACTGCGACGCCTCTCATTCGATAGAGCAAATGTTACAGATGCCCAATGCAATGCAGATAAGAAAATGCTGTATGGAATGCGCTATTAACCCTAAAATATAAACTGTATGATGAGTGGAAGTTGACTACAGGATGTAACGGAAGGCGGGGTGGTCGTCTCCGAGGTCGACGATCTCCTGCCTCGTCTTGCCCTCGAGACCCCAGCGGCGCTTGTACTCCTCGTTGTCGTAGTCGTGGACCTCGTTCTCAGAAACAGATCCGAACTGCGCCTGGCGGCGCTTGTTCTCGCGGTTCAGGCCCCACAGGAGGATGAGGGACACGACGCCAGTGAGCGAGATGAGCGAGAGCGCGACGGCGTGACCGGGGACATAATGGCCCTTGGGCGGCGCGTCAGCGGGACGGTACGCGAAGGACGAGATGATGCCTCCCGCGTTTCCGGCGGAGAACACGAGACCCATGGCGGTTCCCTTCTTGAAGTGGTTCGCGAACGAGTTGCCCGCCCACGTGATCGTGAGCGCGATCATGGGGCAGATCGCCATCGTCGACACGTACACGGCGGCGTACTGGGCCGCCACGTTGGAGGGCTTGGTCACGATAAGAACAAGATAGCCGACGAACGCGACGACGCTCCAGAACACGTTGAAGATGCCGCGCTTCTTCGTCTTGTCCGAGATGTAGGCCGTCGTCATAGTCGTGATGAAGCCGAGCACATAAGGAGGGACCGAGAGGAGGAGCGACTGTGCGGCGCTCCACTTGCCGAGCGAGGCGACGATGGTGGGCGTGAACAGCGACTGGGAGTAGACACATTCGCCGGCTCCGAGGTACGCGATCATGAACAGCGGCGTCTTCCAGTCCGTGATGCCACGGAGGGTGGCGCGCTTGGAGAAGCCCTCCTCGGTTCCCTCGGGAAGGCCAGTGTCGTTCTTGAGGCGGTAGATGACGAACTCCTTCTCGAGCGGGGTCAGGAAGCGCGCGTCGCGGGGCCAGTCGAAGATCATCCAGAACGAGAAGAACGCAATGACGAAAGTGAGCAGACCCTCAATGATGAAGATCCACGACCAGCCGGCCATTCCCGCGGTTCCGTCCATGAGGCCGATAGCGTAGGCGAAGACACCGCCGAACGCACCGGACATGACCGCGCCACCGAAGAAGCCCGCGACACGGCGCATGAGCTCCTCACGTTTGTACCATCCGGTCAGGTAGAAGTTGAGTCCGGGGAAGAGGCCGGCCTCGAAGAAACCGAGCAGGAAACGGAGAGCAAGCAGCTGAGAGTAGTTCTTCACCAGACCCATGAACACCTGAACCACGGCCCAAAGGATCATCGTGATCGGAATGTAGCGAGACGGCTTCATCTTCTTCAAGATCAGGTTCGACGGAACCTCGAAGACAACGTAGGGAACGAACTGGAGTCAGCGGAGCTCGTGCTGTGGCGTGGCAAAGCCGCGACTCACGAAGATCATACTGGCGATGGTGTACTGGTGCGAAGTGAGGTTGAGGTCGTCCATGAAGCCGTACAGCTTGGCGGCGCCAATGTTCACACGGTCGAGGAACGACATGAGATACAGGAGGCTGTTTGTCAGCTGTCGTTCGGATCGAGAAGCTCAGTCGCCGTCGGAGTCACTCACGTCATCCAAGGGACCAGGCGCAGGTCCATCTTGCGCAGGAGCTTCTTCTCCTGCGCGGCGAATTCCTCGGGGGTCCAGGAGAGGATCGTCTCCAGCTCGGGGTTCGTCGCGGCGGCGACCGCCTTCTCCCTCATCGTCTCGTAGTGCTCCTCCTGGAAGCTGGAGGTCTTCGACATGTTGCTGTTCGTGCCGCTTAGTCTGTTCTCGTCGCGTTCAGAGCAGAGGCTTGCTTCTTGTTATTGCTAGTAGTGGCGGTGGTGGAAGGTGGCACTGAGTCGAAAGCTCGTGTTTCTAACGCTGTTTTCGTTCGTCGCTCTTCAATCAAGTTTGAGCTGTGGTCGGGGAAGCTGTACTTGTCGTGTGCTGCGGAGAGAGGGGATGAAGATTCTTTCATGCTTTGCAGTATCTGCTTCATATACTGCAGCTCTTCCTCACCATGTCACGACGCTGGACCCAAAGCAGCATTTCGAATCGGGCCCGACCGCCCGATTCGAGTCGCAAACTCGAAATATGCCAGCGAGCCCCGCAACGAACCCACATTATTCCGCAGGCAACATCCGCCGCGTCCCTAAGAGCCCCATGTCTAATACGTGGACATGTGACACTCTTATTCGACACTAGCCTCCTTCTGAAGGGTTTCCAGGTCGTCAGCAGGGAGCACAGGGGGCCACGAGGGGTTGGGCAATCCGTGGCCAATGGGCGGGGCGGCATTGCATCGCCCAGTTCGGCCGATTCCTCCGCCGCCCAATCAGCCCGCCGTCCCCGATAGAGGAGGATTGGTATTGTCAGAGCTGTCCCCGCATCAGGACCAGAAAGGCAGCGTGCAGGAAAGCAGGCCGGAAAAGCGGGCGCGTCGAGGCGCGCGATGGACGAGATGGATGGGTGAATGTCGGAAGCTCGTTGGAAAGCAGGCGGGTGATTCACTCAAGCTGGGTGGGTTGAGCGGCGGGGCGTAGTCCAGCCCACCTCTACGCGGGGGAGAGGCGTCCCGGGCCAGATTCGCGGGGTACGCGGAGCGCACCGCGGCATCTTTTGCCTCCGCTTGCCCGGCATGTCCGGTTAGGCGGCGACTCATACCAGAGATCGTCGCTGAAATTCGCAGAAGTTCGGCTCACCCGGCATACCACTGCCGGAGCTGTCTCTATGTCTAGATGATGGCATCACGTCATGTCTGTCGTTCTATGATCTACAAGATGTGTACGTCTATGTCTATGCGTACTGTGCGCCCAGCGCCTCCGCAATCTTCTTCGCGCGCCGGTTCACCTCGCCTCGCTCGCCCATCACTGTCAGGCGGCATACGACGCCCTCGAGGTCGGGAGCGTCATCAAGTTTCGGCGCGCGGGTCAGGTCGTAGTTGCCAAAAGCCCAGTTGAGGATGTAGGTCTCGTAGTTCTTCGCCTCTCCGTTGACCGCGCGCTTTCCGTCCTCGGCCGGGAAGCGCACAATGCCCTTGACGCGGTAGATTTCGAAGGGGAGCTTGAGCGCGGCGTCAAGCTGGTCGCGCGAGAGCAGGCCGCCTTCCGTCGCTTCGCCCTTCGGGCAAGACTTGCATGTCTCGCCCTCGGCATGCTCATGCTTGCCCGGCTGGGCCCCACCACGCCACACGCTCCGCGTCTCGACCTCGTCCATATGCTTGCCCTCGCCGCCGAGCGCCTCCCACGTGTTCTGCTCGTCCTCGAGCTTGAACAGTTGCGTGTCCAGGCCGAACAGCACCTCTGGCCGGATCGGCTTGTCCTTCGACACCTTAATGTATGGCGTCTGATCGGTGAGCTCGCCGAGGTGGTCGAGCAGAATGTCGAACTCGCGCTCGGTGCATTGCTCGTGCTTCGACAGTAGGTGGAGGTCGGTGTACTTCGCCTGCAGCTTTGCGCTCGGGGACGTGTCCTCGTACCCCTTGAAATTCTTGCAGTCGATCACGGTTACGACACCGTCGAGCTTGAAGCCTTCCGGCTCAAGCTTGCGGATCTGCAACGCGAGAGTGGCGGGAAAAGCGGAGCCGCTGGTGGTCAGTTAAAGACAAACGTAACATAACTCACGAGGACTCAATGATGATGCGGTCGGGGTTGAACTTGTCCCGGATCTCCTCCAGCGTGTTCTCGATGCGGCCGACCATGGTGCAACACCTGACTGTCAGCTTCAGCAAAACCCTGCTGACTCACAGGCATCCGTTCAGGATCTCAGACACTCCGGTAATGTTGCCTTGCTTTGCGAGCAGCGAGTCAACTGGATTGTCAGCTAAGGCGCAGCGGTTGGAGCTCACCCTCAACATCTCCGTACTCGTTCTTGAGCAGAACAACCTGCGGTAAGCTTCAGAGGTCATAAGGTCAGTTCACCTTGTAGTCCTCGGGCAGCTGCTCCAGTAATCCGAGGATCGTCGTTGTCTTGCCCTGTCTGTTAGCTGACGGAAGAAGCGGGCAGCTCACAGCTCCGAGAAAGCCGTTGAAGGTTGTGATCGGAATGGGCCGCAGGAAGGGCTTGTTTTGTTCTCCCATTTTGGCGAGATTTTCGGAATGAGGATTGTGGAGACAGCAAAGTCGTCTTCCTCGCTCCTCGCCGGGCCAAGAGATGGACTGGGTGCTGAGCTCTGCAGCCTCTGCTTCTCCGCATGCCGCGGATCGGCTGGAGCGGGGTCTTAAGAAAACGCCACGTGCTGGTTAGAAGTGAGGCAAGTTTGATTAGAACAATATGTACTCTGTGTCTTCTAATCGGGGATAAACTTCGGAGCACACCACGTTGTAACCGATCGCGACATCCATCCGGGACTCAAGCCTCACTTCGGGCGTCATAACCGAAATTTCCTCTCTCATCATCTTCTTATCCTCGTCACGCAACGCATAGGTGAGCTCCGCGGACGGGTTTGCTTAGCTGACCAGCAGATTCCCCTTCCGGAGCTTAGATCTACTAGAGAGAGAACGCCGCCGCTTCACTCCTTCACAACATGCGGCTCACAGAGATTGCGACCCTTCCGGGACATGAGGACGCGGCGTGGGGCGTCTCGTTCAACCCGCAGCGCAACCTGCTCGCTTCGTGCGGTACTGACCGAACGATTCGACTCTACACCTACACTACATCACCCGGCTCGCCCGAGTTCCAGTTCCACACCTCTGTGCCGACGGGACACCGACGAACGATCCGCGCCATCGACTGGCATCCGACTGGCTCAACGCTTGCGAGCGCCTCGTTCGACTCGACAGTATGCCTGTGGGAGGACGAGGATGCGGAGGGACAGTGGGAGTGCGTGACGACGCTGGAGGGGCACGAGAACGAGTGCAAGAGCGTCGGATTCTCGAGCGATGGCGCGCTGATCGCGAGCTGCTCGCGCGACCGCAGTGTGTGGGTGTGGGAGGTCGGAGAGGAGCTTGAGTGCATCGCGGTTATGATGGACCACTCGGCCGACGTCAAGGCCGTGGCCTGGCATCCCGTTGAGGAGGTAAGCTTGCCTCCACTCCTGCGTAGCTGACATCAGATCCTCGCTTCGGCGAGCTACGACTCGTTCATCCATATCATGTATGACGACCCGGACAGCGACTGGTTCCTGCACCAGAAGCTGAAGCCTTCGGCGGCGAAGAAGGAGATCCCGGCGCTGCTGGCCGACCTGCGTTCCGAGGCGGAGCGGACCGAAGAGGAGCTCGAGGTCCCCCCGCTCCAGGATCCTGAGACGGTGTGGTGTCTCGCTTGGTCGCCTGATGGAAAGTACCTCGCGTCCGGCGGTGACGGGGGCGGTATCCGCCTCTGGCGCCGGAAACCGGGCACATCGGGTCTCTCGTCCGAATTCGAGGAGACGCTGCACGTCGGCGCGCACGTTGGGCCGGTGTACGCCATGGACTTCATTGCGCCGACCGACGCCATGAAGAGTGCCGCTAAGGACGGCTCTGTCGCTATCCTCGCGTCCACGGGCGGAGACGGACGCATCATTGTCTGGAACGCAAGCAATGAGGACGAGGTAGAGTGCGAGGACGTCCCCAGGTTACGGCTCGAGCCTGTCGCTGTCGTCCGCGACGCGCACGGCGTGAGTGACGTCAACAGCCTGAAGTGGAACAAGAAGGAGGGACAGGAGGGCGTGCTCGCCAGCTGCGCGGATGACGGAAGCGTCAAGGTTTGGAAGTTTAAGGTGTAACAGCATGCAGGTATTCACATAGAGGCTTACGCTGGAACTGATGCTCTTTGGACGCGCAACACTGACCAAGGAGGAAAGACGCGGAGGGACAGGATGGCCTCCTTTGACCCAGTGATATGTAGCGATCGAGCGCTGATCATGCGCCCCTTCACACGCGACACACGCAATCCACAACAATGCGGGGCAATGCGGGTCTACGTTCACGCACTGACGGACCTGGCGCCGTGGTGCGCCTCCCCACTCCTCTTCACGCAACAGCAGGTGACTGACCTGGGACTGGCTGCTCTGTAAGCTATCATCATCAGCTGAAAACTGACATGCAGCGAACCCGCACCAGCAACCTCTCGCTCTGCCTGTTCAAGCACTCGCAGACGCTGGCCAAGACGGGTACATCTCTCAGTGTTGCCCTCTCGTCGCTCGGGGCTCTGGGACCCACGGCAGCGCGCTGCGTCGAGTTCCTGCATGCCGCCGAGCTCGCCGCCGCCCAGGTCACCGGCGGGCGCTACGTCACCGCCAATCTGCTCAAGAAGGGATACCACCGTTAGCTACCGGGAAGAGAGGCTAAACTGACAGCCAGGCTACGCCCGCGCGCTTCGGGCCCGTTTGGAGCTGCTGCAGATCCTGAACCCCCTGAAGAAGAACAAGGTCGCAGGCCGCAGCGAGTGGAACGAGAGGTCATCGCTGAACTGGACAAGGCGTCGAAGAAAATCCAGGGTGGCACGGAGCTGGCACACGCCGAGTGTAAGGAGAAGCATGTGTGTCTGGGGTGAGTTTTGCAATTGTCAGCTGTCAACTGACCAGTGCAGGAGCAGCGAGAGGGATGGGCAGAGTTCGAAAGCTACATCGGCGGAGGAGGCGGAGGAGAGTTAATCTGGGTCGAAGCCATAGCCGCCGCAGGCCCCATGCACCGAGTACCGCAGCCCAAAGGGAAAGGAACGACACATGCATCGAACTCGCCCTGGTGCGCAGCGACTCGAGATCAGAGCATGGACTTGAGAGGAGCAGGGAGGGGGCGTTTTAAAGCCCGGAAGCGTGGCGTTGTGAAAGGAAAGAGAGCTGATTGTGTTTGAGAGGGGGCGTACCTCGATTCCAGCACTGACACTACAATTCATCAATGAGCACTGACAACGGCAGCAACGGAGAGCGAGGACGCAACGGGGGCGACAGGGAGAGGGCGCAGGTGGTGCAGAGGGCGCAACAGCGAGCCCATCCCACCAGCCGTGTCATCGTTCCGTCTCGTCTTAACTCTTCATTTCACTCCATTCTTCACTGCCTTCACTCTCACCATATCCTCACCCAATACAGGTTGAGTACCCAGCCATTGAGGCTGTAGGTGAGGGGTTAGCTATTGACGCAACCTTGGGAGCTGACGACCAGCCCCTCCGGAGTCGCGGGGTCTCAGGTGAGAAGCGAGCTAATGGTTCGTAGATCACAAGCCGACGGACAGGCAATCAGTATCCCAGGCTGCGGGTGAGCTAACACCGCCTTTTCGTGGAGCTCACAAGCAGCAGCCGGCACACCTGCACCGATGGCGAACCGGCGTGCGAGATGTATGAGCTTGCCATCCTTCCACCTCCAGCTGGTATGCAGGTATGCAGGCAGGTGTGCTGTTTCTTGCTGCGCCTCGAGGGCGCGCTAGGAATTGTGAGCTGACTCGTTTAGCTCGATAGCCAATGTACAGTCGCCTCCTTGCGGCAAACGTGGCAGGGACATGTGAGCTGCCGGGCTTTCCCCCAAGCTGACACTCATATCAAATTGCCCCTGCGTTCGGTTGCAGACAGATGGCCGGTTAGCCAGCCTGCATTGGGACTGATTCCAGATCATTTGTCATCGATCACAAACCGGCACTAGATAGAGTGTGAGCTGATTGAAGTCTTGATGAACTGACAACAGTGATATGAAGCGGACACAGGGCCTGTCAGGAAGAGGACTGGTGAGCTGCGTTGAGTGCTTTACAGCCGACATCTAGACTTCTTCCGACCACACGAACGCGAGCCGGGACCCTCTTAAGAAGAGCGGTTCGTCGGGTAAGCCGCAGCGCGTCCCAAAATCTGACGCGCAGCTTGCTGTAGAGTACCCCGTCTCGCGTGCACGATCAAGGGAGAGGGAGGGGTAAGCCATTTCCACGATGGCCCTCTCAGCTGACGCCGAGCGTCCCCTGTAACGGGAAACGTGGCTAAAGTCTGGACGAGGGCTGGCGACTGTTTGGTAAGCTGAGGTGCTGTCGGTGGGTAGCTAATACGCAGCTTGACTCCGTGGTCTCACACGATCTGATTAGGAGGGCAAGGAGTGAGATTCCGTATACGATGTGAGCTGATGCCCATTGATTATCTGCTGGACTCATGGCCGTGGCCGGGATTAGTACCGGGTCTCGTAAGCTGTTGTTCGATACTGCGTAGCTGACCTAACAGACGCCGGTGAGTCACGCGCAGACGAGGATCTCAACTGCACTGGGAGACGAGCGAGCTGAGCTGAGATGTGTGCGCTGAGCTGACGCCCAGTTGTGCCTCACAGTTTTCTAACTCGCCCTGTTCAACCAGTACAGACGTCGGAAGGTAGCTAGCTTAATTGCCGTCTCCCGGAGCTGGTCTCCAGCTCCTCGGCAGCAAGCACCCAGAATAATGTGACTATGGGGTGAGCTTCGTGGAAGGTAACGAATTGAGGGGCAGCTACCCCTGCCTCGTCCTCGAGAAGCGACGCCACTGAGCACCGCCGTCTCAGACGCAGCAGAAGGGACTCTGAGATTGTTGTGCTGTGAGACTGTAAGCTTCAATACAGCCTCTGCGCAGTACTGTAGCTGACACACGGTTTATCAGCAATACGGGGGGGCTGCTGTAGTTCGCTACTCTCGTGTGTGAGCTAAGCTCGTCCCAGGGAAGCTAGCTCACGCCCAGGCTTTGCTGGGGCAAAGAGCGATCAATCGACAAGCATGAATTCCGTCTGGGCATTTGACGGTGAGTGTGACCGCAATTGCAGCTGACATCCAGACGAGACTGCGCAAGTCAGCTCGGCAACGAATGCGCTCAGCTGACAACCAGCAGCCTGCTCAACACTTGCCACACCCAGCTCTTGACCGTGAGCTCCTGCACAGCGGAGCAGAGCTCACGTTCTGTGGAGCCTGCCGCTGCATCTATTGCCTCAGCTGACCTCCAGATTTCAACCAAACTACTGAGTCAGGCTAGCGGGAAGCGACCCACAAGCTGGCAATCAGATTAGACGAACGCGAGATGGCCCACAGTGAGCTATGGAGTTTCATGATTCGAGCTGACAGCAGTTTGCCAGGCATCAGTAGCACCAGGTGAGCTTCGGCATGTCTCCAGCTAGCTGAAGCCAGCCGCAAAGCCAGTTGCCGCCTCTCCGTAGAACTGACAGACAGACTGGTTTTCGCTTGAGTATAGTCCTGTGAGGTTGTGAAGTAACTTGTCCGAGCTGATATCCAGCAACCCAACCCCAGAGTCAGTTGTCAACCCGCGTCCTAACTGGCCAACAAACACTCTTTCGTTCGTGGTGCTGGTGAGTTACCAATCTGTCTCTGACCTAGCTGACGCCCAGCCACAGACCATTCCCCAATGTCAGTCAATTCTTCGTTGGAGTTACGGAACTGACAGAGAGCCTTGCCCTCATTCGAGGCCAGCAAGTGAGCTATGGTTGTTCTCAAATGTAGCTGACTCCGAATCCCCGTAACGTCGTAATGTGTCAGTTACCTTGCTGTGAATCGAACGGACCTACAGCCATGCCCTGGCTTGACTGCCACCGGGTGAGGTCACAGTATGACCTTCTTGCTCCAGCTGACACGGAGATATCTATGTCATAAGTCAGTTAGCTTTTCTCTCCAGTCAGCTGACCGCCAGACGTACCATCGCCCAACTGCCTGCTTGTGAGCTCGTCGCCGTTCGCGGAGCTGGCTGACACCCAGAAATCTACGCCATCCGTCAGTTGGCACAGCGTCTACGCGCTCTCGTCCGTGTCGCCCGTGGTGTTGGTGAGCTATCTCCGGCCGCTTTGAGCTGACACCCAGCCGCCTCCTGCTCCTCCTATCGTACTGCACTGGTCAGTTTCGGCCGTCTCGTCGTCCATAACTGACAAACAGACAAACTCTTGCTAGGTGAGGCCCGCCCTTCTCCACTCACAACGACTCCACGGCACCCTTCTAGAACCCAAGCCCCGAGCTCCCTCGTGACCTCCGTCAGATCTGCATTAGTTGACTGGGATCACCTCATCCGGCGTCTTTATCGGAACTCATTACATGCATACCCTGCAAACACGGCTGCACTCTAGTATGGATTGATTCTGATGATACCCTACACTTGGTGTATGGATTGATACTGATGATACCCTACACTCTACACTTAGTGTATACAGTACACGGAGTGATACAAGTCTGTTCTTCTCTTCGTCTCTCTCTCTGCTTCACTTCAACACTAAACACTGACACAACTTCCCCAACGGCAACATCACACGGCTCGCGTCTCGTCCGCGTCTTCGCCGCTCGACGCGGGACACACACGCCTGGCGCCTGCGGCGCTCGCGGTGCGGCCCTAGGCCATCCACGAGTGCCCGCTCCAGTCGAACGCGCCATACCCGGGCACAGTGACTGAGTCCTGCCTCTGCGGCTGCCTCGGCCCGTTGACGTTCTGGGGCACGTTGGGCGTCTCGGTCTGGGGCGTGTTCGTGTTGCTCACGTTGGTGGACCCGGCGGCGTTGTTCGCATTGTTGTTCTGCTGGTTGTTGCCATTGTTGTCCCACGAGAACGAGAACACCCGGCTCAGGAAGTCGTCGGGCACCTGGCTCTGCGCGGCGGGACCCAGCTCGCTGTTCCCATTCGTCGGGTTTTGCGGGGGCGGGAAGTACGCCGACAGCATGCTCTCCACGGCCGGGTCGAGCTGAGGCTGTGACGGCTGCAGCACCCTGTTGTCGAAACGAGCGAACTGGGCCAGGTTCGCCGGATCCAGGCCGGCAAAGTTGAACCCGCCGCCTTGCTGGTTCGGGAACTGCTGCTGCTGCGCCGGGTTGTCGCCCGCCACGCTCTGCGTCGGCGTCAGGTTCGGCGGCGGCATCGGGTACGCGCCGAAGACGGGCTTCTCATTCGTCGGCGTGCTGTCGTTGCCGCTCGGCGACTGCGTGATGACACCCGTGTCGGCCGCGGGTGAGACGAACGAGCTGTTTCCCGGCTGCGAGCCCGTCGGGCTGTCCGCCTCAAGCTGCGCCTGGCGGATGAGGCGCTTGACAGCACGCTGCAGGTTGTGCTCCTCGTCGTCGCCGTCCGCCTCGTGCATGCTCTTGCGCTTGACGCCGTGCTGGCCCGGTCGGCGACGCTCCTCGACCTCGGCCATAAGGAAGTCCATGACCTTGATCGCCGACTGGGCGGGGATCGACGACTGCGCGACCTTGCGCATCTGGTCCACGGCACCCTTGACCTCGGCAATCTTTTCCTCGGTCACCTTGCTCTTCATCTCGCGCTTCGCCGTCTTCAGCAAGTCGATGATGACGACCATGCCCGACACGGTCACGTAGAACAGCGGGATCCACCACTTCTCAAGGAACGGCGCGACGCCGTTGTTATCGGACATCATGCGCAGCGAAGCACGGGCGGCGCGAATGCACTGCTCCTTCGAGTAGGCAAACCGCTCGTCCTCGTATCCCCTAGACAGCCACGGGCGGTGGAGACGCAGCATACGCGAGTGGATCGCGAGACTGAGCGTAATCTTCTCGTAGTATTCGACGAGCGCCTTCGGGTCGTTCGACGTTGGGCCGTTGCTGTTGTCCGGTTGGAAGAACGCGGGCAGCTCGAGCATGGCCTTGCGCAGCTCGCGGTCGACGCTGAGAATGAACGAGTAGGGCGGGTGGTTGTTGTTGTTCGCCTGCCAGATCTGGCGCTGGCTGATCTCGGCAAACTTGAGCTTGGCGAGCTGGAACGACATGCGGGTTCGCACGCTCTCGGGCTGCGGGCGGATCGGCTGGCCGTCAATAAGATCCTCGTCCTCGATGTTGGCGGGCAGGGCGCACTTGATCTGGTCCGGGTGAATGCTGCACGCAAAGTTGTAACTCGGCGCAAGCGACCAGTCGAGGAAGACGAGGTTCCACCAGATGCGGCGTCCGACCTCGCGCTGAATCAGACTCTCCCAGCGGCCCTTCCACATTGGCAACGGTCGTCCGTCGACACTCTGCTGCTCAGCTCCGAGACGCGAGAGACCCAGTCCCTGGGCCATCTTGATCGCGGCACCGAGGAGAGCCCACGCAGCGTCGGCACGGTCACGGTTGTTCATGAGCACACTCATGAGAATCGTAGCCTGCAGGTTCTCCAGCGTGTGGTTGGCGATGAAGTCGCTCGACCACTGACATGCTCGCGCGGCAGCGTACCACATGTCGCAGAGCGACTGCACCTCTTCCCGAGAGCTGAAGTGCTTGGCCGCCTCGTCCGAGTCCATGAAGTACAAGCCAAGCGTGATGACGACAAAGTAGACGGCCAGGAATGGCATCGAGATCTCGTAGACGACGCGATCAGGCGGCAGGGCCCACAGGTCGCGGCACTGGCTGAGGAAGGTCGGGACGTGGAATACTGAATGTCAGTTGGACTCTGGCTTAACTTAACTCACATCTGTGAAGCCAGTCTACACGGTTGAGGTACGCGTTAACCATCAGCTCTCCGCGCTCACGCGGCGGCAGGCAACGGGTCAGGGCGTTCAGGACAAGGTCGGTCTTGCGGGTGTACATGTCGAACACCTCGACAGGCGTGAGCTGCTCCGCGAGAGCAGAGATGCGAGCACCACGCTCTTCTGTGTTGCCCAGGAAGCGGAACTCTGATTTGACGTTGCTCGGCGAGAACATGGAAGGCGAGTCGCCAGTCTGCTGGGTCTGACGAGCGAGGTGGTAGCCATGGCCAGGAGCCTGCTTGCTGACGGACGACACCTTGCGGCTGATGCCGTTGAAATGCGGCATAGAGTGCGCACCGTCGACGCGGGCACGGCCGAAGGCCAGGTGCTCGAGAGTGAGCGCTGCACCTTCCGTGTCGGAGATATCGTCCGCGTCCTGCGGGTTGCCCATGGCAGGATTCTGGCCGCTGGAGCCGGGAGGCGGCAGCTTGTTCTGGATCTGTTTGAGGAACTGCTCCAGGTCAGACGGCAGAATGGCGCCAGACTTGACGAGGGCAGCCTCGAGAGCGTCCACGCGGTGGGCGAGGTTCGCGAGGTCCTGGGTCGTCGCATAGTTGGATCTAAAACATGTCAGCCACGGTCCTTGGCATCGGCGCCGATGACGAGGTAAGAGGGCCCCAGACCTGATTACTCACGAAGCGACTAGTTGCTTCTCCGCCTGTTGCACGTCAACATCCACATCTGCGATGCCCGGAAAACGGCGCAG
The DNA here is from genome assembly GCA_039545355.1 of Trichosporon coremiiforme. Lineage (NCBI taxonomy): Eukaryota > Fungi > Basidiomycota > Tremellomycetes > Trichosporonales > Trichosporonaceae > Trichosporon > Trichosporon coremiiforme. The sequence continues at coordinate 965,472 of BCJJ01000010.1, forward strand.
CCAACTCACTGTTCCGACCTCATGACAGCGAGCCTGGTCCTGACGAAGGATGCAGGGTCCTGGGACCGATCAGTACTGGCATCGAAAATTATTAGCTCGGTGTGGGTAACATACCGCATGGAAACCTGATGGCACGTTAGCGAATTGCAGCTGGATGAGCAATGCGAGGACTCACTTCTTGTCACATTTGATCTTTCTGCAGCGTCGAAGGTGGTGGACGGGGGGGACGGCGTCAGCACAAGATTCCAGCCAGGGCTAAAGGTACGCGGGGGTGACTCCCAGCTCGGGCCGATGGCACCGGTAAGGAAGATCCCCAGATTCAGAAGCCCGAACTCACCTGCGGCGACATTCTGAGCAGCTCTGCACGACGCGGCGGCGAGTCGCGTGCGGCTTCTTCTCCTTCTTGATGTCGGGCTTCTGGGGAGGGTCGTCAACCTCTTCTTCTTCGGGGCTCATGGTTTGATGCGTCGAGTCGTCGTCTGCAATGTCGGTTCCAGAAAATGAGCGAGACCGCTGCTGATTCAGGGGCGAGGGATCTTTCAGATGCAGCAGTTGAGGAAACGGAGGCAGAGGGGGCACACCCTTGTTACCAGGAGGATAGCGATTAGGCGGGGGTTGGGACATAGCCAGATGTAAGAGACAGGATGCTTAGTGCTGGTGTGGGGTGTGGATGGAACCAGATGCTAGTGCGGACTGGAATTAGCTCGACCACAGGCGGGTTGGCCGGTTTTCGTTTTGGGTTTTGGGGGAAGGTGGCGGGTGGGTGGATCGGAGAGTGGGACAGAGCGTTGGGTTTTACTTGCTCATGCGGGTGCGAAGGAATGTTGCTCGGGCAAAGAGGAATGGATGATGGCGAAGACGGAGTATTGGTGAGGACGAAAGAAGGCGAGGTGGTGAGAGCAAGTGTGCCTCGAGTGCGGAAGAGGGTGGGAGGGTGGAATAAGCCAAGGCGAGCCCGATGCCAGGTGAGCCAGAGCGGTGGTGACCGAGGGAAGAGCCAAGAGTCCAGTCGAGTCCAGGAGCTAGTGCTTAGCTCCATTACAGGGTTGGTCCAGCTGGTCTGGCATGTTGGGCGCACGCCTGCCGGCCCGGGGCCTAGGGGGTCTCCGACAGTCGGGTACCAGTTGTCGCAACCGTGGGAGACCTTCGCGAATGCCACCAGAGCAGCACACCTCCGAGCTCGTGCTCACCAAATCCGCCGCGCATTCGCCGTGACCCACCCCACGCCCATATCAACGGAAGCGGATCTGCGCGTGGTCTAGCCCGTCCTCTACACCCAGCTGATTGTTCGAATATTCGAAATCCCTGCCAGCTATTTCACCTAGCCATCATCATCCGAGCGCGGTCATTGGGCCCCATCTCATCACGTGACGCTTTCTGCTCCAGCTGCCTGCCTGATCATCAATGACTTCCTGAAGACGAGATCGGTCACAAGTAACTTCTGATAGGCCACGCCGGGGAGGATACCGACGCCGCGCGCGCCGCAGACGCCATCCAAGCGAGAGGGACAGAGCAAAGAGTAAACAAACACCCAGGCGCCCTCTAGCCCCATTCCTCTGCTCTCCAGGTAAAACTTTTGCTGGCTCAAGTCTGGGCCTGGCAAACTTGTCCAGGTTGCGCCCAGGTGACAGCACACAAGCGAGGGCCAGGAGGGTATGCGAAACTGGAACGCTCTATACAGAGTCCTGGTTGGTCAACAGCCCCACTGCGCTCCTCGATTCGGGCAAGCACAGGGACAAGGCGTCCCATCCGGCCACCTCGCCCTGCTCAGATAAGGCATCCAGCAGCACAGAAGCGCCCATGTGCGCTCATGTGGTCTGACGCATCATTCTGCTGCTGAATCCATGGCCAGCCTCTGACTCTGTGCGTCATTCGCTGCCTGAGACGTGCACTTTGCTTTGCACAGAGCCCACATTCATTGTCGGCCCCGCCGAGGTAAGTCGCCATCGTACTCCTCCGCATCCGCTCGCTCGCTTGCCTACATCGGAGCCGGCGACTGTCCACGGTGGCGAGCTTGGCGGAGGCGAGGTTGCCGTGCTTGCCTGTCCAGGCCAGCAGAGCTCCGTCACTGCCAGTGGGAGTAGGCATCGGTCATGAACACACCGATCCATGTACAGAAGCCGCAAGTATCGAGCAGCTATTTGGCCGTCGATCGCATGAGCTCTGATCGAGCGCCGCTCTGGCTCTGCAGCGCCACGGAGCGTCACAGCTGTATGAACCTCGGAACGAAGTGCCTCCACTGCCGCACCCGTTATCGATGGGAGTATTTCCGAGTTCAGGCGTGCATTTCCGACAGACGCCCGAATCTTCCTCATTTTGGACCACTATGCCATCTTTATTCAGATCTCTCTGAGCTCGCTGCAAACTTTGTATCCTCACGCCCTCAGATCTGCTTATTCGGTACTTATCAAGGGCGGAAGTCTTTGGCTGAGCATGCAAGAGACGCGCGTCCACAACTGCAGAGGGTGTTAGAGTGCGGAACTCCGCCCAAGTCCGTGCCCATGCGATCGCCACGAGCCCTCCGAGTGCCACCGCTGAGACGCGGAAGCAAAATGTCCAGACAGTCCGTCTGTCCAGCAGTCTCGAGAGTGGAGGTCATCTCCGGTCTGAGCCGACTGACTGCTCGATCACCTCCCAGCTCAAGCCAGCATGCTCGCATTACGGCGACGTCTCCTGTTCTCCGTCCCGAGAACTGCTCCGCGGACAGTAGGGATCAGGGCTCTCTCGACCAAGCCGGCGCCGAATGTCCTCGACGAGCTCGATGAGCGAGGTTTCGTCGCTGCTACGACGAGGTGAGTCTTCCTCCTTGGGCTGCGACATATCTTCTCTCGTCATTCCGGTCTTCCTCGGAGTGACTCAAGACCACTAACCTGCAATGCTCTCCCATGTAACGTCGAATAACACGCAGCCCGGAGCTCCGCTCCCATCTCGACTCCAAGACGACCGTCTACGCTGGTGTCGACCCCTCCGCCTCGTCGCTGCACGTTGGCAACCTCCTTCCCCTGCTGGGACTGCTCCACTTCCGCGCTCGTGGGCACCATGCTCTTGCCCTGGTAAGCTCGCCTCCATCCTTTCATAGCTAACCTCAGATCGGAGGCGCGACCGGTGCGATCGGCGATCCCTCGGGACGGTCAACGGAGCGCAACGCGCTCGACAAGGAGACGCTCGCGACCAACGTGGCCGGCATCACGTCGCAGGTGAACCGCTTCTTCGAGCGCGGCATCGAGTACGCCAAGAAGCGCGGGTACGACCCCGAGGCGACGGAGAAGGGGTATCGCGTCCTGAACAACCACGATTGGTTCAAGGACATGAGCTTCCTCGATTTCCTCCGCGACGTCGGGAAGTACGCGCGTGTCAACACGATGCTGGCACGGGAGTCGTGAGTAACCCTATCCTCTGTATTTGAGGAGGCAGTTTACTGGTCTTGTCGCCGAACTGACGTTCAGAGTTAAGACGCGCCTCGACTCGGACGCCGGCATCTCCTTCACCGAGTTCTCGTACCAACTCCTGCAGGCACACGACTTCAACGTGCTCTATCGCTCCGAGGGCTGCCGCGTGCAGCTCGGAGGTAGCGACCAGTGGGGCAACATTGTCGCCGGTATTGACATGATCAAGCGGACGCGGGCCGCTGATGCCGCGCAGGCCGAGGCTGCCGCGCGCGCCGCTGCCGAGGCTGAGGCTGCTGCCGCCAAGGAAGGAGGCAAGAAGAAGGGCAAACAAGCCGCTCAGAAGGCGGAGGAGGAGAAGGAGGTCAAGAAGGAAGAGGAGCCTGCGTTCGGTATTACGATCCCGCTGCTTACAACGGCGAGTGGAGAGAAGTTCGGCAAATCCGCTGGTAATGCGGTCTGGCTCGATGAGAGTCGGACGAGTGTCTCGGACTTCTACCAGGTAAGTCTGGGGTCATTAACGCCCTGTATCGCAGGCGCAGCTAGGTGGACGACAGGCACGGCTGACATTTCCAGTTCTTCTTCCGCGCGACCGACGCCGATGTCGAGAAGTACCTGAACGTGCTCACGCTTCTTCCTCCTGCCGAGATCAAGTCGGTCATGGGGCAGCACCGCTCCAACCCTCGGGAGCGGCATGCTCAGCGCACCCTTGCCCGTGAGGTTACGGAACTCGTCCACGGCCCCTCGGGCGTGACGCAGGCCGAGTTGCTCGCCACGATCCTCTTCGCGCCCTCACTGAAGAACCTCAAGTCCTCCCAGGTCCTCGAGATCATGGAGTCTGGTGCCTCTGACCCGCGATTCCGCCGAGTACACAGGTCAGAGCTCAAGGGCAAGCCCGTCACGAAGCTTGCTGTCGAGTACGGCCTGACCAAGGCGCGCAGCGAGGCGAACCGCATCGTGTCGTCGAAGGGCATGACGCTGAATGGCGACGTCGTCAACGACCCGAGACGCGAGGTTAGGGTGCAGGAGCTCATTGATAAGCATATCGCCGTGCTGAGGAAGGGGAACAAGGACGCGATCGTGTTTTACGTCGACCGGGATGATCTCTAGACCCCACCTTCTCTTCCTCTTTCCCCGTCCCCCCAACTTCACACTGCTATCTATCCCCACTCATTTCCTTCATTATCTGGCATATTGCATTGTTTTCATGGCTAAGTGATGCATCATCTAAGTTTAACTCCTGGCCCTCCACTAACTGGTGAGCACGGAGCCGTCATCCAGTACTCTCGAGCTACTGCCTCGTTGCCCTACGGGCAGCTCGCAAGCAGCCTAGTCGTCGCCCTTGTCGAGGCGAACGGCCGCGGCGCTCTTGACACCAGCAAGGTCCGTCTTGTGTCCGACAAGCGTGCGGATGTCCTGGATCTTGTACTTGATCATGGTCGGGCGCTCTAGTGACATGCCCCAGCCGAGCACGCGCACGCCCTTCGGCAGGCCCATCGGTTCGAGCATCTCGGGGCGGAAGACGCCGGACTGGTCGTTAGCATGAGCGAGCACGAGCGAACACAAGCGCGAAACGCGAGTGTGGAGTGCGAGTGGCATCTCTTCCGTTCCCATCTGCCTCGACCTTCCATGCCCATAGCCCAAAGCTGGGGTGGGAGTGACAGAGAAACGGGTGTGCTAGGGGCTCCGGGGCGGCGGGCTTGAGCCCCGGTAGACCCTCGCCGCGATGTCCGCCGCGGTGTACTCACGTTGGCAATCTCGATCCACTTGCCGAGACCCTCGTGCCAGGAGAAAACCTCCATGGACGGCTCGGTGTAGGGGTTGAACGCGGGCTTGAAACGGAGCTTGTGGTTGCCCGTCTTGGCGAAGAATTCCTTCATGAAGCCTGGGAGTTAGCGGAAACCTTCGGACGCTTTGCAGCTTGCCGGAGATCTGAGTGGGCGGTCGGAGCCCCCAGGTGGTTGCTCGCTGAGCCCGTCCTTGTCACTCGCTCCGCTCCTGACTTACCGATAAGGTGTCCCAGCGTAATGTCATAGTCGGCAACGACACCCTCGACCTGGTGGAACTCGGCGAGATGCGTAGCATCAGTAGCCTCGTTACGGAACACGCGGTCAATGGAGAAGAGCTTGGCAGGCTTGAAGCCGCCGGGCTGGTTCGCGAGCTTGTACAGCATGGCGGTCGACACTGACGTCGTGTGCGTGCGCAGCAGCAGTTTCTCGCTCTCCAGGCGCGAGAAGGGCGCGCGGTATCCGATCGATCCGTAGCCGCCCACCTCGTGCGTCTTCTCGACCCGCTTATAATACGGCTCATCCGGGATGTCCGCCTTGACGGGGTCTGGATGTCAGCTGCGACTTCCTAATGGGAGCTAAACGCCGCGACCTCTCCACCAGCTCCGCATGAGAGGCAGGCTCAAAGGGGAGGAGATGCTCGCGCAGTGCTCGCCACTCACCGGCAACATAGAAGGTGTCCTGCAGCTCACGCGCGGGATGCTGCTGCGGGACGAACATGGCGTCGAAGTTCCAGAACGCCGACTCGACGAAGTGGTCCGTCGGCATCTCGGTAAAACCAAGGTCGAAGAAGATCTGGCGGAACTCCTCGCGGACCTTGAGAAGGGGGTGAAGGGCACCTCCGTTCGGCTGCTCGCCCATGGCGGCAAAGTTGTACTGCTTGAAGCTCGCGTCCTTCCACGCGCCGCTTTGCAGCATGTCGACGGTGAGGTCCGTCTCGTACGTCTTGACCTCGAGTGCGAACTCCTTGCCCTTGCCGGCCTTGTAGTGGATCAGCTTCCTGCGATTGTCAGCTTGGACTCGCTGTGGCAGAGTTGAAAGCTCACTTGGGGACAACGAGCTTGCGCTTCTGGAACTCCTTCAGGTCCTTCTCGGCCAGCGACGCCAGGTTCTTGAGCTGCACCGCCGTCTCGTCCTGCACGCTGTCGATGGCACGAACAAAGCCAGCACCGTCCTTCGCGATCCACTTGTTCTTGAACGCACGGCCCTGGCCGATCTTGACGACATCGTCGCCGAGCGCCTTCTTCAGATCCGGGATCGAGACGGCAGCTCCGCCCTTCGGCGGCAGAGCCTCCCACACACGGTACTCGTGCGAGCCCTCCTTCGCGATCTGCGCTCCCTCCTCCGTCAGGCCGTAGACCGTCTCCGTGATCTGCTCCTGCGTGACCATCTGTCTTGTCAGTTAAAGATTCCACTAACCCAGTTGAGCGCCTTTGGCAACAACCGTGAAGCTTTAAGCTCGCCTTCTTCAGTCCCCGAGCCCCGAGGGCACTCCGGCGCCTGCGCACTCACGTCCTTAGTCTGCAGCGAGTCGAGCGCCGCCTTGACCAGCGCCTGTCCATTTTCGCCGAGCTCCTTGCCGTTCACGACGAGCGTGCGGGTGTCGTTGATCTTTTCGTCGGGCGACGCATCGAGCGCCTTCAGAATCGCCGTCTGAACCTCCTCAACGGTGGGGAGACTCATTTTGTTGTTATGTCGTGTCGAGCTGTTGGAAAAGTCAACGTGCGTGCGTCTTAGGCGGCGGCCTGATCGCAGCCTAGCCAGCGAGCCAGCTGAAATCGGAGTCGACCCTCTTTTGCCGGCCTATCCGGCGAAAAAGTGGAGGCACGCGGGGCAGGACACGGGCCTATTTTTGGCCACCCCACCGTAGGTGACCGGACTGAGGAAAGTCTGTACACTTCCTTGTTGCATGCATGCATACATGCGTTCCCCGCATATGTTGAGTAATGTGGTCTCGGAATGCATCTTAGTCACGTTATGCTTAGTGAGATGTTTGTGTGCGGTGCTATCATCCGTTGCTCGTGTGCGCCCAGTGACGCGCTCATGTAGGCTGCGACGCGTGCCAGAGAGGTATATTGTTTGGTTCCAAGTTTTCGCGCCTCACAGCCCGACCTTCTCTTCACCACATCCACCATGGACGCCAAACTCGCCAAGAAACTCCCTGACGCGGCCAGGAGTGTCGTGAGCGAGTCGATGCGCTCCGGCGCATTCGACAGGAACGAGCTCACCATGGGCGAGGCGCGTCGGCTGGTCGCCCTCATGTTGGGACTGGAGGAAGACGCGCTCGATGGCGCTAAAGATATCCGGAAACAGGTCAAGGAAGCGATCACTGAGGCCATTGTGAGCTTCTCTAGGGCGAGACTTGAGCTGACGCGCAGGACTCTTACGCCGAGAACGAGGATGCGAGTGACGAGCCGGAGTCACTGGGCAAGGCGAAGAAGAGCAAGGCCAAGAGTGTACCCGACGTTCAGAGCTCTGCGACATCCATTCCTGAAAAGCCAGCGAAGAATTCCAAGAGCAGGGAGACTGTTGAGTCCGATGAGGAAGAAGAAGTCGATGTGGTGAGCTTCGCTATCGCTGCATCTTGACGCTGACAGCAGCCGCCTTCCCCAGGCTCCTCCATGTCCAGCGTCTATGATGAGCCGACCCCACCGAAGAAGAGCAAGGCGAAGCGTGTTGAGCCGGATGATGATGGGCCTGCCCCGAGCAAACCCGGAAGGAAGGGGAAAAGGAAGAGCGACGTGATTTCTGATCCGGACGATGAGAATGAGGTAAACTATGCGCTTGAGACTTAGCTGACCGGCCAGGCTGCTCCACCGTCCCCGGCATCGAGTGCAATGTCCAGCGTCTATGATGAGCCGCCAAAACCGAAGAGGGCCAAGGCTGCACCGAAGACTGTGAAGGGGAGAGCGAAGAAGGACCCGAACGAAGGGGTGAGTTGGGTGTCGGGCGGAGCTGACCTCTCTAGCTGTCAGCAGACGAAGCTAAGCTCGCCGATCTCAAGCGCATAGTGGTTGCCTGTGGAGTGCGCAAGCAATGGCAAGTTGCGAGGTTTCTCCTAAACTGACAAGGCAGGACGAAGGAGTTTAAGGATTATCCAGAGGTGAGTTTCGATGATCGTGCGTCAACTGACCCCAGACCCGCGAACAGATTCGCCATGTGCATGACATTCTCCGGGACCTCGGCATGAAGGGCAACCCTACCCTGGGCAAGGCCAAGTCGCTGAAGGCTCGCCGAGAGCTGGCGCAGGAGCTATGTGAGTGTGCGCATGCATCAAGCAGCCGCCGAGGTCGATGACGTTCGCTACTGGCGGAAGCTGACGCCCTTGCAGCGGACGTGAGGGAGTACGAGCAAGGGCACGGCCTCAGCGCCGATCGCCCTACACGGACCCGGGCGGGCCGAGGGACATGGGATAGCGCGCCGCCCGCCCCTGACGAGGATGGAGCCACTGCAGCCGTCATGGACTTCCTAGGGGACGACAGCGACTAATGTATGTTGTAGCAGTAGCACGCAATGTCTGTTTTCCTTCTTGGTACCACAAGTCATACATGTCGCACTCCCACCGGATTTCAGGAGGTCATGCATAGGACGTGCGCACCGAGATCTCAAAGATAAGCCTACGATCTGTGATCAGTGGGACCCTGCCGTCTACGTCGAGCCCATGGAGGAACGTCTGCGGGCGGGCTGGGGTTGGTTGGCGCATCCTGTAACCTGTAACCCTAATGCCTTTGTTGTGCCTGGAGCGTGAATGCGTGAACTCTCGCGAGCCCAATTTTCCGACACCTGCATCCTTCCTCACCTCCAACGACTGCTTCTCGTGCCAGTCCGACGCAACAGAACGCTAGGCGGCGCTCCCTTCTACCTGCACGACACGCACGACGTATATTCGACGAGGATCCAGGCGCCAGCAACGCAACAAGGACGATGATCGGCCACCGGCACCCCCTGACGAGCCCCCGGCACCGGCCGCTGCGGTATGTCCTGCTCGGCGTGCTGCTGCTCGGCGCCCTGTACTGGTTCAAGAAGGACCGGACCGAGGACCGCTTCCAGGACATCATCGGCGGCGTCACTCCCAAGACGGGGAGCTCAGCGGCTCATGCCGGATTAGCCGGCCTCGCCCCGCCTGTTGCCCCGCATCAGCATCAGGACATGCGGAGCTCGTCCACGAACGTCGGCACCAAGCACGAGAAGACGCGCAAGAGCCAGTTCCTTGACCTCCGCAAGGCTATTCCGTGGACGACGTTTGATGGAGGTGAGTGGCGTGAGCAGGCGGTGCGTCGCACAGTCCGTGATGTGCACATGTGCGCACAGAAGAGTCTGTCGTGTGCGCCCGTGGTGTACAGCCGATCACGCGCGGCTCTCGAGCCCCCTCCTGATATAGCTGACCCCAGGTCTTCCCGGCTACTCGGTCTTCAGCAACCTCTACCTGAACGGTGGTACCCTGTACGCCGTGTCCGCGGACGAGACGGCTGCAGCCCTCATCCCAAAGACCCGAACGATCCTCTCGGGCGTGGGCAATCACCACCCCCCGGCAGGTCCTGACAGATGGTCAACGGTCATCGGTGGCGACCTGGTCCGGAGCGAGCTTGGCAACCGCGCCGTTCGTCTTCCCGGTGTCACTGTGAGCTTGCCAGTTTATGGCCATAGCTGACAGCAGTACATCTTCAACGACCCGCCAGGCAAGGAAGGCTACCTGGCGTTCTACGAGCATCTGTTCCCCGAGGCTCTCGTGCCAAGTGTCCGCGCAGTTGCTTCGGTCGTGGAGAAGAACAACGACGATGTGTCCGAGGTGATCCCGTCTCGCATCATCTTCGCGCGCTGCAAGGACGACGGCTTCAAAGACGACAAGGGACGGAGTGAGCTGCCCCGACGTCCTACCAGCTGACAACAGATATCTGGACGCTCGCCCGTCTCTTCCCAGACGTGCCGATCGAGGACGCGCGAAACTGGGCTGACCGCGCCGAGTCCGACCTGACGTATGTCTTCGACCGGGTCGTCATCGTCGACCGGTGGGCAGCGCACAGCTTCGGGCGCGACACGACGCGCTGGGGTAAAATGAACGGCGAGGCGCACACGATGCCGGCCCCGAAGGGATTCTGGGAGCCGCTGCGGCGCAACATGCTGGACGCGGTCGGCGACGTCACGCCCACTGTGGGGCGGTACAAGCTGCCCGTCGTCGTGTACATTGAGCGCGACAGCAAGCCGATGCTGAGCAAGGAGAGCCATGACGCGATCATTGCTGAGCTCAAGCACCTGACCCCTAGGGCTGAGGTGCACGTCACCCAGCTCAAGTCCATGACCAAGGAGCAGCAGGTGTCCCTCTTCGCGAAGACGGATGTTGTCGTCGGTCTCCATGGCCAGGAGCTGTTCGAGGCGGCCTGGATGAGCCCGGAGGGAAGCGTCATTGAGATCTTCGAGGAGGGAGGCTTCAACCGTGAGCTTGCGCCAGTAGAGTCAGAAGCTGACAAGACAGGCGACTACGGCATCTTCCTGAACATGCTCAACATTGACCACACCATCATCCAGAAGGATCGCATTCTGACCGAGGTCGCGTGGATGAACCACGAGAAGACCCGCGGACCGAACAAGGACGTGAGTTGCGGCGCTTGGAGGGACGAACTGACATGATAGAACGTCGAGGTCGACGCCAAACTCGTTGCTAAGACTGTTGGCGAGAAGCTCAACAGGCTGAGACGCTGAGTGCAATCCCGTCCAGCCTGAGCAGGCGACTAGACAGTAGAAGACCATAGCTATAGGTATAGAGTTCTTTCTCATGGTATCAGTTTCATCGAAGGCTCGGTCTGTGGCACAAACATCACCTGCACATGCACACACAGAAAAGGCAGCTCATCTGCAGCAGAACGACGTTAAGACGCCAAGAACAAACAACATGCAGCGGTGGGTAATTGCTAGTGTATCAGAATGCGTGCATCCCATATATGAACACAAAGCCAGATGTTTCCTTGCACCTGACTCTGCCGCCCACGACTCCCTACGCAAAACCACAAAGAACGAGAACTGTTTACTTCTTGCCCTTGGTGGCGATGGTGCGGGCACCAACACGACGACCGCTGTGAATGTTAGCTTTGTCAAAACGGATGAGATAAGCTGAGCACGAGAGGTGGAATGGAACTGGTGAGGGTGCAGTCAAAACAGCAGCAATATGCCCTGCAATAATAGCAGGAACGGTGCGCACGCCGATATCTACTGTTTCCCAGTCCCATTCCGATCCTGACTATCTCCAGCTTGAAGAAAACTTACGTGGTCTTGGTGTGCTGACCACGGACACGGAGACCCCAGTGGTGACGGAGACCACGGTGCGAGCGGATCTTCTTGAGGCGCTCAAGGTCGTCACGGAGCTTCTGGTCGATCTGGTTGGAAAGGACGTGCGAGTCCTTGCCGTCGACGAGGTCACGCTGACGGTTGAGGAACCAGGTGGGGATCTTGAACTGGGTGGGGTTCTGCATGATGGTGACAATGCGCTCGAGCTCGTCGGAGTTGAGCTCACCAGCACGCTTGCTCATGTCAACGTCGGCCTTCTTGCAGACTGGGTAGCGTTAGCAGCGTTCACGACGTGGAAATAACGCAGAGAAAGTTGAGGACCTCGTCGAGACTGATCTGAATAGGTTGGAGACTTCCTCTTCCCACTTGATCCACACATGTACGCGACATTCCAACCTGTTTCTCCCAACGCAGAGATACTCCGCGTCGATCCAGCGCATCCTGATCTCCTTCTCCAAGCTCTCTCTTGTCGTCGCCGTGCGATCCCGCAAACGCCTTCATGTCTTCCCCGTCCCACCAAGCTGTCCAGCATTGTCCTTCGAGGTCCCCCATTCTCGTGTTGTTTCGACTTACCAAGGTTGGCGTAACGGCGGCCGACACCACGGATCTCGGTGAGGGCGTACATGGCCTTACCTGTGAACTGTCAGCGCCGCGCTCTCGGCGATCTTCCAATCTGCTGTCCGTCGTCTGCGCGCAATTCCATCGTCCTGAATCCATCTCGAACCGCGCACTTTCCGGGAACAACAGTCGGGGCGTAGATTCTCACCAGTACCCTTAACGTTGGTGTTAAGGAGACGGAGAATGTGCTGGAACTGCTCGTGCTGAGCGGGAGGCTGGAAAGACATCTTGCTCTTTTTTGTCGGACGGTCGGTGGTGTCGAGGTGGTCGAGTGTTGGACGCAGTCTCGAACTGGTGAGGAAAAGCAGCAGTTTGGAAAGTCGTGCTTGATACCAAAACGTGCAGAATGACGTGGCGCAGATGAACCTGTTCAGAGGCGAAACTCCGATTTTCCGCCGGGCCAAGTGGCATGTGGCGTCTCGGTATCAAAACATATGATTTCGGCCTCCACTTTCGATGTCCACCCCGTTGGAGTGTGTTTCGTTGTTTTCGACTGCATCTCATACATTCGGCAACTCATGTTTATCACTATGCTGGTCGTCGCAAGTTCAACGACAGCAAGCCTCGTGATCAGATCACTTTCAGTCGGCAGCAAAATCGCCGCTGTCAGCTTTGTGGTTCCTATGCGGCGGGCTTGGCTTCAACTGGTTACTCAACACAGGTACCCGATCAATGGCTTTGGACGAATACTCTGCAAGTGTGGCTGGTCATGATGTCAAGGCAAGCTATTGTGGGCATGGAGTAGCTTCAATTGCTGAAGTAGTTCCGTCGCCTACCTCTGTCGATCGCTGGAGCTACCAAGGCTTTTTGGCCCCGATCCCGTCTAGCTACTCCGCCGTCTCACGTACAGCCTCCGATTCTCAACAGGGCTATTGAAGCCAGACATGCCCTCAGGCACTCTATTCACCCCAATATACTGCTTGACAAGTCAGGCAACACTCAACGTCGCCGTCATTCACGTCAGGCAACACTCAACGTCGCCGTCATTCACGTCGGTTCTACTTTTCTACCTTCCTCTTTCACTGTTCGGCTCCTATTCGTATCTTCTGCCGAGGCTGCGACTCACTACGCCTCTCCAGCCCCTCCCCATCAGATCCGCCCTTCGATACAGTACCCTTTCCATCATGCCATGGTAAAGGATTAGCATTTCTCCGTGTCCGATCGCAGCGCAGTCTCAGCCTCCTCATCTGTGGGCCGTGATCTGGCAGTAGATCCTTTCCCGGATCTTCTGAAGGCGCTGCCGCTTCTCCACCAGACCATTGATAAGCGAGCATCCTTTGATGATGAGGTCACAACCGCTGCTCCACCACCTCTGCAAAAGCGTTCCAGATCTCGGCGACACTCTGCCGGCGCAGAAGGATCTCGGTACTACCTCAGCGGAGGTCGGTTCGCATTCAGAAGGAGCAGTCTTCGTGCCCAACGGGCTAGCGTCTTTCGGACTCCGAGGCTGTGCATCGGACTGTGCATCGGGGCCGAAGAACGGAGTGCGCCACTCGCTCTCGCTCGGTATGATGCGCCTCGGCAGCGGACGGCGGTGAACGAGGATGTAAATGCCGCAACCTGTCGGCATCCGTCGCCGACGGCCACGAAGCTGCGTTGCGTCCATAGCCTAAAATGGCCACTCATGGCGTCGGCGGCCCCAGCAAAAGCCTAACTATCTGGGTCCAGAACTGGCTGCGCGATCTGCGACTACTGACTCTGGCGGAAGGCGCAGGGGGGGCATTTGGCCATGCTCCACTGAGGGACGGCCGAGGCTGTCAGCGACGTGCGTAAAATGAATGGCGGGGGACCGATCGAACCAGCCGACGTCTCCCCCAGTCTCAGCACTGTCACGGATCACATCGATTGAGGCACTGCCTCATGTCGACGTTGACAGGAAACAGGACAGAAGAGACGACAAGCTGTAAGCGACTGGGAAGGTGTGCCTCATGCCGTACACGTCGGTTTCGATACGCAATCAGTCACGCGAGGTACTGTTCGGATCATGTGGCGGTGTCAATGACACCGGACTGTCCTTCGATCACGACGAACTCGAGCTGGAACCAAACAATGATGCGACGTGCTCGTGTGCGCCTCTAGCTCGTGTGGCAGCTAAGTCGACTGACGGCCATTGACTCTGCCCCTTCTCACTTCTTTGCATCGTTCTACTTCACTCGAAGCCAGATGGCTCCGATGCTCTGGCTCAGCACTTACTGGCCAGCAGCCATAGCCTGCATGGCGGCCTGGGCCTCCTTCTCGATCTTCTTCCAGTTGGGGAGGTTGGAGAGCTTGGCCCACCACTCCATGACGTGGGGGAGGGTGCCGTCAGTGAGACCGGGAGCGGCGTCCTTCATGACGGCGAGGGTGCCGTTGGGAAGGTGGAAAAGGTCGGCGATAGTCATGTTGGGACCGGCGACCCAGGTGTGCTTGGTGAGGACACGCTCGTATCCCTCGAGGGTCTTGTGGAGCTTCTTCTTGAGGTCCTCGACGCGCGCGGCGTCGGGCTGCTTGCCGAACGCCGGGCCCCAGATGAGCTCGGCGGCCAGCTGGCCGGCTTGCGCGTCGAAATCGTTCTCCTCAACAGACGACGCCTGCTCGAACGTGCCCCACTTCTCCGTGTCGGACATCGGGGGCATCAGGTCCGTCTTCTTGTACTTCGCCATCAGGTCTGAGGTCAGCACCACGACAGGCTCAGGCCTCGGCGAGGGAGCGGCCCTCGGTGACGAACAGCCGGCTCGGTGAGGATTGCTCCTCGGACGCTGACTCTGACTTACACTTGGCGATAGCACGGGACTCGTAGATCGAGTAATTGGTCTCGTTGTTCAGCATGTAGGGCATTTGGTTGAAGGGCTGGTGCTTGCGCCATTCCTCAGTCCAGACACGCTGGAACTCGTGGATGACGAACTCGACCTCGTTCTCGAGCCCAGCCTCCGCGATACAGATGCGCGCAGTGTTGACCGCCTGGGAGTCAGCTGGAAGCTCATCCACTATGTAGGAATGAGGTGGATCAGTCGGGCCAGTTTCGGCCGGAGTCTACACCCAGCGCACGGATCATGAACGTAGATTCAGCGGGCACGACCTGAACGCCAGCGAACACACACTGGTGACCGCTGGAATCAATCCGACTGCACTTCTGAAACTGCCATGTCACCAGATGGGTAACCCCACCATGCGCTCCTCGCATCCAGACTTCTGGGTGGAGTGAAAGTGTTATCATCAGGATAACGCTGGTGGTGTCCTGGCGACCCACTCGAATCTACCACCGAATCGGGCTGAACCGCGCTGAAGCTTGGTCGCTCCATTGGCTCCGAACGCCTGGGACGTCTAGACTGTCGAGGTCACCTGCTTCCAATTCTAGCGCGCCGCCTAGCGACGCTAGATGGCCGTGCGCAGCTGTCCGATGTGGATGGAGACACAGCTCCGGGCCGCCGGTCCTTCCCGCGCTCTGTCCAGGCAGTGTGACAAGTGACCTCCTCGATTCGTTCCCATCAACTCACGGTGGAGATGGGGTTTCCGTGCAGGGCGAATTGAGCGGGCATTTTGGTTTCGATGTGGTTGCTGTGGAGCAGAGGAGTTGGAGCTGTGAGTTGACGCTTTTGGGGAGTGACAGGAAGAGACAAGTGCAACAAGAGCGGAGAGCGGTTCCTGTGTGACAACGTGTTACTCTGTAACCCCAGCGGTTACGTTGTTCTGGCCCGGTCTGTGCTGAAACGCGCGCCTGTTGGCTGTGACAGACACCGAGGTTGATGCTGAGGTATGCAGTTCGTGTCAGCAGACACCTGTCTCG
This sequence comes from Trichosporon coremiiforme, assembly GCA_039545355.1. Taxonomy (NCBI): domain Eukaryota; kingdom Fungi; phylum Basidiomycota; class Tremellomycetes; order Trichosporonales; family Trichosporonaceae; genus Trichosporon; species Trichosporon coremiiforme. Next base: position 981,311 of record BCJJ01000010.1, read on the forward strand.
GTGTCTCGGTCACCAGCTAACTGGCCGATGAGGGTAACCTGCACTCAGAGCTATGACGTTGTGCCCTCCACCAGAAGATAGCTTACGAAATCCACTGCTCACTTACTGGCTCACGCTCCGTCGGATCTTCTTTGCCTCCACTTGGGTAGTCCGCCTGGTGTCTCACCCAGGTGCCTCACGGAGCATCGCTGGTGCGCGCATATGTGAACTTGGGGGATGCACGCGCTGCGCAGTATGTTTGGCTCTTCGGCCCGGATATCTGCCCTCCGATGCACACTATGCTACGACAGCATCAACGCCCAGCAGCAATCACCAATGCATACCGAAAGCAGTATGTTGTAGCAGTGAGGTATGTGATGGTCTTTGCTGACCATCCCCGCCCTAAATCTCGGTTCAACCGTAGGCAGGTACAACGGCGAGCAAAAGAAAGCAAGCACAGAAGCACATGACCAAGGTCGCATGTCCCGTCGCTTAGTCCAAAAGCGTCGAGCTCCATGCCGTACACTCTCGCGCAGGAAAGGCGAACAAAGTGTCCGTGCGCTCTCCGCGTCGTCCATCAGTCATGCAGGCAGTTTCCGTGTGGGGTCCGTTTCCGTACCGCGGGGCTCGTTCCGATCATCAGAGAGGTTGGTCAGAGCCCTGGAGCCAGGCTTGTGCGTGCTCCATCTTCGACCCTGGGTGTGGCTCCTTGCGCTTCTCCCTTTCCCTTTGTGGCGAGTAGGGTGGTTGTGCACATCGGTAGTCGATGTGGTGCATGGTGCAGCGACGTATGGAGCACGCGAGACGCGATGCGCTCGAAGTCGCCGCGACTGTGAAACTGGACGGTGTCCACCTCAAACGTCATGAGGTGAAGAGCCGGACCAATCACCCTTAAGACAAGGCTTACTGCGTCAAGGAAGCCAAGGTCAGTAAGGAACCGCGAAAGCTAACTGGAGTCACTTTCCTGCCCGACAGGCAATCCCCTCCAGGCGGCGTAGAACGTAAAGTGGGGCGCGCGCGAGGGCAACGAATCAGTCTGAAGGTTGCCTGGAGTTGTCTACCAGTGACTAACCTGGGTCCCCTCCACCGTCCCTCGCCGGCGTCGCCAGCCTTGCATCGGCGTCCGATCCACTGCCCACTGACCACTGACGCAGCCAGGGCCGTGGAGATAACGATGTGACTGACCAAGCGTCCTCGAGCGCTGAGTAAGGTGTGGCAGACGCGTCGCCTCATGCAAAAATCGCGTGCGCGCTGGGCCACCCCCACTTTCACTCCAAGATCCAAAACGAAGCGCTGTGCCTCCAAAGTGCCTTTCCACCTGCCGTGCAAGCCGTCATGCCGAACACGCACCGAGAGAGACTAAGCCGCCGAGCGCGCCGAGCGCGCCGAACCCGCCGACTTGGGCTGCGGTAGCTGACGGTCATGACGCGCGAGGCACCTTGTTGGTATTTTCGTCTCATTTCTGCCCGCCGAACCTGAAGTCTGTCTGAGGTCTGCGATCAGAGATGAATGAAAGAAATGAAACCTGGTGCAGAGCAATCAGGATAAACGGGCTCTCTGGTGCGACAGCGAGCCATTCGGACATGGCTCGCGGACGCCAGGGAATGGGCACCAAGGACAAAGGGGGATAAAGGGCAATGGAGAGTTCGACCCACTCTTCGCGAGATCCCTTTCGCTGAACTCTCCTCTGCCTCGTCCTCGCGCTGTCTGGCGCTGCCCGCTGCCTCTCCCTGCCTTCGAACTGCCCTGTGCCGATATCTGGGACTCCGGGACGCAGGATCTCATCTTCAGGAACGCAGCATCTAAGCGCAGAGGGTCACTCCTGGAAGACCTGGAAGACGAGACGAGGTGAGACCTGTATGACCTTCGTTCGGGCTAGCGACTGCCTCGGCTCTCGGTTCAGGACAGCCAGGAGAACTCCTGGACGACCTGAAGATACCTGAGCGTAATGACATCGAGCTTCCCGGCGCTCTGGACCGTTTGCTCGCGGACCGCACATGCCACCTTGCCCTCTACCGCGTATGGACCGATCGGACAACAACACGCAATCTCCACCGGTGGTCCCCCACCCCCACCCTGCCACATGGGTGCTGCGCGCAAGCGCGTGCAGCGCGTGCACGCGGCAGTCACCACGGTATGCATGCAGACGAAAGACGCTGACGCGGTAAGCCTGCCGAAGAACCTCGATGCGGCATTACTACATGCGCCACCTGGTGCGCATGTGCAGCTTGCTGCGAGATGAGATGAGATAGTGCTGCGCATGCGTTCAGAACAATCCACGCACATGAGTAGCGTAGACCAGCCGGTGGCCCACCAGTTGGCCACATGACAGATGATATCTGGGGCTTGTTCGGCTGCACGCACCAGATGACAGATGACAGATGACAGATGACAGGAGTATCACAAGGACAAGTTGCAGAAGCTTTATGTTGCCGCGCGCCGCGCTGCCGCTACGGCCTGTGCGGTGCCGGCGCAGGCAGTGCGGAGCAGCGCACGGGAGGGGCGGGAGGCAATTTGGTCATTGCGCACGGGCGCCTGAGCCCCAAGCATTTGACTTTAGAACTAAATTACTGCGGGTGGTCGCTGGTCACTCGGTTTGTCTGCCGTATCAGGTGCATCAGGTGGCCACTGGACGATCGGGAGGAAAATGGCGCTCCCACTCCACTCCACCCCCACCCAGGTTACGGCTGACGCGATCACTGTGAGATTAGCATTTCACGCGGCATGTCACATTGCTTCGGTGCAGCAGGGTTGTGTGGGTTAGTCACGATACATAGTCTACGTGTATGATGAAATATATCGTTAATTATACAGGAGCAGCTTGAGAAGCGGTCCGGAGCCCAATGCCAGAGTCTAGGTGTGTGGGAGTGCGTTGTATGTGTATTGTTGAGGTTGAGTGTGTGGTGTCGAGAGAGGGAAGTGGAGGTGAGAAATGCGTTTTTACAGCGTGAAAGAGGCATGATACAACTGTGCGTGTGAAGGCCGTGATGGCAAAGGAGAATGCGTGTATATGTTTGCGTTTGCGTGGAGAGAGCGAGGCGGGAGCGTTCGAGCGTTGAAGCGAAGCGAATGGGCAGTGTCCTGATGCACTTATTAAACACGGGGAGGTTGGTATCTCGATGGTCGTGTATCGAGAAGGTGTATTGTTGAGGAAGAGAGAAGGTCGAACGAACGGGGCGCGCGTCTCGGAGGCGTGAAAGTGTCCTGATCACTGGTGTAGGTGTGTTCTTTTGCTTCGTGTGGTTGCGATCGCTGAGGTCGAGAACTCGAGAGCCTTCTACACTCTAGTGCCTCCGGCCACCGCGGTTGTCGTCGATTGGCCTACCCACAGGGGTAGGCTGTGGCCGAAAAAAGTACTCGCGAAGACGAAGGTCGACAGCGCCGTTCTGGTACTCGTAGTGGTACTCCTGCTCAGGCCAGACCTCCTTCGGGGGAGTAGTGTCGTAGCCACCATTCATCGGCCCAAACCCCGCCTGAGGCGGCGTGATGATCTGGTCCAGCCAGTTCTCTATTCCGGTAGGCGCCTGCGGGAAGTAGCCGGACTGCTGAGAGTGAGGGTGCGCCGAGGGAGGGGGCGGGATGTGGTGAGGCACGTAGTCGATCTGCTGGACCCAGTGAGGAGGGGGGTAATAGACGGGCGCGATGTCAACCTCGCTGTGGCCGTAGGCGTACTGAGGGGGCGAGTAGTTCTCGAGCGGGCTGCGGTCCTCACGCATGATGGGAGGCGGGTGAGGAGGCAGCACGTGAGGACCAGAGGACGAGGAAGACGTCGTTGCGGTAGTCGTCACGCGGGTTATCGGCTGAGACGTGCCAATGTTAGCGGTCGTCAGAGGCGCAGCGGCGTCAGGCCGTCGGACGGGCTTGATCCTCGGACGCGCAGACTGGGGGTTAAGGTGCAGACCCTCGTGACGCCTCCAGACTTCTCTCCGGACAAAGGACTGTCCGCAGTGCTCGCAAGTGAAGGCGCGCTCGCCCTTGTGGTTACGAACATGACGCCTCATGTGGCCTGTTGGTTAACGTCAGCCGCACATTCAGTGGACAGAGCAACTGCGCCCCTCGACCACCAGCCTTGCGAACAAGTCGCCTGACTGAAAAGTCGGCAAGGAAGCGTGATTACTCACTGCTTGAGGAGAATGACTTGCCACATCCTGGCTCAGGACAAGGGTAACCTCCGGGGGCCATGGTGGGATTGTCGGGCTCGTTTGTAGTGGGACAAGAAATCAAGTGACGAAGACGACAAAGACGATGGCCAGGAAAGAGAAGTGGGAGCGTTATGTGGATCCTCGATACTCCGTCTAGAGATAAGTTGGAAGAGAGAGTCGTCGAAGAGGCGAGCGAGGTTGGGATGACTAGGGAAAGAGGAGATGTGGTGGGTTCTGAGGAATGAAATATATATAACGGTTGCAAGTTGGGTTACGCTGGGTTTCGCTGGGACGAGCTAGGTTGCAGGGCTGCAGGGCACGCAGGGCATGCAAGAACTGCCAGGGCAGGGGAGGATCGCAGGGGAGGACAGGGCAGCCGTGTGCCGCCGCTGGCCGGCTGGCGCTGGCACTGGAGCTGGCGGCGCCGTGCCGCAGAAGTGGTGGCCGGTGGTGTGTCGTAGAGCCGCGCGGCAGCTGCAGATGGCCGATGGCGTTGGGTCCCAGAGACTCAGGGTGCGAACGAAAGCAAAGTGGCCAAGTGCCCATTGCCCAGATTACGGTTCGCGGTGGGAAATACAATATCCTGGGGATTGGGCCCGAGTGCCAGATCGTCGACGCATGAGCGGCACCAGGCCTCAGCCCGAGAGGCGACTGCAGATGGCGCGCGCCCGAACCCTGAGGCTGACCTGCGAACATCGGCCTAATGCCGTCGTGACCTGCGCGCGCCCCGCGGCCGAGGCCCCTGAGCCTCCTGCGCTGGTCACTAACCCAGAGGATTGAGGAACGCTATGAGCGTATGGTTAAGGAACCTAGGATCGTGTAATCGAGCAGCCGAGGGTCAGAACCAGGGCGGCGAGGTCACTCAGGGTCAGGGCACTCTGTAGCTCAGGCTTTCAGGGCCGCGGTCAGATGACGAGTCAGGCAGCAAAGCCGCGCACCCCTGAGCCAGCTGAGCGCCCCCGTCAGCCCTGAGGTCAGCGGCGGAAGGGGTTGGTAATTGATCCATGTTCCCAGAGCTCCCAAGGTATCCAGCAGAGGAACACGTCAGGCACCACCCTACACCGCCTCACTGGCTCTGGCAGGCTGCTATACCGTCATGCACTATCGATCCATGCCATCTTAGTTCACTTTCCGAGCTTGAGCCAAGACGCAAAGAAAAAGTTGCTTTAAGCACCGGCCAGAGGCCAGTCGGTCAGCGAACTACAACCGGCCAACCTTCGGCGGCCACCAGGCCACCATGCACAATTCCATAACCCGTCGCCGCCGTTCTTCCCAACGAGCTTGAACAATGCGATGCGATGCACTTGCAATGCGACGATGCCTGGTCGCGCTGTGCGTGCTTAGTCTTAGTCCGGTGATCGTCGCCGGACACAGCGTTCCGCACGGGAGAGGAAGGAAGACCCGAACGTCCAAGGAGCGGTGCGGGCTTGGCGGACAAACAAAGCTCTCATCGCGTCGCGCGCGACGGCTCGCGCTCATGTCCAATGTCCACCTCCTCAAAACTTTGTTCTGCGCGCTGCCCGGTATAAGGTCTTTGAGGCCGTTTGCGTATATCCTGCCGAACTTCCTGTGGCGCTCGCCCCATACGACCAATGTACCTCGCGGGCTCGTCTCGCGAGCACAGCGAGTGCTGCGCGCTGCGCTGCTAACGGGGAAGCATCGGTTGCATCATGAACGGCAGCGAGGCTGGCATCGCTGTTGGCCGCCTGGTTGTCGCCTGGTCCATATCCGGCCACCGACCCAATCGCAATTAATTAATATTCCTCCAACCCTCCGTCCCCTTTCCCCCTTCCCTTGCCTCCCTTTGTCCGCTGATCCCTGGCCACCTTTGGGCTTCGGGCCCGATACCTTGAGTGGCCGGCTTGGCGCCTTTGGCGTGTTCGGTCTGATGAGATGCATGCATCTGTTTCTCGGTGTCTCGCAGTTCGTTTCGCTTGGGAATGAGAATTGAAACGCTTTGGTCGCTCGACCGACGTCGCATATTCCGGTGTGCGATGCTCCGCTGGATCCGTCCCGCGCCATTCAATCCCTTGCTTGCGCCTCGGCGTCTGGATGTCGATCATGCGACATGAGACGCTGATGCAGAGGTCTGGCCAGCTCATTCCCGTTCCGTCCAACTGCTTCCAGACACTCGTCCCCGGACGCCTCATTGCGCCTCCGACGCCACCAACGCCTCATTCCCAGCCATTCTGTGCCGCCGGGCAGCCGTCATCAGCACGTCTCAAGCCAGACGATCAGCGCTGGCTCGTGCGTCGGCCATCCCAGGCCATGCCGGACATGCACAGCGCCGGCGGACGTCCGTCGGAAGCCCTGACGAGTGATAATCGTAGGGCGTAGGGGTTACGTGCGAGGAGAAGGAAGACATAAGGGGGGAAGGACAATAGGACGTGGCTGAGGGAGAGGAAGGACGATAGGATGTCAACACCCACCCTGCCACCCTACTGCCGAGTTTCGGCACATGCATCGCCGGAGCAGTTGTGCGACTCGTGTGCATGCGCGACATGCGCTTCGCACGCCGTCGGAAAAGCGCGTTGGAACCAATCCCCGCACCGAGAAGGCACAAGCAAGCTTTCAGATATCGTGTAATCAGCCCCACTATGAGATATCGTGCAATCTGATCTGTGGCCGACGACCCACTCCTGTCCCGGTTTCCATCCTTTCTGCCCCGCTTCTGCGCCTTCGACCCCTCGTGTGCCGCCTGAGCCTACTCTGATTGTGCGTGGACATACCGGGGATCGCAACAGGGAATCAGCATCCTCCTGGTTGCGAATTGTGTGCGCCGGTACGCGTTCCGGTACCCGGATTGCGGACCGACTACCACCTTTGCCCGTCGCTTCAATGCATCGTCTCATCGCATGCACTGTTGCTCTCCGGCGCCGGCGATGCATTGCCAGATCTCATGAGGTGCAGCAGACGCCGGTGTTGGAACTGCCAAGGCGCGTTCCTCGTCGTTCCTGTCGGGGTCGCCAGTGTCGTCATGTCACCCGTCATTGCCACTCGTGTTGTGTTAGTTCCTGTATTATTAGCAGTAGCTTTCATGAYTATTATTGAACGAAAAGTAATGGGCCAGCTCGTGCCAGTTCGTACCATCCGTGCCGGTAACGGCTTCAGATCCCATCGCGTAAGCTTCGGTGTGGTCTCTCGGCATGCGCAGGCACTCGCAGGCGGCGCCCGCTCGTCAGTGCGCGCCGAGCAGCACCGAAGCAGCTAGCCGGTGCAAGCTCTTAGGAACTTGCAGACCAGGAACGCCCGCCCGACGTAGGTTTGCAAGTGCACCAAGTGAGGCGGGAGTGCGACGAGCTAGGTACCGCCTCACAGAGTTGGAAACTTGACCCGAGCCGCTGTCTGCTCGCCCATCATGCACAAGCTCTGCCCGCCACCACCCGCAGCGAGCACCCGCCGACAGCTCGCCGAGATCCGTTTGACGGCCCCCGGAGTTGCAGAGGGAGTACCCCTCGTACCGCATCCCATCAGTACCTTGCTGCTCGATCGATCCGAGATTCCATGATTCCGTGACCATGCGTGCATGCGTGCCATCAGCCGTGCCAGGTCGTGCCAGATATCGAAATTTTTGAGCACCCCGTCACTGTCCACAGGCCCGGTGACGGCGCGCGGCATGCTGTGCACACCTTCATGCCAGGGGCCACGTTCTGCCTCATCTGTGACGTTCACAAGGTGTGCTCGAATATGATCTCGGTGCGTGGTGGCACTGTGATTTCATCAGAACCCGCTTCGCAGTTTGGGGTCCGCGTTGAGATCTGCCAGAAATGGTAGCATGCATACCGAGATCACACGGAGCATAAGGTGGAGGCGTGCCGTGAGACAGTGAGCCGATCCTCAGCCGCACACAGAGCGACACCGAGCGACCGGGACAGAGTACACGGAAGCTGCCTCCGTCGACTATGTATGCATGTGGTGTCAGACACTCCGACGGAAACATCGGTGATTCAGCGGCGCACAATGGGAGCATTTCGCGACGCCGCAGCGCCGTGCGCAGCACTAGCACGCCACACTAGTGCGAGGAACGGGGGATCGGTGAGCCATATGCGTGCAACATTGTAATGCGGCAAGGCGGGCGATCCCGGGCATCCTAGCGCTAGCGCTCCGGCAAGATGCCCGACGTTAGCGGCTGTTCGACATGCGACTCCGACCCGGCTAATATCTCGGCGAGACAATTTCACAGTCCCACGGTACTACGGTACGGTTCCGTACGGCAAGTGGGACGGCAAGTGGGACGGCAAGTGGGACGGCAAGTGGGACGGCAAGTGGGACGGCAAGTGGGACGGCAAAGGGGGCGGCGGGCGGCGGATACGTTGCACCTATGCACCATGCACATGCACCATTTGTCGGCGCCACTCCGGGCACCGCATTGAATGCATCGCAATCCATCGCTGGGAGACGAAAGCTCGGTGCGGATGTTGCGTTCGCGCATGGCGTATGGCGCATGCACTTGCCGTTCCGTAGGAACATCGGTACCTCACCGACTTGGGGCTCGCGCGACTGATCGATATTTAAAAGCAAGGCAAAGACAGGCACCGCGATCACAACCCGTAACATTGCATCGGGAACCGGAAACGAACGAGAGGTAATGCAGTTCGTCGCGAGAGTGTACTCCCCCCTGCGTGCACGCACCCGCTCGCCGCTCGCCGCGAATTGGATCGCGGCACACAGAGATCGCCGCAGAGTGTTTTTGCAGGATACACCCGAGCGCCAAGTGACAGCAGGGATGCAGAGAGGCCCGGATCGGCGCGCCGAGCGAGCGCAAGCATCCGTCACCTCAGCCATGATCTGCCCACTACCTGCAGGCTGACGCCCAGCGGGCAGTGCGAGTCGACGCACGCGATGCACGTAACTTGGCTGCTTGGCCGCTTGGCTTATGCCTAAGCCTTTAGGCTTTGGTGAATGCAAGGAAAGCGTTCCTGCGTACGCATCGGCGTCATGACTATGCAGCCCAACGAAGCCAGATCAGCCGGCAGAACAATAGCAAAAAAAATCGCAATGGAAACTCAGGGTCCGAGGTGCTGGCTCATGCCCGGGGATGGGCTCAGACTGATCGACACATAGAGCAAGGTACGCAGATCTGACAGATGACTCAGGCCATGAGTCACCTTGTATTACCGCGGTTGTTTACAGAGCTTGAGCGCCCATGGGCGGATGTACATCGATGCGCGCTGGCACGGGCTGGTTATATCCTTTGTGATGCGTCTTTCGCAGTTGTGCGCCTCGTGCGTCAGAACAATGGACGCCAATTTACGCCGGTTTGCGCCAAGGGCGCGCCGGTTCGGCGGCGCCCAGGATCAGCTAGGGGACAACGCGAAAAACAGCGCCACGGTGTCCCAACGGCACAAATGTTCTAAACATCCCAGGGCCGCTCCAACGACTGAATGCACGCAGATCCTTTTTGATCGCCGCGATCCTTGCGCTCGCGCTGGCGCTCGCCAGCCTTTGCTAGTGCATTGTGCATGACGCGGGCAGACTCGTCACATTCCTGACAGTGGAACCGGCCGCTCTTCTGCCTGGCGGCCGCCGCCGAAACGGTACACCGTGCACGCTAAGGGTCAACTATGCCGGGCGGCATGCACCAGGCGTATGTCCAGATGTCCATGGTCTAGTGATCTGCAGGCGTCTTCTGGCACACCCTGGCCCAGCTCGCCGCGTCGCCGTTCCCTGCATGCGCCAAATCCTGCGGATCGCCGGCCGGCGGCGAGGGGCGCACTGGCGTCTTACATCATCCCAACAATGCATACATGCAACATGCTGAGTTATGCGATGCATGTGATTCGGCGACACAGAGAACAATGGAACGCTGCAACCCTCCCATGTCCCATGCACCTCCACCTCGCTAGCGTCGCTCGCATCGCTCGCTTGGGCATGCTCCGCACCGCAAAGCTCACAAGCTCGCATGACTCAGAGACCCAGGTTAGAACCGAAGTTTCGGATCTCAGCTGCCTACTCGGCGAGCACAAAGGTACGCAGGTACAGAGCTTACGCGCATGTACGTATGGTCGCGTAGCCGTGTTGCTTTTCATGTAGAGTTCAGACATTCAGGGGGATCGAGCTCCAAGCGAAGTCCGAGGAGCAAGTGATGACCAGAACCAAGCTTGCTCCACGGCGAAGGTTCGCACCCAGAGACTTAGGAGGTACGAAAGTACAGAGGCACCGCAGGCACACAGAGAGAGGTACGCAATCTAGCTGACAGGAACCGGGTTTTGAAAGTGGCAGTCGTTGGATCATTGGACTTTTTTTGGCTCGGAGACGGTCAAAGGGGTGACATTCAGGCTTCGCAAGCTCGTCAGAATGAGTACAAGCGAACGTCGTCATTCGACCAGTTCGCTGGGGCACGAAGGGCACAGGACACGCCTAGATTGAGTTTCAGCGCTTTCGTCGGCGGAACCTCCCCACGCATACACAGTGCATCCAGTAAACGAGAGTTTGTCCAGCGCCGACTTGGTACGGGTCGGCGTAGGTTGATGTAGCAGACGTTCGACACTTCTCTCCCTGCGGCCCCTACGAACGCTACACGATGTCAGAGCTTCCACGGGTTTATGCTCCACCTTCGGCACCGGTGCTTTACCTGCCGAGCGTCCCAGATCGCATTCGGCGATGAGACTTAGGAGGTGTAGTTACGTAAACGGGTAAGCTTCCCTTTGTGCGCGGACAGTATTGCTGCTGGCTGCAATGTGACATTTGCGTCCTCGCATAGAAGCAGAGGAAGCAATACGTTAAGCCGCCGATACCGCCATGCTGTTATACGTTATGCTCGCGGCTGCAGATTGCCGCGGTTGACTTTGTACGTTAGCGGCCGCCGCTCAGCACAACCTTCACGATCACATCACGGCCCCTCGCCATTCCGTTGCACCGCCTTTGCATGGTCCACACCCAAAAGAGTCGCGCACGCAAGCGCTATTCCGATAGTGGCGTGCTAGCATGTTGCTTTGTGGCAAGCGCGCGATCGCGACGACGACGTACATGGCAACCGAGCCCGCTTGTTCCCGGGGCGTGCAAGTGCCCGCCACGAGTGCTTGTCGGCAGTGCCGGCTGTTGCAGTGTGGCCGGAGATACCTCACTCATGGGTGAATGCATGAATTTGGATCCCCAGCTACTTGCGGTCGGGCATCGCACGACCCTTGGGCATGTTGTTGCTCCGCGTCCGATTCCATCGTAGTGGTGCTTCGGCAATGGGCCTTGGTGGCCCCGTTGCGGAGCACGGTTCCAACGGCACCTGCGGCACCTGCGCAACGGTGACCAATCAGTGTTGTGCGCCGATTCTGCCGCGCAGCATTGTGTCACCAGCGACTGGCATACCGTCCGGGAATCCATACAGTGGAGCGACGCCCTCGAACCCGGCTCTGTGCTGTCCATCCCCGAGGAGAGGTCTCTCGATCGCACAACGGATCGCGGAATCTCATGCATGCGCGTAGCCGCTCTCCGTACATCCATGGTTTGCATCGGTTGCATTGAGGTACTCTTGTTCAAGGTACATCTGTCTCGGGAGGAAGTCACTGCTCGAGGTACATGCGCAAGCTGTGTGGCGCGCATCCTTTCTAGGTACTATTCTGAGAATCGACGTGAGCTTCCGAGAATGGAATTCGCCGTCGACGGCTCTGCCTTTGGGGGTGTGCTGTGCGGCTCCAACCCATGTCAGCGTCAGCGGGCCAGCGGGCATGCAAAGTTGGTAGCGAGGCATGTGTTCCCAAGCGTGCTGGAGCTTCTAAGCGACGTTTGCCCCAAGAATCGGGTGTGATCCGCATTAACTGGGTGACATGAATGCTGGTGTTTCCCAGCGTAGGTGCTGACGGGTGATGGAGGCGGTGGAGGGGTTGACCGGGCGATCGCGTCGTCGTGTGAAGGACCAGGGCGCGGAGAGCAACAACTCCGCCGCGTCAGCACCGGACATCGGATGCCATCAGCGTGTCGGACCGGAAATGGTCCCCTGACGTCACTGTGTTGAAAGTGGCCGTTGGGTCAGACAGCACTATAGTACTAACGGCGAGCTAAATGAACTGACCAACCTGGTTGGGATCGGTGGAAGCAAATTAACAACGGCAAACAGGCAAAAGGCAAATATGGAAAGCGCTGGGAGAGCAGCTAGCGTGTTCCTGGCACGTCCCAGGTTCCTAGGGGACGATCCCTTCTCGAAGCCTGTCCTAGGGTACGTGCCTGGATGTTTACGCGCGATTCATTGATTTTGCTTCCCTCGCCGGATTGCCCTGATTGCTGTTTATTTTCCTGATTTCCCTGATTGCCCTGAATATACCGCCCCTGATCCGTGATTTGTCCGCACCCAGCACCTCCCGCTGTCTGGCCGCAGTGACGCAGCGACAGTGCGCTCGGCAACCACCTCACCTTCCTCAGCCCCATTCCTCGATCAACAGGTTCCTGCACCTTTTGTGATTGTGAGAGAGATCAGAGCGACATGTCTCGGTACACTGACGTCGGAGTCTCGGTCCTCAGTTCCAAATATTCCAATTGCGCGATATTCGATATGCGACGAGATGCCAACTCAAAAATTCTCGGAACATGACAGAGTGCACAGCAATGACAGAACGTCTCGGAGATGAATGAATGATTGAATGAATGCAGGGTGGGCAGGCGACCTTCACACGTACGCGCTCTCACGCGCGCACTCCCACTCCTCCTTCTGTACGCTGAGATTAGCATGACCCAGAAATTATCACGACGGATGTCGACTGAGTTACCGTCCCACTGGCCCTGCTGATTCCTGCATACCAGGGTTACTGACTGTAAATGACTGTTAATGACTGTATTTCAAATGCATAATCTATGGACACACAGATATAGGTGACTGGCTGCTTCATCGCCATACAGGCTGTTCTACAACGTCTTCCTACTGCGCAACCGCCTTTGTCGCTTCTCGCTCATCGCTTGCACCCGTGCTTCCCATACCTGGACGAGTTCCTAGACCCTCTTGCCTGCGGCCGACGTCTGCTTGGTCGGGGCCGTGGAAGAACTGGCCGCCTGCTCGCTCTTACCAGCAGACGAAGTCTCCTTGGTCGGGGCCGCCTTAGCTGCACCGGCAGGTTGCTGGCTCTTGCCGATCTTGTGCATCGACTCGAGCACATCCAGGATCGTACTAGCACTCCAGGCCTGAGTCTCGCACGAGTCCTTGCAGTACTTGCCGCCCGCGTTGCACAGCTCAGGCAGACCGCGCCAGGCATCGTGCTCAATGTGCTCCCTCAGTTTCAGAAGGATGTTGCCCACCTTGTAGAGGCTCTTCTTCTCGTCGTGAATGCCGTCTCCGGCCTCCCTGTCGAACTTGAGCCAGGCAATGAGGAACCAGCCCAGAGGGAAACCCCACTCTGGACCCTGGTGATAATTCCAGCCCTTCGCGACGGCCATGTCATCCGAGTCGTTCCTATTGTCATAGTTGGGTCGGTAGGCCCAGTCGCTAGGATCAAGGGTCTTCATACCGAGCGGTCCGCGCAGAACCTCGTCAGCCATGCGCAGAGCGTTCATCGCACGAGCCGGGGTGAAGAGCTCGGGGGCGACGATCATGGACAGAGGGAAGTTGGGTCGCAGCTGGTAGTCGCTGAACGCGCGGTCCTCCGGAGTGCCATACACATCCTTGTAGATACCACGGCGGTTGACGAGCTTGGGGTTCAGGACGAAGATGCCGTCCTCGGCAGCGTCGGTCGGAACGTAGTAGTGTTTCTCAAAGTTGGCCTGAATGAGGTTGGCCCACTCCTTGTACGTCACGAGGCGTTTGGTGCCGTCCACTGGAATATCAGCTGCACCGCACGCATTGTGAAACCCACCCGTCGCGTCGACACCCTTGAAGGGGAATTGACCCTTTGCGCTCAGTTGGTCGAGCCAGGTGAGAGTGCTCTTGAGCAGTCCCGTGATCTCGACCGGTGCTCCATCGCGAGGGGTCGCTGGCAGACCCTTGTTGCCTGCCTTCTCGGAGGAACCATTCTTGTCCATCCAGGTGCCGCAGTTGTAGCGGTTACCACCGTGAATGAAGCCCGTAGACCAATCAGTCCAGATCTTCTGATTGAATCCCTCGTCCTTCATGTCGCCATCGAGATTGGGGCCAGCCTGCTGGTTAGCCCTGAAACCGTTGCAACTCAACTCACGTTGTATTCTCTGAACTCAATGCCCTCAGCGTGACGCTGAACGATCTCCTGAATAATCTCTGTGACGGTAGAGCTCCAGGAGTAGGCCCGGGGGTCATCCCAAGAGACCCAAGTGTCGTCCTTCGGGAACCGCCTCTTGACAGAATCCTTGAGGATGTCTAAGCCGTTCGGGCACATCTTGGTGTAGTCCTGGATATTCTGGATCATCCACCACGGCGAATCACGACTGTTGTATCTCGGGTTTCGGCAAGAGTCGAGTAGGTTAGGGATGAGACCGTGCTTGAGGGTGGAGCTGAACGCGAGAATGTGGTCGCGAGCAGCGGTGAAGTTGCCGGTCGTCAGGAAGAGTCCACGCAGCGAGATGAAGACGTCCCTTCCCCAGCAGCGAGCCCAGCCAGCAGTGAAGTGAGGCAGACCGGCCGCGAGAGAGGGCACAGGCTTTGCAGGGTTGATGCTGGCAGACTTGACCAGTCCATACATCTGAACCGCGCAGAGAGCCAGGTCGTGCGTAAACTCGGTTCCAGTGAGGATATGCTCGGGCATCTGCTCCATGACGGCCCGGCGACCGGCCTTGTACGCCTCGAAGATGACAAGAGAGAAGTACTTCGGGCGCATGAACGAGGGGACGGTCTTCTTGATCACGTCGAAACGGTCCTTGAACCAGGCTGCCGGCTTGGACAGGTGCGGCAGGGTCTCAGCATCGCGCTGCAGACGTTTCACAACGTAGTCGAGAGCCCATGGGCCCTGTCGGAGGTGCTCGCAGAGGGGATGGCCGAGGTCGTTGTTAGCGATGATGTTGCGAAGGGGCGCCATCCAACCCTCGAGGCCGCAGTAAACGAGGTTGCCGTAGTTGGGAATGTCGTAAGTTCCCGCAGCTCCGGACGTGGCATCGCGCTCCTCACCATCGGCACGATGAAGGACGACGTTGAGGTCAACGAGGTCGAGATCAGCCAATGCGGCGTCCGCGCCCTCCCTACAGTAGTCATCGAGCGTCTGCGACATCTCGTCCATGTCAGTGCGGAAGAGCATGATGCTACCGGGGTCGAACCGCTCAGGAATGACGATCTCGGAATACTCTCCGTTGTCGTCCTGGCCCGTCGCAATCTTGACCGCGCTCTCGGGAATCTCCTCCAGAGTAGAAGGAATGCCGTAGTGCACCTTGTCGTCGTCCTTCCATTCATCCCTTCGGGTGCGGAGGCTGACGCCGAAGATGTACTGAACCTTCGTGCGCGAAAGCTTCATCGGGTTCACGTATCCACGGCCCTGGTCCCCCTTGAAGGCGGTGTGGGCGACGAGCATGTAGCCCTTATGAGTCTGCGGGTGCACGCGGTGAATCATGATGTACTGGCCCTCCTCGTGGACGTGACCTTCCTCGTAGCCGCCCTCCATCATCTGGGTGTGGAGGTAGTTGAAGACGCGCTTGACGCGGCCGATGCCGTCCTCCTCAGAACCGCTGACGTTATACAGCCTCGAGTCGGTGACAAGGTTCAGCAGCTTCGGGTACAGGTCGTCGAAGCCCTTGTTCGATCCGAGGGCAGCCTTGGTGAATGTAACGAGCGCGCCCGTGCTGAGAGCATCCTCGGCAGTGCGCTTGTCAGCGGGCGACTCGTTGTCGTGGGTCACGTCGTAGAAGACGGCATGAGGAACAGAACCTTGGAGCGGCGTGATAATGCACGGCCGGGGAGAGCTGTTGGCCATGAGTGGCGGGAGCTCGCCCGGGCTCGACAGTACAGCAGAGTCCATAGAGCCGATGGGCTTTCCGACGCCATAGCGGTAAAGAAGGCGGGAGAACTCCTTGTTGTCGCCACCGTTGTATGCCTCGCGAACCAGAGAGTTGATTCCGAGCTCGCGAACGAATTTGACGTCCATCTCCTCGGACCCGGTGAACAGCTCCGCCATGACATAGAGGTTGGGGTTGACACGACGGCCGGCGTCAATCATGTGGATGGCGACGTGCAGCGGGGTTGAGTGGCAATTGTCCAGGCGGAAGCCGTCGAATATACCAGCCAGAGTCTCGCAGTACTCCGTCATGTGGTTCCAAAGCCAGGGGTTGTCTTCCGGGCCCTTGCCGTACCTCAGCTTGACGCAGTCGCCCCAGACGATGACCTCACGACGGAGGTAGGCTTTTGACGGGTACTCGGCAAAGTTCTTGAGAGGGTCAGCGGCCCACATCCATCCGTTGTTGGCGACAGCCAGAGCCTCCTCCGGGAAACGGGCGGTCTTGCTGTTCTTAGGGATGCGAGTGAAATATGGCTCGACCAGCGGCGATCTGACTGTCAGTTGGGAACATGATGCGAACAGCATACTCTTTCGTGATCTTGCCCCACTTCGGGCCATGATCATCAAGTCGGGTGTACTTGATGCGGCCAACGATGCTCTCCTCCGCAGTCTTCAGATCCTCGTCGCACTCCTTGTAGAGATCGACGTTGACAACGTCGAGAACCTTGCCCCACGACTTCGCCTGAGCAGCCACATCTTCGTTAGGGTAGGCTGCTTGAATGAAACCGGCGCCTGCTTCGGGCTTGACCTTGGTGCAGAACGGGGCCGAGTAGGCGCGGTAGTTCTCGATGAAGCCCGGTGTCGAGACCGCGACGGCGGCGAGCTCCTCCAGCGTCTTGCCCTCCAGAGGTTCGCCAGACCACTTCTCAGCCTTGCCGGTCTTGAGAACGTCCTCCACACCCTTGACACCGCTCTGGACGTCGATGGCGTAGTACTGCCAGAGGTTCGCCTGCTCGATAGCCCCGCTGATAGCCTTGGAGAGAGCAGTAAGATCGAGCTCGGACTTGATCACCGTGGGTAACCCTTGCGAAGCCAGCTCGCCGGTGAGCTTGAGCATGGCATCCTCGAGCTTGACAGCGGGGGACAGATGCGGGGTATTGTAGGGAGAGAAGCCTAGTTTCAGTCAGCATGCACACCGACAGAGTCACTCACCTGCTTCAGGATGGTCCTCGAGCCACAGAGCGTCGAACGCGGTGTGGTTCAGAACAACGTCGGTAATACTTCCGAGACCGTAGGTTTCCTTGGCATGGGTGATGACCTGCTCGACTTCAGCCTGGCCGCCATCCTTCGCCTTCGGGTTCGACAGGAGAGTCGGGTCGAACGAGAGCTGGTCAGTGATGGAGTATGGGCTGCCGGAGCTGCCGCGGGGGTGCAGAGGCGTGTAGTGGATCATGTTGTAACCCCTCCTGCTGTACTCGGTGAAGTACTTGTCCCAGTCAGTGACCTTCCCCTGCCACTTGGCGATGATCGAGAGGATGATGAGGCCGTCGAGAGGCACAGCGGTGCTCTTGGCAAGTACCGCTCCAGACTTCGAGTCATGGAGGACATCCCTTCCTGGCTTGATCTCGAACGTCTGACGAGCAGGCAAGGACATAATGGGATCAACGTTGAAGTAGCCCTCGGGTGACTTGCAGCGGTTGCCTTCCTCGTCGTCATATTCGATGTAGTAGCAGAAGGCCCCAGGTGCCGAGATCGGTAGATCCACTTGCACAGGTCTGTTGTCAGGACCAGATCCATGGGCGCAGCCTGAGCCGTAACTCACTTGCTCAGGTCTTCCGGGAGCTTGCGCTCCTTCCACACTCCGCGCTCGAACACGCCACCGTCAATCGGGAAGTCGCTCTTGAGCACACCATTCCGGGTGCAGCTGGCGCCGGGGTGAATGGTGAAGCGCAGCACGTAGGGTGTTGTCGGGGGAGGCAGGCGGACGTACTGAGGCCAGTTAGCACAGGTGGCAGTTGGCATAACTCACGCTCTTCTCCTTTCCGGGACCGCCGTCCTCGCTGAGCTGCAGCTCCCAGACACGGACGGTGCCGTCGCCGTGGGCGAAGTAGTTCAGAGCTTCGTCCTGGGGCGTCTTCGGCGTACGCGGGGTGCGCGCGCTCGTAGGCGCGGAAGGGATACGCTTGGGAGGGTCGGGAATGGGAAGCGTCGGCAGACGGGGCCTCCCGTTGGCAGCGGCGGGGACCTGGGCCGTCTTGGACGGCATCGTGGTCGGTGTACGGAGAAGCGGAGGCCGATGTGGGGAAAGGTGTCGGTGGCTGGGGGTGATCGACGGAGCTCGGGAATCCGTGAACGCGGGGTATTGATGTCTCTGAACAACAGACAGCCGCTGGAGGCTATCTCACAGGTGTCGACTGTTCAAACAGTGGTGAAGAAGAGGATGAGGATGAGGAAGAGGAAGAAGGAGAATGCGGTGCCAGTGGGAACGATGTGTGGGAGGAAGGTCAGACCGTCCGCTTGCAGTAAGTGTCGTGGTTGGATGTCAGTCGTCCTTTCAGGGTCGAAATTTCAGACATGCCGGCGGGAACCCGATTGATGTCATCTCGGCTCGACCCCGAGTCAGTGCGCGTCGCGTTTGACGTCCTCAGATCTCTTGTACGCGTGTCGTCCTTCTCTGTGTGAGTCATGCATTCAGTGATCAGCTCACCGTAAGCAACGAACAGAGCACTGCCGAAAGATGTGTTTGACTTGGCAGCCGCGTTCCAGACGTCAGCCAGGTGGAGGTTGTCCCTGCCCGACCCTGCTCTCGTAATCACCTGGCGGTGCTGGCGCACAAGGGCACCGCTGGCGCGCAAGGGTGGGGGCCCGGCCCACCTCACCGCCTGGGCAGCCTGGCCGCCGTGTGCTACACCTAACCATCTTCCACGCTCATGAGATCTGCGATCTATCCTCTCTGCCTTCCAGATTAGAAGGCCAGGCTCTTGTTGGTCCTGCTCACTGTATGGTCAGTCTGCCCGAGGGTTGATATGCAGCGGCCATCTTTCGTACACGCTCTTGTGACGACATGCAGGCCACTTCTTTCGGTCACGGTCTTATCCACCTCTTACCTTCAGTTGAGCTGTCGGCCACATATTTTTACTACTGGTCTAATATAGGTGGACTTCGCCTGACTGAATGAGGTTTCGGGGACCCTGTTTGGGAGGATCGACATTGTTCAGTGGAGGAGAGTATGGGAATGCTAGTTACCCGACCGCCCTCAAACCTCGCAACTGTCAGCTCCCTGCCACTCATACACCGCTGGCCCCGACGCAGAGCCGTGAGCTTACTCATCTAAGCTCTACCGCCATAAACTCGATGTTTATTGAGAGAAGGGGGGGAGGAAATGAAGTACAGCCATAAAGAAACAGTTACGGATAAGTGGACACAATGTAGTCGACATGAATGTGCATTTCGTTGTGGTCGCAGTCTCATGGCGACCAGCAAGACCTCTCAACCCAAAACAGCAGTATGAGCTCAATCCACCGACTGATACAGACAACCTTCAACCACCTAGCAGCAGAAGCAGCGTTTGATGTTCCGGCTTATCAGCTCTGATATCGCCAAAGTTGGACGCACGTACTCTTGACAGTGATCGACATTACGTCATCCCTGCGAAGACAGCGGACACCGCCACAGCCCGTTAGAACGTGGAAGGCCGCGCACTTGTTGCGCGCACGTGACTGACTTACACGTGTCGGAGGTCACGTGTAAGGAACTCACCTGATTGCATCACGTGCATGACCAGTTGACTTCGATCTGTGGCCGCAAGCCAGGCTGAACGGGACTGTCGAGAAGCGCATGGGTCGAGTTCAGAATCCAGAAGCACGGAACGTGTTGCACAGGACAACACCTACCGGCCGTCGACAAGCATGTTTGCTCCGGCATGCGGCGGCACGAGTGTCATGAAGCTTCCGGCAACTATTGTTTCCTCCGTTGCATGGAAGTAACGAATCCAGACCGGGCTCCGACGAAGTCGGCCCGTTCCAGCCGCAGCAGGCGTGATTGACGGAAAGAACAAAGCAGACTAAGCCAGACACCGACCAGAGATCTGGAATCAAGACAAACGAAACATGAGACAAGATGGTGCACGGAGGGCTTGCTGCCGGCCCGATTCCCATTTGTGCGTCCCATATCGCAAGCGCCTCGCAACGCTTCCAACGCAAACGCAATGAAAGGGACCACTAAGACGGCTGCCATGGCATCCTCATGGCCTTGAATTACAACATGAGACTGAGGACATGGCCGTGGCGTGTCTTTGGCTTGGACGCGACGCTGGTTCGACCGATGGTCAGTGCGTGAACGGGGTGGTTCGGGGGCGGTCGCAATGGACCGGTCTGTGCCCACAATGGCCCGTGAGTGAGGGGAGCGTGGAAGAAGCATGCCTTCGAGTATCCATGAGATTCCTGATCGGTGATGCATGGCCACCCCTCCTCATGAGACGTGCACGCCCCACCGAAGCTCGACGAAAGTACCCATAGGCCACCAACGGCAAAATCAGACTCAGCTAGTGGATGAACCCTCGCGGCCATGCGCGGGCGAGATGAACTGGGCGAGGACCTGTACAGTGCATAGTGCACAGCACATAGCTTCAACCTCCTGGCTCTGTGACTGGAGCCCCCACCCACCCTTTCAACTCCCCTCGGCCCTCGGCCGTCTGACAACCTTGGACTATGGCAGGTGACTGCAGCGGGTAACTGCGACCGGGCGAGGCACAGCGCATAGCGCACTGAACAGCAGCTTGATACGCGGTTGGCAATCAGTTCCCTATTTGGGATGGTGATCTGGGCTACGTCGTGCGCTCCATGATACATGACGATAGGACTGAATTGGTGGGCATGGCTGCGCGTGACTACAGACGACTGTGTGGGCGATAAGCTGCACTGATTGCTCGTGGTGCATGCGCGTGCATGATGGCTGTTGCAAGCAGCTGACTCGCCTTCGTCCGATGGACGGTGAGGTATGCGGGGTAGCCGGGCGCCTTGTGTCCTGGTGGCCGCAGGCTGCCTGGTCGGAGGCTGCTGGGGGCCCGGAATGGCCCTGAATGGCTAATGGCTATCTCGCCACCGAGAATAGAGCCCGCGCTCGGTCGGCTTCACCGTGGACCTCTTAGCGCGGGCGAAGCTGTCTAGCTCTCGGAGTCGCGGATTGTCGGTAAGTTGCACCTAGAGGGGCCTGTTGACTGGTCCACAAAATAGGCTGAAGCATCTCTTAAACGTGCCTCCCCCTTTGGAAGCCAAATGATGGGGACGCCCAGCCCCCGGCCAGCCCTCACAGGACGACACTAGCCAGCACCGCGTCGGAAGCCGACGCTTAACCCAGTCGCGCACATCACGAAGCAGCTGCGGCCGAAGCACAAAGCACAGCTGGACGCAGCAACCATAGCACAGGGAGCGCTGTACGGCGCGTGGTCTCGTGCAGATGCCCAATCTTTGCAGCCCGGGTCTGCCGGGCTATCACGGAGGGGGGGTCGGAGCTGAAGTGTGAGCCTCGCTCCATCTGACCACGGCAAGATGGTGGGCAAGTACCGAGCCTCAGCGCTGCGAGCTTTAGGAATCGACGCAGATGTCTTCTCAGCGCTTCCCGAGGATGTGCAAGCTGAAGTCATGCTGCAGGAGCAGCAGAAGGCTTGCAACCTGCAGCTGCAGGCGCAGTCAGAGAGTCCTGCCAAGGTGCGTCTGCTGCGCCAGCACTCGCCGCAGCCCATGCCCACCATCTCGATCCCAGTCAGGAGCAAGCACACTCTCTTCAGTGTGCGCAAGGTGAAAGATATGGCTGCTGTGCTCGCCAAGTGGGTCGAGAGCCATGAGGAGGGCACGAATGAGAAGGACACGGACTGCATGCTGAAGTACCTTTGCAAGTGTTTTGGTGGATTCTCAGGGCTTGATCACATATCACAGCTTCTCTGGAGTATGAAGGGCATCATTCGTGACGTTTACGCGGAGGACAGCGTGTGGTGGTACACTTGGCGCAACTTGTTCCACAGTATTGATGAGCAAGTGCGACGTCATGCCGTCACGTTACGCCATGTCATCACTGTCATTTACTTAGCCCTCTTCTTACACTCTTGCCACCGTGTCTGCTACATGTGACCGTAGTTCTCATTGTACCATTCAACGATGGATCATTTGCCACCTCCACGAACCCCTGTCCAACACCTCGTTCAAGAGAGACTGTCAAGCCTGAGAGCACCCTTCTCGTCGCTCTGGTCCCTAGGCGTCGGCCCTGACATGCGAGAGATATGCGGGACAGGTCTCCACGTCGACTGATCAGCTGTATCACTAGATTTCTTGTTGTAGCTATCATAATGTACAGTGCATATCTTGGTATACCCAGTGGAGAATCAGACGGAGAACTATAACATGCAAGAGAACACAGGCTTTTAACTGCTGATTTTTCACTTCTTTTTCTTGGCTGCTTTGCTGCCCTTGCCCTTCTTGTCGTCCTCAGCCTTGCGCTTCGGTGCGTCCGTCTTGGGCTTAACGGTGAAGAAGCCGTCGAGGCGGCCCTGCTGCTTGGCGGCAAGCATCTTGGACAGCTTGGCTGCACCGGCACGCACACGGTCCTCCTTGAAGCCTTTCTCGCGAACAAGGAACTCAACAAGGCCTTCAACGTCAGGCTGCTTCCACTCCACCTTGTTGTCAGTTTGAAGGAAGGATGTGTTAACTCACCTCCAGGTCCTCTCCCTTGATGACATCGGGTGTGATGAAGAGCTTCTTCGCCTCTTCCCACGGCCAGTACTCGGGAATCTGCATGCCACCCGCGGCACGCTTCTTGGGCTTCTTCTTCTTCTCGACCTTGGGTGCAGGCACCTCCTCACCGTCGCTGTTGACAACGAACTGCTCGCCCTCCTCTGACTCGATCTCGGACTCAACCTCCTGCTCCGCGAGCTCAGCGGCCTTCTCTGCCATCTTGACCTTGATGAACTCGACAACCTTCTCAAGAGATCCGTGCTCGCGCATGAGCTTCAGCGCTGTCTTGGGACCGACGCCCTTCACAGGCTCAAGATAGTCGCAGCCCAGGAGAATACAGAGCTCAATGAACTGTTGATAGTTAGAAGGAACCCAGCGCGCAACTCACCTGGTCCATGGTCATGTCGAGACCCTTCAGAGCTTCGTCGAGCTTGATCTCGGAGATCGGCATCTTCTTGGCCTCAGAGAAGGTGAGATGGCGAAGAAGGATCGGGGTGTGGAAGGTCAGGGTGTCCATGTCCTCCGATCCGGCAGCGAAGACCTTGCCTGCACGAGCAAGCTCAGCACACTGAGCCTCCGCTTCTCCTGGAGCCTGGATCGTCAGATATTAACAAACAATGGGCAGCTTGACGTACCGTGACACAGGGGATGCCCATCAACCCAAGCAGCCGCTTACACTCCTCGTTGTGCTCCTTCGTGACACGGACTTGACGACGAGACATACGGTCAATGTCCTCCGCAGTGCCTGTCTCGCGAGCCTCCTCCTCGGCCTCCTTTGCCTCCTCGCGACGCCCGAACCGTTGTTTCAGCTGGATCTGTTAGCTTCTCCGCGTATCACCCAGCCCAGATGGACTCACGACACCACTCTTCAACTCTGGCGGTTTGCCGTCGAACACGTAGCATGGCTTTATACCGTTGTCTACCATTCGGATGGTTCTATAGAAGAAGCCCATTAGATGACTGACTGTCAGTTTGGCATCCATAATCACTACAGGAAACTGACCTTGTTACTTCTCCGTTGTCATTCATGAGCATTTGCCCATCCTGCTGCCTAACAGCGATGAGGAACTGGTAGATAGACCTGAACGGTTAGCTAGAGGGTTCAGACGGACAGCTAGTACTTACATGGATGCGTCGATCGCGACCTTACGACCGAAGAGCTGATGTCAGTTGGATTTCAGAACACGCGACCATACGGTCTTCATCTCGTGGTCCTTCATAGACCGCGGCGCATGCTCCGAGAGCAGGGCGGTGAGACCTGCTTGTCAGCTCAAAGTTCAGCTAGCGACAGCTTACCTTTGATACCCATGGTGTGCGACGGGTTCTGGGTGGTCGCGAGTGCGAAGGGAAGGATGGAAAGTCAACAACCAGCTGGCCAGTCAGGTGGAGGAAGGCGCGTCCGGAAACGCGCGTCCGGAAACATGACGCGCTCATGTAAGCTGGCGCGTCATATCAACACGTGGGTTTGGTCCCGCGGCGGCTTGCTGACTGGATTTGACGGCGGCCTGGAGTGGCGTCTGGGAGACGAAATGCCTTGAGAAGGTGGCAAAATCGGACAGCGGTCAGACATACCAGCCAGGCATAGGTGACGAAACCAATTTCCAATTTCCAGCCCACATTGGTTATGGTTGGATCTGCCCCCGCGTTTGCCACCGTCAAATGCAATGCAGAGGCCAGTCTCCCTCCGGCCCAGAGCCTTCCTCTGCGGCCGTGTGTGCGGCGACCCCTTGGCTCCCATGCCTGACAAGCCCGCACCGCCTACGCTGGTCTGAGATACCCCAGCCTGGCACTTGCCCCTTTTGGATATCCAGCGGCGGCGGACGGTCCATTACACACACTCTCGGCCTACTCTATCTTGCATCCTCACACATCTCTTATATCTACATCTCACCCTCGTCGACTTTCGATCAACCACCCACCGTCTTCTCTCTCAGCCATGTCTTCATCGACATCAGGCTGCAACAACAGCCCCAGCACTTGAGCGTCCGGCGAGCTCGACGCTGCATTTTTGCGGCGCACCGATTTCGACTACCGGGCGAGGCATAACCCTCGTATCCCCACCATGACCTTCGGTTAATGTTGGTTACCTGTCTGGTTGCCTGTGCTTACGCATAAGGTGAGGTCTCCTTTCTGCAACGTCAAGGCCTCTTTGGTTACCGCACAGCCAGTTGAAAATCATCGAACCCATCGACTCGACAAGGGTGACTGCGTCGCTTGGTCAATAATCGAGGACCGCGACTGTCCCCACGATCGTTTGGCATCTTTCCACCTGGACATTCGTTTCGGACTAGAACTACCGTTCATTGTCGCGACTTCGGTCTTCGGGAGGAACAAGGACAACTCAGTTCAAGGTACTGTCGTCTTTTTCTTTCTTCTTTGGTTTTCTTTCTACCGTGTGGCCTATCTTCACCATTCGTCTTTCATTGGACGCTTTTTTAGAGAAACGATCGCCTTCCCCCGCCTGGCTGCATCGCGAGCATAACAACGGTCTTCCATGCGTCTGCGCTACCTCTCTTGACCTTCACGTCTGTCGTCGGTCCTGAAGTAGCGCTTGTACGCGACCCGAGTGCGTGAGCGAGTCCCTGCGAGCTGGGTTGTGGCGTTGGGATTCCGTCTTCTCTCATTTACACAGCAGGACAGTTGAGGACTGTTCGGCTCTATGCGCTGCGCAACCCTTGCCAGTGTTTGGTCTCAATCAGTTAACGAATCTTGAGTGCGACTCGCCAACTTGACCAACAAAAGTGGACCCGGATCAGCGATCCAGTTGTCTGCTTTCAATCGGCAAACCGGTGAATCGATGATGGAAACGAAAGGACGTCAAAGGATTCTCTTTTGGAAGAGTTCCATCACAAACACAGTAAGGGTGCGCGCAGTGACAGGTTACGTTTGAAGCATGCTGTTGACACTCGTCTTCCTTGCATATCCCCCCCTCTTCTTCTTCTATCCGCACTCCTGTTTCTTCTTCTATCCGCTGCCTCTCCTAACCGCACCTGCACCTATCCCTCCTCTTCTTTTCTTCCGAACACCTGTTTCTTCTTTTTCTCCGTCCCTCTCCCCATGCCACCCTCTTTTTCATTACAACAGTCGCCCGGCGCTCTACGAGAACCGTTTGTCTGTTGTGCAAAGAGCCCATCCCGGCCTGCAGAGTTCCTCTTTGCGAGTCGGGGTGGGCTTTTTTGCGTTCAGTGAATTTTGCAACCGTGTAGAACTTGCTGGGCGCTCACTTTTCGTGTGCTTGCGCTGCATTTCGTCAGTCCTCTGGCAAGACACTGTAATCACACGCATCGTGAGTTGTCTCATGCAAGCATACACCAGTAGAAGCCTTGGTGGTCGCTTCGGTCCGTGTGTTGTGTGGGTTGCGTGCCTGTTTGGGTGTGTTGGGTGGCAAACAGTTTGGTGTGTGGGTGGAGCGGGTCCGATACCGGGTGGCAAAAAAAATTCCGTCCACTCAAACTCCGCTTACGCTGGTGGTATGGTGGTGCACGGTGGAGCATGCCCAAGTTTTGAGTCATCCGTGACTAGAACCCAGAGCCGATCACACGCCGGTGTTCCGCGCCGTCGCAACTGATGCACACACCAGTGTTTCGCGTTCAGCGGGCTCGTTCTAGTGTTCTCGAAGGCTTGCATCGAAAATCTGTATCAGAGACTGAGCGAAATGCGGCGAATACGATGCGGCGACTCACAAGACCTGCCAAATTTCGACAGTCTCTGCAGAGTTGGAAATGAGGTCGCTGTCCCATGCTCACTGGATTGGACTGCCCTCGAGGTCTAGTGTGGTCTGCATGGAACTACAGCAGTGAGTGCCGGTGAACATTGTATCATAGAGTCGCACCGCACTAGTGATGGGAACATGCCTCCCGCACCCGATGGACCGTAGACTCCTAACTAAGCACAATGTACACTACTCTGCTGAACAGCGCCGTCCAGAAACGTCAGCCCTTGGTTGCCGTGCACCTTGATAGACTGTCCGTCATGGTGCAACAAGTTTGAGAACTCTTTCTCTGGTGTCAGCGTTCCTTCCCTCGCCCAATGTTGCTCCCGGAGCCACCGCTCCGTTGCCTGCCTCGTGCTAGACCCGGCTTCAGCAGAGAGTCACTAGTGTCAGCCTCCTCCCAGGCGGAGGAATCGAAGACCTGATCACTGCGGCGTCCATCTGGGACATGCCAGGTGGCGGAGAGGCACCGATCACACGGATGGACAACAACGCCATGCTTCTGGCGCACGAAGGTCGCTCCCGTGGCACGTCCTGCCGCTCCGTGTAAGGTGGGGTGACAGTCTGGGCCGTCGTGTTGCCTTCTCAGACTTCCCCGCCGCAGACTGCCCTCCTTCCGAGCGACGGGGTCGACGTGAGGCGACGGACCCACCGAAGGCGTGTGTATCTTCCTGTGTCGAAGCCATCACGCCACCCTGCATCGCTGCGCAGAAGATTCACAATGCCAGACATGCACACAGGTCTGCACGCATGCGCTGATGTGCATGCATGCAGGTGACACAGTGTCCAAGCAAGCGACACGAGTTCGCACGGCTTCGCCGCAGTGTTGCCAGCACGGGTAACGGTCCGGAGGATTGTGCGCCAGGCCCAGGGCCGAGCAGGAACGGAACCTAGTCTGGACGCGGGCTGGCGACCACGCCTGAGACAGCGCCAGCAGCACCTCTCTTGATAGTTGATCACTTTTGGAACTTCCATGCACAAATTCGAAAGGGTGGCGAAGGAGCGAGGACGCACGATGGCCAGGGGACGTCGGAGACGTTGAGGCAGGTTGAGGCAATTCATTAATATTTGCTCCGGGCAGATCCTCAGCCATCTTTATGCATCCTGATCTTTGACCACCGGAAGATACGCGGTGCTCGCGACAGGACTGACCCAGCTGGAGCTGATGCAGCACCTCCTGCCTGGCCAGCACTGGGGGGCAGGTTCGCCCCACCCTATTGGATCTTGGGGCTTGGAAGGGCTGGCGAGGCGGTCGCCAGTCTCCTGTTGGCGGTCAAAGCCAGGTGTGGCGCCCTCAACGCCTATCAGCGCGCCAGCGTACGCCGGCACCGTCATTATTAAGACGCACTGACCTGCACCCAAGATGTGCCCTGGGATGCCCAGCGAGCGTCCAAGACGACGTTGACTATGGCCAGGATGCTTGGTATGCCGTGCTATGCCGCAGGTCAGGACGACGACGTTTCGGCTGCACGGCGCTGCACCATCCCCTCCCTCTGTCCCTGCTGCTCCCTACGACTCCCTGTTCTGTACGCACTAGACAAGGACGCCAATACGCCTAGCGTCTTTACAAATTCATGACGCACATATCCCTCCCAGCATGCTCCAGATTGGCGAGGGGCACGAGCCGTCGCCTCGAGTGCGCATCAGTAGTCCGTTCTCGCGGTGGGACTTCGTGAAGCCCCTCAGCCATTGTCGTCGTATTTCATCGTCACTCGTTCACATCTCTCGGCATTGCCCACCGACGCGCAACACGCATACACGACGCGACAAGCACGCAGCCAGCTCGTCAGTCGCGCCCAACACCCGGTGGAAGAGCAAGTCCGACGCGCTCGGAGGTTCTTTGTTTCAAACCTTGAGCCTGCTTGGCAGCTGTGACACCCCCACCCCTTCCTCAACCAGCAAGCCTACAAGCCCGTCACTCCCAGCCAGCGAGAGCGCCAACAAGGCCGCAAGTAGTCACGAGGCCGCCCCCTCCGACCCCGTCGCGCGATCGCCGTGCGCGCATTACAGCGTACATCCAGACTTATCCTAGGCGCCCCGCTATCTCGACTCGAACGCGCGGCCCGGTGGCACCCCTCGACACCCCTCGTCTCTTCGCGTTGGCCATCTGCGACGCAGAGCTTGTCGGTCGGACGTGAGCCGGACGTGTCTCAACCCTTAAGCGCGGCCTATCTCGCTCGCATCATCAGTTTCTCCTTTCCTCAAGTGAGCGAACTCAGTTCGCCTTCCGCAACTTACTCAGCCGGCGTCCGAACTTCGATCATCCGCGAGACATCGACGAGAGACAAAGGCGCTCGCGCGGCGATTGCCCATCAAGGACAAGCACAAATCTCAGTCTCGGCCTCCATCACTTCCATTATCGGCGGATAGTCACCAGACCTTGTTCTGCTTGGTCAGCTGACGTTCTCGACCATACGTCCGACAGCCTCTTAGTCACCCAGTCACACACCCGAGACCGCCTCATCCTCGCCCTCACTCGCATTCATCACCATGTCCATCTCAATGCCCTCGCCCTACTCCCGCACATCCCTCCCTCTCCCTGGCATGCACCCTCCAGGCCCCGTGTACTCCTCCCGGCCAGCACCGAGCTTCTCGGGCGTGCCCGCGGGACACCCCTTCGCGCAGTCCTCGGTCTCGGTCCCAGGCGTGCCCTCAATGTCCCCGAGGCGGAAACCCAGCGCTCCGGAGCCCGCCAAGCGGCCCCAGTCCGCTCCGCCCCCGCCGCCTGCAGTCGTCGAGAAACGGCCCGCGACCGTTCTTCGGGATCGGCCGTCGCCTCCGCCCGCCAAGGACGCCAGTCCCGCTGGCAGTGGGAGCAAGCCCGATCAGCAGAAAGGGAATGGAGATGACAAGGCGAAGCAGCCGCAGCAGCCAAAGGAGAAGAAGGAGCAGCAGCCGGCCAAACCCGCGAACGCGCCGGGTAAGCAGCCCTCTACGCCGGGCAAGGCCTCCGCGGCTAAGTTCACCCCGTGGAGCTTTACGTCGACTGAGCCCGAGTTCCCGCCCGTGCTGCCCAGGCAGGCGAGCATGAGTCGTACCATGCTCCTGGCCAAACTTGACCCGGCCCCTTCAACCGCCGCCACGGTGACAATGACGGAGCCGGAGGAGAAGAAGCGGGGGTGGACGAAAGTCAAGCGCGCACTGACGGGGGGCAACTTTCGCCGCTCGGGACGGAAGCCGAAGAAGCTCGAGCTCGAGCTGGATGGATTGGGCAAGCTCGATTTCGCGGCTGAGAGGGATCGACTCAGTCCGCTGCCGCCTGTCCTGCCCGAGAAACTCGACATGACGCCGCGCGAAATCGAGATGTCTAGTGGCGGACATGGGAGGGGGTGGAAGGCGCCCATGAGTGCTGGCTATAATGTGCCGAGTGTCTACGCGGGCATGCCCGGTGGCAGCCACTATGATCTTCGCACCAGTACTATCGGGTACTTCCCGGGCCACTTGGTCGCCAGCGCGGTGGATGTCGGTGCCGTGGGTGGGTTGAGGGGGAGCCGAACTCTCAGCGGCGTCAAAAGGGGCGCCTGGTAGCCCGTCTCTCCTCCGCGAGAGGGCGCAGCGTACGTAGTATCTGCAAAGCCATTAGATCGAACAGAAACGACCTCAGAACGAGTAGAACGAGTAGAACGAGTAGAACGCGATTAAAACTCCCATAGTTAGAAATCTTCAGCACAGTTGTACGTCAGCCATCAGCCAGTGATTACATGCATTTATGTCTTAATACTAGGTCAGACAGCGTCCTCGGCCGAGGTGTTAGTCGCCTTTTGCGGGCTGGGGCTCTTCGTGTTCGCCTTGGACTGCAGGGGCGTGTGCTCGTGGATCGCCGACGCAAGCTCGGCCGCGACCTTGGGGTTCGCGGTCTGTCGTTAGCTCTGGCTTCTAGAAACGGTAGCCTACCCTGATGGTGATGAAGGTTCTGTCCTTGCCCTCAAAGACGGTCGTCCGCACATGCTTGCCGTCCTCGAGGCAGGTCATGCCGACGTACAGCGAAGCGTTCAGGATGACACGCAGCACGCCCTCGGAGCGCATGACAAGCCGGGCGGCCTCCGTCGCCTTGTGCTTGTTAAGCTTCAGATTGCCGACCCCGCGCTCGCGCCAGCCGCCCTGGTCATCGAGCGCGTACAGCTTGCAGCGCGTCTGGTAGATCGTGTCCTCCTCCTCCTCTCCGGTGGGAACTAGTCGTCAGCGCCCCCCCCCCCCCTGCCTGCACCAAACACGCCTGTTCCAGCCATCGCTGATCACACAATGCGATGCACACTCACTGTCCTGCTTGTCCAGCTGGATCTTCTTCTCCTCGACCGCGTCGCCCTTCTCCTTCAGAATGTCGCCGAAGCTCGACGTCTCGGTCTTCTTCTCCTCAGTCGTGCTGGGCTTCTTCGCGAACGGGCTCGAAGTGGACGCGAAACTGCCGAAACCGGACGACCCGAAGGCTGAGGGCTTCTTCGCGGCGGAATCGAGAGCATTCGGAGTCGATGAGCCGCTGCCGAGCGCGTTGGGCTTGGCTGCAGCAGCGCCGAACGGCGACGAGCCCGCGGCGGCGGCGGCACCGAAAGGGGAGGATTTGCTGCCGGAGGCCGCAGCGAAAGGAGACGCCTTAGACGAGAAGGCGCCGAAGGTCGCCTGGGGCTTCTTCAGGGGCTCAGCCGCGGCAGGTTCTGGAGGCGCAGGCTGTCGATGTCAGTTCCAGGCTCACGGCACGGAACGCAGGACACTCACAGATGTGGACTTGCGCTTCTTGTCACCCTCGGCGTCGATCTCGGCCTTGCGCTTGAGCGTCGACTCCTCGTCATCCTTGGCCTCGCTCTTGTCGACCTGAACCCAGTCGTCGTCCTTACCCTCCTCGCTCTTCTCAGGCTCATCCTTCTTCTCCTCCGAAACTGCGACAGCAGCAGCAGCGTCCGGCTTCTCGCCCTCCTTCCAATTCATCTCCTCCACCTTGCGACGAACCTCTTTCACAGTCTGCCCCTCCTTTTTGTTGGCAGCTGCTGGCTCGCCGTCGCCCTTCGCGGAGTCATTGCTGTCCTCATCGCTGTGCGCCTCGGTATCCCGTCCAGACGTCTCAGCGACGTCGGCGATAAGATCGGAGTCCTTCGTATCAGAACGAGTCAGCACGTCCCCTTCTAAGCGGTTCTTCTTAGGGGGTATCGGCGCGACAGGGGCGGCTTGAGGGTCCTAAATTACTGTCAGCCAAATATGCAATGGAGTCGACACTGTATTGGTACGTACAACGGAGCCTTCTCGTCCACGCTTGAGCGAAATCGATTCTGCATGGGACGTCAGCATGGTGTGATAAAGGTGGCAAAACGGGACATACCGCGAGGAGGCGACTCGTTTGATGCTGGTGCGGTCGCAGCTGGCGTCGAGGGGGACGTAGGGGAGTTGGGTTTGTCGTCGGCGTTGCTCATGCCGGTGGGAATTGACGGGGCCGAGTCAGAGTGCGTAAAGGGTTGAACGCGTGGTGCGTGCCAGACGACAGTGGTCGAGTGAGGGATGGTATCGATGGGAGTATCGTTGGCGGCGACAAGGTTGAGTGAACAAAGCAACAAGCGTGGTGGGTTGACTGGGGCGAGTGTGAGCGTCACTCGTCAGTGGGTCGCGGCCGTGGGTCCGTCAATAGTCAGGGGACTAGTTATGACATCAATCCTTTCCTAATCAACCATTAATCATGGTCATTACGCCTTAATCAACAGCTTACGGCTTGTCAACAATCGCTCGCCCTGGCCGATGAGCTCCATGGCTTTCCCGAATCTGAGGAGCGAGGGTGACTCGTCTACCATTGTCACTCATGCGACAACAGCAGGTACAACAATGAATGTCACACAGCAATGGCCGGAAGGACGTGTCGTGTGCGGCTGTCAGGCATGTCAGGATCGGACTTCGTGTCACACGGAAACGCGGCTGACACGGCGCTACGCCGCTATAGCCCAGACATGCGGCATGCGGGTTATGGTCGGCGTCCTGTCTCTTTTGAACTGACATTCTTGCATCTACCTCGATCTGAGCGATCTTCCGAATCAATAGTCAGGTGGCTAGCGGTCTTCCGACGGTGGGCAGGTAGATGCCATAGTGGCCTTGCAGAAGTGGAATATCGCACCTGTGGTCCCCGTGCGATATGCTCAAGACACCTCTGACCTATCTCAGCCTCATGCTGAAAGACAGGCGATAAGGCGCGCGAGCTGGCACTGGAGAAAGGTTCCATCGATCACTCGTCTTCCTCAGCAAAGGTCTAATGCTGCCAATCTAATCATGCATTAGTGAACAGCCGATTAGGATTCCGTAATACTCACCGCCACGCGACAGAGCCGTGCCGAGCCCCGACTTCCAAGCCGACGACAGACTGACGACACCCCGCACACCGCATCTCGTTGGATCCATCCATCCCTCTCCAGCGGCAACCCATCCAACATGGGCTACACCACCTACGGCTACGGCACCGTCGGCGTCTCAATCTTGACTGTCTACGGTCTTTACCTGCTCCTCACCGGTGAGTAACCCGAAAGCAGCTGGCGCGCGAAAGCGGAACGTCTGCACCTAACCACGTTCGCGACCTCGATCGCGCACTGGAGTTGTCCCTACTGACTTCTTCTACAGGACAGGGATCTCGTTTCGACTTTGGAAAGTTCCTCCACGAGACATCCCCGTACGCCTGGGCGCTTATTGGTATTGCGCTCTGCGTCGGCTTCTCGGTCATCGGGGCGGGATGGTAAGTACCTCTTCCGATCGGCAGTGACTGTACTTCGATCTCGACTTCGCTTCCTCGTCTGGGACAAACTCGCTCTTGCTACCTGCTTAAACGAAGGGGCGTCGGAGACTCGGTCCACTTCAACCGCCGCAATGCTTGAGCAAGTCTGGGAAAGCTGGCTTAATTAGGACGGAACCGGAATGTCCGACAGCCACCGTTCGACTGTCAACACCCTCTTTCTCCTTCGTTCACAACTAACTCACCAGGGGAATCTTCATCACCGGCGCGTCCATCGTCGGTGGAGGAGTGCGTGCGCCGCGTATCCGCACCAAGAACCTGATTTCGTGAGTAGTAGCCATCTCTGGTCGGAATTTTCTTCCGTCCAGTGGCACTTGATCCACCTCCTCACGAAACATCAACTGACAACCACTCAGGATCATCTTCTGTGAAGGTAGGACCTCGTGCGAGCTCTTCTGACGCTTCTAGTTGTCGCAATCTACGGGTTGATTATGGCTATCGTCTTTTCTTCGAAGCTCAAGGCTTCGAAGACGCCGAACGCGGACCAGAACTATTACACTGGTGAGTTGGAGAAGTCGCTGCGGATGGATGGAAGTGGTGGCGTGGTGGCACCAGGGCGAGGGGACTAGCACACAGCTGCTTAAATGATGCGCCTAAGCTGACACGCAGCCTTCTCCATCTTCTGGGGCGGCCTCACGGTCGGCCTTTGCAACCTGCTCTGCGGTCTCTGCGTCGGCATCTCGGGCTCGACCGCCGCAATCTCGGACGCGACTGACCCCTCGCTCTTCGTCAAGATTCTCATCATCGAGGTAAGTTATTGCTTTGTCGATGCAACTGACGTGTACACAGATTTTCGGCTCGGTCCTGGGTCTCTTCGGCCTCATCGGTGAGTTTGAAGAAGTGTTGCGGTTAACTGACAGACAGTCGGCCTGCTCATCTCGGGTTCCGCCAAGGAGTTTGCCTAAGCCAAAACCAAAAGTTAGAACAAGATAGCATGCATTATATCAAGACACACAAGCTGTAAAGGGGTCGGCGCAGGACCGGGACGGAGGGTGCTCGAAGCTGAAGGGGGCCTAGGGGGGGGGCGACGAGGTGCCGAGGTGAACGACAGCCAGAGTGTCCTGGTACTTGCGCCAAGGCGTTTCTCACACCTGCAACCTGTTGCAGGTCAGCAGGGTGCCAGGTTTCTCTACTTGTCCCGCCAATCCACAAGCTGCATAGCGCCAAAGAGAGCGAGGAGGCGGCAGCTCTGTTGAGCGTGTCCGCCCAGTTCCAGGACGGGTGTTGCGCAGCCGCCCAGCCCTACTCTGTCGCGTCGCGCGCCGTCGCGCAATTGACGGACTCCCCGTATATATCGAGTCAGTGTTCATTCAGCAGATAAGTCAGTGACAAGCTCGGCTGTACTGTACTTGACAGGAACAGGAGTCCTGTCAGTATTCCACCTCGCATTCACGCCATCTCCATCGTCGTCCAACCCACCCATCAGTCATCAGTCGTCTTCCTCCACAGTTCAGCGAAAAGTCAGCCTGGCTCCAGTCTATGCATTACAACTACAAGAACCGCTTGGCAGCGGCGCGCACCTTTGTCTCGAAGAGGGGGTTCCGGATCGGAGTGTTGACCGTGTGGAAGGGGTTGAGTGCGACCTGGACGTCAGCCGCGAGTTATGTAAAATAGCTCACCTTCGTGTAGAGCTCCCACACCTCGCCGAAGAATAGCCGGATACCATCGTCGTTCTTCGTGTCGTGGAGCAGAATCAGCTTCACTGCTCGTCAGCTGACGAACTGGTTCAGTAAGCTGAAGATAGACGTACCGTTCGTGGCCAGAAAGGCAGACACGGTCCACTCGTTATGCCGGTCGACGGCTTTCAGGTACCTGCTGTCAGCTCATGGCCATGTACTATGTAGCTTCCTCTGTCCAGTCTCCATTAAAGCCCGGCGTTTTCCGGCGCGAGGCTAAAGGAAGAGGTGGATATAGGGTGAATGTTGAGGGTATACTCACAAACTTCCCGTACCGTCCGCGACCTCCTCCACGCTATCCAGCGCCGCATGCGCGATCATCTGGAGGACATACTTCTCCCCGCCCCCGAGCACCAGATTCGCCTGCTGCTGTTGCTGTTCCTGAGCTTGCTGCTGCTGCTGAGCCTGCTGGGTCTGGGACTGCGTCAGGTCGGAGCCATTATGGCCCGTGAAGGTGGACCAGGAGGGGAAGTGTGCGGTCGAGGAGGTCGAGGATGGCCGGGCGGAGGAGAACTGAAGCTCGAACAGAGGTGTGTCGAGCGGACTGACTATGGCCAGGTAGTAGGACATGGCCACGTCGCTTCGGGTCGTTGATGAGGGTAGATGTTGAGGAAGGAGAGAGGTGAGCTACATGGGTCGTGAAGCCGCTCGTGACGTGTGGAGGTCGCCCGGTGGAGGTCGACACGCGCGAGACACGTCTCGAAGCAGTTGACTTTCGCGCTTGCACGCTTGCGGGGAAGCGGGGAGCCCATGTCTTCCAACCAGCTCTGTACCATTAGTCAAGCCTGAACAAGCACTGCTGCGGCTCCAGTTTCGACTGACAACCCAAGCCGTCCAAGTGCCTGTTCCAGAGCACTGTCATCCAGGGCCGGCATTCTGGCTGATCCGAGCAGACCACCTCATGGTCTCATTATGCTATGTACATTAATAATGCTATGGATACAACAATGTGCGGAACAGGAAAACGAGGAGGGAGCGTAGCTAAAACGTCTAACGCGGCCCCGAGGTATGCGCGTATGCGGGGGCGATGGCCGGGCAGCGGTACGGGCTACGTGGGTAGGGCCGTAATGAGCGCTAACTCTGCTCAGCGCTTCTGGTTCTGTCCTGCGGCGACGACCGTGTTGCGGGTCCTGTGCGTCAGTCGTCGTGTCATGATAATGACATGAGCAGGTGTGGTGGGTCTGGCCCACGCATGTGCATCTGCAGAATGCTCGCGCAAATGGCCGAAAGGCAAGGGAGGAGCGATCCGAGCGCCGGCCGCCTGGGCATTCCCCGCGCGCGCGGCGGTCAGACAGAAGGCCGACACTCGCTTTCGCTTGAGGCTCGCATTGCTTGCGCTCGGACTTGCGCGGAAAAAAACCTCAGCAGCAGGCCAACTCACAGGTTGTCAATGTATGTGCCGAGGAACTCGTTGTCCTTGGCCAGCTTGTCGGCATCGGCCTGGACCTCGGTGATGCGGACGAGGAGGCCGCGGAGGCCATCGCGGAGGTTGAGACAGTCCTTAATCATCTTCTCCTTCTGGATGGCGTCGGCGACGGAGACGTCGGCAGCCTGGGCAGCGGGCGCACTCGGCGGGCCCCACGCGCCTTGTATGTCGTCGTAGGAGGCGGCCATGGTAGATGTGTGGAATAGAGAAGTTAAAAGGTCGATGGACTCGGCGAGTGAAATGGTTCCGGCTGAGGACAGAGTTCAGAGGTCAGGACGCGAGGTGGTTAGGGCGGTGGAGGTGAGGGAGGTGAGGGAGTGAGGGAGTGTATGGTGGGTGGCTCAGGAGCCATGCCATGCCATGCCATGCCAGGCCTGCCAGGACACACGAGACGCCAGGAGCGCGCGCTCGATCCGTGCACGTCGTGGCATCATGTAAGACTCTGTTAGCTGCTAGTCTCTGTCCCGTTCCTGTGCAACCGCCTGTCCCTAGCACCTAGCCTAGTCCGAGCCGCACCCAACGTTCGCCGTTCATCCTTTGATCCTTATCCTCATCACATCCCACATCACCCCCGTCCCTCAACGACAAGACACTCCCTTAGACCTTAACAACGATCAAGCATCAACATTACGGCATCACATCCATCATCCCGTACACGAACAACAACCTTGACCAACTCCCATTCATTCCAACAAGTCACCCCGATCCTCGCGCGCTAGGACAAACGATCGAGCCGACACCTGCCCCCGTCTCGTCTCATCTCATCTCAGCTCATCTCATCTCACAACACTTTCTCACCCACCACTCGTTTCTCAGCCTCCAGCCAGGAAGATGGCGCACCGCGCGAGCGCGTGAGCCCCAGTCTGCTTCATCCGACAAACCCTTATCCCTTTCCTCCAAACTCCCTGTATCGTGCTCGTCCACAGGTACACTTAGTCGCCACGAGGTTTAGCGCGCGCGGGTCCGACGACGTCGTCTACTCGAAATGGCATCGTTCTTTGGCAACAGAACACCGAATAAGCACAAGTCCCGCCAGAGCGCTAGGACTTCTGCTTCCACCACCAGCAGTTCCTCGGCGTCCCATAAACAGTCGACGAACCCCACGATCGAGACCCCGAGAGGAACAGATCACCAGTACCAGCAACATTCACACCCACATTCGTCGCGCCCAATGGCCGTCCCGCCGTCGCCCTCGGCTCCGTCTCACGGCAATGGCTACGCTCAGTACCTCGAGGAGCACCAGTTCGTCGTGCAGGAGACCGAGGACATGGCATCAAGCTACGAGGACAACAACGGCAGCTTCTCGCCTTACCAGCACCGGTCACCATCGAGCCTGAACGTCACCTCGGAGTTCGGCGGGTTCGGACGTGCCAGGCGAGGCTCCGACAATGCTTCGGTCATGACCTCGATGACCTCGGCTTCGACAGTCGCCGACACGATCCACAAGCCGAACGACGAGCTCGGACGGTATCCGACATTGACCAAGTCGTCGTTCGGCTCCAACTCTGGCGTCCTTCCCAGTGGTTCTCGTGCGATTCCGACGTCTGCCGGCTCTTACGCGTCGCTGCCTTTCACACCTCCGCCAGGACATGTCTCAACGGGCGTCGGCGTCGGGCAGATCATGGGCGGCGGTCACACGTCGCCAACATACTCGACGACCAGCCTCATGTCTCAGCATTCACCGCATCACCAGCACTCGCATCTCGCCGGCGGCCCCCCTCCCTCGTCCTTCCACCACAACGGTCACCAGCCGCCATCGTTACAGCGCAACCATAGCGGGGGATCGCAGTTATCTGTTGGCTCTGTCCTTCAGCGGCAACCAAGCTCAAATTCACTTTCGTCCCAGCTTCAGCGCAACCCGAGCACGCTCAGCACATTCAGCACGACCTCAACGGTCAACTCTGCAAGTTCAGTGCAACGGACCCCGAGCGCTGCTTCGGCGGCGTCGTCCATGCCCCCGCCTCCACTCCCGAGTTACCCTTCTCAGCAGGTACCAAGCCAGTCACGATTGTCACACGGTCAGCAGCAATCGGGCGCCCACGCAGGAACCACTGGCCCCCAGCCGGAAGGTTACTCGAGCGCCGCAGACACGACAAGGGGCTCGGCCTCGCACAGCGTCAACGTCCCTTCACGCCAAGCTTCTCTTGGAGGCGGAACTGCGCCTGTTCCTCCAGCGCAGTCGGCTATGAGGACGTCGTCAAAGGTCTCAAGCATCGCCAGCACCGAGCGAGAGCGTCAGCCTAGCTTTGCCAGCGTCGACCGGGAACGCCAACCCAGCTTCGCCGGTACCGACCGGGAGCGCCAAAGCAGCTTCGCCAGCATCGAGTCGGAACGCCAAAACAGCTTACCCGGCGGTGAACGCGAGCGCCAGAGCAGCATTCGCATTGTGCAGTCCTCGACTCCGGCGAACGACTCGCCGCTGCCTTCGCCGTTGCCGACACTGCAGCCCGGCGAGCGGGAGCGCCAAAGCAGCATCCGGGTAGTACCCTCCACCAACTCGGCAAGCTCGACATCGCAACAACAGCCAGCCTCCACATTCCCCTCCTCCAACCCGACTCCCCCGCCACCTCCCATCACGGCAGGAGAACGCGAGCGCAAGAGCAGCATTAGGGCGGTACCATCGTCACCTGCTGTTGGAACCGGATCGGTTCTTCCTTCAGCAGCGCCTACGCCACCCATTCCTGCGGGCGAGAGGGAGCGGGAAAGCAGCATTCGCGCTATCCACTCGTCGACTCCCGGCTCGTCCATCTCGTCCACGACCGGCCCGACGCCGACCACCACCTCTGGGGAGCGCGAACGCAAGAGCAGCATTCGCGCAGTACCAGCGCCGACTCCGACTGCGGCAGGCGGCTCATCCGCAGCGACAGGGGTTTTGTCCGTGCCTCCAACGCCTCCTACGAACACGGTACCCATGCGCCCTCCCTCAACCACTCCTTCCATCGCTCCCTCGATCACACCTTCAATCGCTCCTTCGGTCACCCCGTCTATCACGCCGTCGGTCGCATCTTCCGCCCCCTCAGTGCCGTCGTCGCAGGCTCGCTCGCTTGCGTCCACTCCCCCTCCCGGCGGTTCCACGCGTCAGCCCTCCGTCAAGATGGTTTCGTCATCGCCAGTACAGCCTCCAAGGACGCCGTCCAAGTCGAAGCGCTCCGCCAGCAACAACCCGATCCTGTCGAATGCCGGCGCAAACTCGTCGACGGTGTCGGTTGCAACTTCGTACAACCAGACCGCGCCCGCGCCATCTTCGTCTTCGATATCCTTAGTTCCCAGTGGCAGCTTTGCGACAGGCACTTCCGCCACCGCACCCACCACGTCGTACAACAAAAGCACGTCAATACCGAAGTCTTACTCTGTCCAGTCGACTCACTCTGCCATGTCTGGACACTCGGCCAACTCTGGGCACTCGACGCCTGGCGCTACGACGGGGCGATCGACGCCGGCTCCTTCAGGTTCAGCGTACTCGACCATTAGCGGACACTCAACCGCGACGGCCAACCTCAGCGGCTCAGTTGCTTCGTCATACGCGGCTTCGAACCACTCGCTGGCTTCACACCACACGGTTCAGTCCTCCAGGACCGCCAGCGGGCAACAGTCGGACCGCGTTCCTAACGAGTTCCACTTCCCCCGACCCTCGAACGAGGAGATCGACCGGCTGTTCTTCGACCTCGTGCAGAGCCGCAACCTGGACCACGCCGGAACCCTGTCGGCTCGTAATTCGATGACCCAGCAGGCTTCCGTCAATTCGGCAGTCGCCAGGGCGACAGCCACCCTGCCGATCGACACAAAGTGGCAGATGGTGGAGGCTGACCGCAAGGCCAAGTGGGAGAAGGCGAGGAAGCAGCAGCGCAAGGAGATCGAGGCGATTCGCTCCGGACGGCCGCGGTCACAGGCTCGCACTGTCGACCGCAGCCAGCCCGAGTACATCGTGCGCAAGATGCTGGACCGCGACATCACCGTGTCGGACCTGACGACGCTGAACGTCAGCATCCGATCAAACGCAGCCGAGTGAGTTCTTCTTCGCAGGCACATTGCACAGCACTGACACTACCAGTTGGGTTCAGCACTTCCTCTCGCTCAAGGGACAGGTCGCCCTCGCCAAGTATCTCAGCGGTGTACAGGCTAAGGACGGCAAGTTCTACAACCCAGGAGACGATAGTCTGGAGTTAGAGACACTGAAGTGTTTCAAGTGTTCGCTGAACAACGTTGTGAGTCGCAGTGATGGACATTTGATGATGGCCTGTTTGGGTCAGTCGCACTGACTTCCTCCCAGATTGGCGTTAATGATGCTCTGCACAACCCTCCAGTCATCGAAGCTATCGCCAAGTCGTTGCTCTCGCCGAACCCGCCCACGCGTAAGGTTGCCGCGGAGATCCTCACGTTCTTCGCTTGGCATGACCAGACGTCGCCGGACCGTCGAGGACTCGCGCTTGTGTTACGCGCATTCGACGCTCTGGAGAGCGAGCACAACAAGAAGCACAACTCGTTAAGCCACAAGGTGTCCAAGTTTGAGCTCTGGTTGCGCCAGACCGAGGACTTTGTCTACCACCGTGGTCGCATGGGTTCCACGGTCGGCCAAGGACAGCTGACCAAGGGCATGGACCAGGTCCAGATCAATGACTACTGCGTAAGTTTCCATGTGCTGGAATGCAACTGACGCACAGCTTACCATGGTCCTCCTCGCGTCTGGTCTCGCATCTGCGAGCGACACCCGAGCCCGTGTGTCCGTTCGCAATCAGCTGGACCTCGCCAAGCTTCCGAAGGTGTTCAGCCTGCTCAAGGAGTGGAAGAACCCGGACATCACTAAGTCGATCAAGGACTACGAGGAGGAGCACGCCACGGACCTCCGTGAACTGTCCGCTGAGAAGAACTCGCAGCCAGTTCAGGCTCTCAACACGCCGAACGAAGTCATCCATGCTGTTCTGCGCGAGACGGATGGAACTGTCGCCGGATCCTACTTCGTCGACACCATGCGCCACATGCTGCTGATCAAGGAGAAGGGCGAGGAGAAGAACCGCATGTACCAGCTCATCGACCAGCTGGTCCAGAACGTGGTCATGCACGACTCTCCCGAGCTCAACCAGGACTGGACGCGCGCGTTCGGCCAGTCGATTCCTCACGTTCTAGGCCGCTTCTTCGACCAGCAGCAGCTGCAAGACTCTCAATCTGAAACCCGTGAGATTCGAGCCAAGCTCGCGCGCATGGAGCGAGAAAAGGCAGATCTCCAGGACGAGATCGCCGCGGGTGACCAAGGTCTCGTGGGCCGACTGAAGGCTCAGATCGCCGAGCTTGAGGAGCGACTCCGAAGATCTCGAGCTGCGACGCAGAGTTTGGAGGACCAGATGAGCGGCATGCGCAAGGACTACGACAACCGCATCAACGACCTCGAGCTCTACGTCCAGGAGCTGTTCAACATGCTCCGCGAAGCCAACCACCTCGATCAGGTCCAGTCTATGACCAACGGTCCCATCAACCGCGAGAAGCTGATCCACCAGCTCCGCGAGCAGTGGGAGCGTAAGAAGACTATCCAGAAGCTGGAGGGCCGTAAGAAGCGCCGTCCCAGCAAGGCTGGATCGCGCGCCGAGGATGAGGTTGAGGACGGAGACGCCGTTGCTAGCGACAACGAAACCTTCGAGGGAGGCTCGGAAGACGACTACGACAGCGACGACGCAGAGATCCTGGAAGGCATCAAGGGCCAGCACTCGGAATCTCGGTTGCTCGAGGCGCGCAAGAAGCGCGCTTCCCGAGCCCATAAGGCTCTGTCCCGCGACCCCGCCGTTGCTGCTGGCGGATTACCCGGTGCTCGTCTGTCTCGCGGATCCAAGGTGTATTCGCACTCGCGAAGCGGCTCTCGCTCGTCTCAGCACGTAGAGTCGCCTGAGGAGCGTATCCGCGCCCAGATTCAGCAGTCTCTGGACTCTGGTGCCGACCAAGTCATCTCTGGACAGGGGCCCCAGACCGGTGGCTCGTCTACGGAGGCGCGTCGCTCGCAGGACGCCAGCGCTCCGCCCATCCACGAGAAGTCTGCTCTCCGTTCGTCCAAGAAGCCCGCCCTCCCTCCCCGCTTCCTCGAGGAGATCAGGCACCGCGTCAGCCACCGCAATGTCTCGGCCCCGGCTATCGTGCAGCTCAACGACGAGGACCCCGACGTCGCGGACGCTGTCCGTCAGACTTTGCTGGAGACTGGCATGACGTTCGGCGCGCCTGTCCGTCGCGCAAGCTTTGCTTCCCAGGTGCTGCAGCGTGCCAGGACCATCCGTGCTTCGTCCCACGAGGCGGAGGACTACTTCCCCAAGGACCCCGCCAGCTTGCCTACTCTGGACGAGGAAGAGGCCGAGGACAGGGAGAAGAGGGCGTCGGAGGTTCCCCCGGTTCCGGACGTACCTCCCGTGCCGTCTCCGGATGCTCAGCCTACGCCGGGAACAACGCCTGCAGCGGCACCACCGCCGCCCCCTCCCCCTCCGCCGCCCCCTCCCCCTCCGCCGCCTCCGCCGCCACCTCCTCCGCCCCCGCCCCCGCCTCCTCCTCCCCCTCCGCCGGGGGGTGTGCCTGGCATGGCTGCTGGTGGTGCTGGTGCTCCTCCCCCGCCCCCGCCGCCTCCGCCACCTCCGCCGGGCGGCATGCCCGGTGGCATGTCCGGCGCCCCGCCCGGCATGGCCGGTCTCCTTGCAGGCATCAAGGGCGGCGTCAAGCTCAACAAGTCTGGCGGTCCTCGCAAGTCTGTTGCTCCAGGTGGTGGCCCTGGTGCTCCTCCTCCCCCGCCACCTCCGTCATTCATTCCGCGTGCCCCTGGCGCGCCGATTGGAACGCTCTTCCATGGCGTTAACGACAGCCGCAAGCAGGTAGCCATGATGGCATCAAAGAGGATGAAGCAGCTACAGTGGGATAAGGTGTCGAAGGCTCAGCTCGACAAGACGATCTGGTCCGAGGCCGACAACCCGGAGGTCGAGGAGCAGGTCATGGACCGCATGAAGGCAGTCGACCTTTGGTCCGAGATCGACCAGGAGTTCAAGGCGCGCGAGATCATCCAGAACGCGGTCAAGAAGAAAAAGGAGAGCGAGCTGCAGTCAGTGCTCTCGCCGGATCTCCGCAAGCGCATCGAAATTCTCATGGCCGGCTCTACCGCCAAGTCGTACAAGGAGCCCGAGCGGCTGTCCGACGCCATCTCCGAATTCAACTCGGAGCTCTGCACGGAGACATTCCTTTCAGAGCTCCAGGGTGTGCTGCCGAACGACGATGAACGCGGCAAGCTCCTCACGCACGTCGCCGACTCGCCCGCCGAGCTCGAGATGCTGCATCCCGCCGACCGACTCATGGTTCGCCTTATTCAGCTTCCTCATCTTGCCGACCGTGTCCGCGGTATGATCTTCCAGGTCCGCTTCGCCCAGAACATCGAACTGTTGCAGAACGTGAGCTACACAGCTACTTCCTTGCTAACTTTCAGTCCCTCGACCTCCTCACCGTTGCGTGCGAAGACTTGCGACACGCGAAGAAGTTCCAGCAGCTGCTCAACGTTATTCTCACGATGGGCAACTACCTCAACGGAACAAACTTTGCTGGTGGTGCTTACGGTTTCAAGATTGGCTCGATCAACAAGCTCGTGGACACCAAGTCGTCGAACGGCCAGAACCTGCTCCACTTCTTGGAGAGGACCGTCTCATCGCATTTTCCCGAGCTGCAAGGCTTCCTCGACGAGCTCACCAAGCCGTCCGAGGCGAACCGCGTCAGCTTCTCCGACATGCAGTCGACGTCGAAGCAGATGCTTGACGAGATCCGCAAGATCAGGCGATCGCTCGAGGAGAACTTCCAGGACGCCAGCGACGGCTACACGCGCAAGATGTTCCGCTTCGGCGCTGCCGCCGAGGAGGACCTGCAGACGCTCCGCGACGGCATCCTCAATGCCGAGAAGGGTCTGCGCGACGTCGAAACCTACTACGGCGAAGGCGAGGAGCACGGCCGCCCGCTGCAGAGCCAGGACTTCTTCGGCATCTTCCGCACGTTCACGTCGTCGTACAAGTTCTGCCAGCAGCAGAACCGTGCCCGTGCCGAGGAGCAGGCCCTGCGCGAGAAGCGTGCCGCCGCGCGTGCTGCACTGACGCCCCAGGCGACAGGCACCTCGCACAAGGAGACCGAGACTAACCTTATCGACTCGCGCCTGCAACGCCTCAAGCTCGAGGGCACGCCGCGTATCCGCCGCGAGAAGCGCTCTGCCGCCCCGCCGTCGCCGTTACCCGCCGCCGCGGATTTCAGCGACTTACTACTCCCGTCTGTCGACGGCGAGAACGTCGACTACGGCAGCCTTGCGCAGAAGATGATGATGAACATGCTCGATGACCCGACGCAGCTCCCGGAGACGCCCGAGCCGACCATAACCCGGCGAGGGCACTCGCGCTCCGCGTCCGGTAGCAGCATTGCCGAGAGCCCTACGACGGCCATATTTTCCACCGACCCGGTGTATCTTTTGAACGAGGCGACGGTCGACGAGGAGCCGGAGAACGAGCGCCGCGCCGAGGTCGAGCACGAGCGGGAGCTTGCGCGTGACTCACCGCCGCCAAAGGA
This sequence comes from Trichosporon coremiiforme, assembly GCA_039545355.1. Taxonomy (NCBI): domain Eukaryota; kingdom Fungi; phylum Basidiomycota; class Tremellomycetes; order Trichosporonales; family Trichosporonaceae; genus Trichosporon; species Trichosporon coremiiforme. The sequence goes on from BCJJ01000010.1 coordinate 1,026,100, forward strand.
CGACGACGAAGAGCAGAGCGCCTACAGTACGCACTCGCGCCAGCCGTCGTTCGCGTCCGTCACCTCGGTGCACTCACGGCACACCTCGATCACGTCTCTGAACTCGCTTTCTAAGTCAGTCCGGGGCGCGCCCAGCCGAACGAGCCAGGCTGGCACGCCGTCCTTCGGCGAGGACTTCCGGACGAGCACGCCCCCCAGCGCGCAGTTTACGGGCATGCGGTCCGACACGCCCGCTGGGTCGAACGCGGAGGAACCCATGGCCGACGACGACAATAAGGTCGACTTGAACTCGCCGCCCGCGAGCCCGCCGCCGCCTGCGGGCGAGGAGCCTGAGAAGAAGTCCACCCTTGCCCCGCCGACGCCAGAGGACGACCCGAATGACGACTCGTACAACTTTTCCCTGGGCTCGGACACGATCGTGTTAAGCATGCCCGACGATGCTGATCTCTAGTATTAGAAATACCCCGCATAATTACAGCGTACCACGTAACACCGCCGAACCGACGAGAGACGACTTCCCCTGTCAAAACAGTGTACATATATTTACAGCCCATAATAGTACCCCGCATTATACTCGTCTTGAGCACAGCATATGCATGGTTTGAGCAGACCAGAGTCCACTTGGTAATGTTGCAAGAGTCCCAATGATGATGCATGATACAGGTATCCCAACTCTAAACTACTTCTCGAGCTCGATGTCAGCGACGAACACGCCATTGCGCGCCTTGACAGTGACCCAGCGGCCCAGGCGGGGCTCGCGGCCGACAGCGGCGACCAACCGAATGCCCTTGGGCGTGTTGAGGATCTGAATGGCGTTCACGAATCCGTTGACATTAACGCTTCCAGCCTCCTCGAAGCGCTTCAGCTCGTTGTCAATCTTCCAGAACCGGATTTCTCCGTCCCAGCTTCCCGACGCGAAGAGATTGCTTCCACGGAGGTGTGCGAGGGCCGTGATCCAGCGCGGCTGCGGCCCCGTCTCAGACGGGAGGAGGTTGTGTCCCTCCGAGTCCGTGCCGTGGGCGAGGACGTGGGTGAAGAGGGGCTTTTTCTTGCCCGTGCTCCAGAGCGCGATGCTGCCCGTGTCTCCGCCAGAGACAAAGTGAGAGTCGTCTAGCATCGTGACGACGTCGACGGATCCCTCGACCCACTCGCCCTCGGGCGTGCGCGTCTTGCCGCCCGCACGGAGGACGAGCTGAACCTCCTCCTCGACCTTCCAGAAGCGGCAGGTCCGGTCCCGGCTTCCGGCCGTCACGCATGTCGTGGGCTTCAGCGACGACACGGAGGGAATGCTGTCCTGGTGGCCGTAGAAGGTCTCTAGTGGCGAGAGTGTCGAGAGCGAATGCAGCGTCAGGTGTCGCGACAGAGAGGCTGAGAGGAGGTGGTACGTCGGGTTGTTCAGCGGCGGGAGAGCCAGGGACTGGTCGTCAGTTAACGAAGACGGGCATGTAACTCACAGTAACAGCATCCTTGTGCCCCCGCATGCCTGTCGTCCACACCGGCTCGTCGCCGCTCACGTCCCACACGCCGATGACCCGATCCTGCCCGCCGGTCACGAGCCACTTCCCGTCCTCGCTCGCAGCCATGCAAAGCACCGGACCCTGGTGTCCTCCCTCCGAGCTATGGAGTGGCGTGTTCTTCAGTCCCGGGTCGAGGCGCTGCACGCCGCCCTTCGTCGACACATAGATCGCCTCAACACCCGTCATCTTCCCATCATTGCTGGATTTCGGCTTGGAGAGAACCATGCCCACGCCGGTCGGTACGGAACCCAGAGCCTTGAACCGCGGGTTTGAAGCCGAGGCAGCAGAGTAGAACATATGGATCCGACCCTCGGCCTCGTCCACCTCCTGCTTCAGACGCGACGCAATCAGCTCCCTGTCGATGTCGGCTGCGTCGTAGTCGTCCTCTTCCCGGGCTGCCTGTTAGCTTCACTGAGGCTAACATGAAAGCTACGCCAGACTTACCCTGCTGTACGTCCCGGGCCACCTTGTCGAGATACCCTCTCGCGAGACGAACACGCTTCTCGGCGGCGGTCTCGTTGGCGTCCACAAACTCATCGTCGGACATGATGTGCGGCGCGCGGTCCTTCTGGAAGTCCATGTCGTCGATGTCGAGCTCGTCGCCTGTCTCGGACAGATCCTCGTCCTCCTTCTGTTGCTTCCGACCCCGTCCGCGGGAGGGCATGTCGTCCCTTGGCCCGCCGCGGGAACCAGACGGCCCACCGCGGCTGCGTTTCCGCTTCTTGTCCGACTTGAAGAAGGCGTCGGGCATTGTTGTGTGTCTAGGTGTGGATGTTGATGCTGCCTGCGATCGGTATCTTCAATTATGAGCAGCGACTTCAGAACTTTTGAGCCGGTCGCCACTTCGGCACGTGGATTGTAGGCGCGCTAACGGTTCCAATAGTCCCGCGATCGAATCCACACCTATCCCATGAGGATGCGCGCTTTTAGGCCCGCACAATGCCAATGACGGTGGTGACGGGCGCGTGGAACCTCCACGCCATGCACACGGGGTGCCTCCACGCCCCGGCCCAGTGTGCAAGCTGCATCACTCTCGTCTCGCGTCCATCGACTCCCCTTCCTTCCCTCATCGCACATCACTCACTCACATCGTCCGGACAGCCATGAAGCTCAAGGACATCTCGCGCACGGCGACGTTCGCGTGGGACCCCTCGAGCGCCGCGGCCCCGCTCCTCGTCACCGGCGACGCGGCCGGCGCACTTGACGAGAGCTTCTCCAACGAGAGCCACCTCGAGATCTGGGCGCCCAAGCTCTACGACCCGGATAACGCTCAAGGCTATGCGCTCGGCGGCAAGGACCAGCCAGGGCCAAAAGGAAAGGTCATCGTCAGCTCGCGGTGCGTCAACAACAAGCGGAGCAGCAGCTAATGTCACAGCTTCAACCGCCTCGCGTGGAGCCAGCCCGATGTCACACCTTCCGGACGTGGTCTCATCGCCGCAGGCATGGAGACAGGTGAGGTCGCCGTGTACGATCCCGTCAAGATCCTCGACGGCTCGGACGCGCTCTTCTACTCGAACCAGAAGCACACCGGCCCCGTCGGCGGCCTCAACTTCAATCCGATCCAGAAGAACCTTCTCCTGTCCGGCGCTATCAACGGCGAGGTGAGCACTCGGGGAAGGGCACAGATGATCTGACATTCCGCAGCTCTACATCCACGACATGAACAATCCCAAGAACGACCCTATCCTCCCTGGCCCCGTGTCTAACAAGCTCACAGAGATCACCTCGCTCCAATGGAACACGACCGTGTCGCGTGTGTTTGCGGCCTCGTCCAGCTCGGGCTACACCTCGGTCTGGGACCTGAAGGCCGGCAAGGAGATTGTCTCGCTGCAGTACGGCGGTGGCGCCGCTCGCGGTGACCTCGCCAGCGGCATGGCCAGCCTCCAGATCGGCAAGCGTCGTGGCATGAGCGATGTTGCCTGGCACCCCGAGCAGGCGACACGTCTCGCGACCTCGTCCGAGGACGACGAGTCGCCCATCATCATGCTCTGGGACCTCCGCAACACGCGCGCTCCCGAGCGCATCCTCAGCGGCCACACCAAGGGCATTCTCTCCCTCTCGTGGTGCAAGCAGGACTCCGAGCTCCTCGCGTCCTGCGGCAAGGACAACCGCACCCTCATCTGGAACCCGTCCACGGGCGACATTGTCGGCGAGATGCCGCGCACTGTCGACTGGGCCTTCCAGACCGCCTGGTTCCCCTCCAACCCCAACCTCATCGCGACCGCGTCATTCGACGGACACATCACCATCGACTCGCTCCAGTCCACCAACCCTGAGGCGGAGGAGGCGACCCCGATCGCTCAGGACGCGTCGGCCGAGGACGTCTTCGGTGCCCTTGGTGCTGCTGGCCCCAACGAGGACAGGAACAACGTCCAGTCGCTCACCCAGGCGCCCAAGTGGATGAAGCGCCCCGTCTCGGCTTCCTTCGGCTACGGCGGTCTCCTCGCGACCGTTTCCAACCTCCCCGGCGCCAATGGCAAGAACCAGAGCTCGGTCGTTCACCTTCGCCAGATCACGACTGAGGAGTCGATCGTCGAGCGGGCTAAGCAGCTCAGTGACATCGCTGCCGACAAGGAGAAGCTTAAGGAGTTCTCCAGCGGAAAGGAGGAGGCGGCCTGGAAGGCGATCAACACGCTCTTCCACGGCAACTCGCGCGACGAGCTCGTCGCCCTCCTCGGCTTCTCCAAGGAGGACGTCGCGAAGCACGTTCAGGAGGCGATTGCCAAGATCTCCCCAGCCGAGGCCGCCGAGATCGCCAAGGAGAAGGAGCAGGCCAAGCAGGAGGCTGAGACCAAGGAGAAGATCGAGAACGAGGAGACGACCCCCAAGTCCGACATGACGCCCAAGTCGTCCGCTGCTTCGCCCCAGAAGTCGGCCGCCAGCGAGCTCTTCGACGACCGCTCCGGCACCCCCGCGACTGCCGGCGGCGACACCGACTTCTTCGCGTCAATGGCCTCCGGCTCGCTTCGCAATCCCCGCCTGGACAACGTAATCCCCCACATGCCCCAGGACGCCTCGGTTGCAGCCACCATTGGCTCGGGCTCCAGCGTCCGCTCCGAGTCGCTCATCAAGGACAACAACTTCCACATCTACCCCGCCGGCGAGTCGGAGACTGACCGTCTCATTACCCAAGCGCTGATTCTTGGCGACTTCACCTCGGCTGTTGACCTGTGCATGGCCTCGGAGCGCTACGCCGACGCGCTTCTTCTCGCTGTTCGCGGCGGACCCGAGCTCCTCGCGCAGACGCAGAAGGCGTACTTCCGCCGCTGCACCGAGACGCACCCCTTCTTACGCGTGTACCAGTCGATCGTCACCGAGGACCTCGCCGACATTGTCCAGAACGCCGACCTCGCAGAGTGGCGTGTCATTTTTGTCGTTCTGTGCACATTCGCCAAGGACCAGGACTTCGGCAACCTCGCTGACCAGCTCGGTCAGCGTCTGCAGTTCAAGTGGCAGCTCCTTGCCGCTTCGGACGCCCCCGAGTCCAAGGCTAAGGCCAAGGAGGCGCGCACCGACGCCACCCTCTGTTACCTCGCTGCCCGCAACCTCGAGCACGTCGTCAACATTTGGATCAGCGAGATGCAGGAGGACGAGGCGCAGGCTGCTGGTCCCCGTTACACGGCTCACGCCAACGCCCTGCAGTCGTTCATCGAGAAGGTCACCGTGTTCCGGGCCGCTACTGGCTATGTTGACAAGGACCTGACGACCGCGACTGCGCCTGACACTGAGTCTGCGCGCACCTACGCGCTCTCGGGTCTCTACGACCGCCTGTACGAGTACGCCGACCTGCTCGCCACCCAGGGTCTCGTCGATGCCGCCGCCAAGTACGTCCAGATGACCCCTAAGGGCTACAGCCGCAGCCAGGGCGGTGCCCAGCTCGACCACGCCCGTGACCGTCTCTTTTCGGCTGCCGGTGTCCAGGAGGCTAGACTCTCAAGGGCCGCGTCCTCTTCGGCGTTCGGTGGTAAGAAGCCCGCTTCTGCCACTGCCTCGTCGAGCCGTTATCCTGCTGTCTCGTCGGGCTACGGTGCTTCGCCCTACGGTACCAGCACTGGTCCCTACGGTGCTCAGTCGTCGTTCCAGCAGCCCTCGAACCCCTATGGAGCTCCCAGCAACCCATACGGCGCCCAGACTCAGTCTGGACCCTACGATGCCACTCAGTCGCAGACTCAGTCGAGCCCTTATGCGCCCCCGCCGTCCCAGCACCAGCCCCAGCAGTCGCAGCAGCAGTCGAACCCGTACGCGCCTCCACCGTCTCAGCAGCAGCAGTCTCAGTCGAGCCCCTACATGCCCATTGGACAGCAGCAGTCGAGCCCGTACAACCCGTACGGTGGCAGCTCAAACGGTTACGGTGCTTCTTCTCAGTTCCAGCCCACGTACGGTAACAACACTGTTCCGCCTCCGCCGCCAAAGGCTGGCCAGAGTGCCAATGCGCGGTCGCCAACGCCCTCTGAGCCTGTCGTGCCCGCCTCGCAGCGCCGCGACATGCCCGGATGGAACGATGCGCCGTCACTCGGTATCAAGCGCCCCAGCAGCTCCTCCCGCAACACACCCAAGGCTGCGCCCATCACCTCGCCCTTCCCCATGGCTGAGGGTGCTCCCAACCCGTACGCTGCGCCCCCCTCTGCTGGATCTGCTCCTCCCCCTGGCCCTCCTCGTGGTGGCAATGCTCCCGGCATCCTCCCGCCCCCTCCCAAGGGCGGTCCTCGTCCTCCCTCTGCCGCTGCCAATCGGGCGTCGGCTTCTTCCCAGCCGCGAGTTATGTCTCCCCCGATCACTCAGCCGTTTGGCCAGACCTCCTCCCCGAACCCTTACGCTGCTCAGCCCCAGCCTCCCTCCAACCCCTACGCCGCTCCTCCCCAGCACCAGCAGTTCGGTGGCCCTCCTCCCCCCGGCGCCCGGGCAGGCCCCCCTCCTCCCCGCGGTGGACCTCCTCCCCCCGGTGTCGTCGCTGGACCGCCGCCTCAGCGCGCCATGTCGCCGCTCGGCCCCAACGCCGGTCGCCCGCAGCAGCACCTCGGCGGCCTCGCCTCGCCTCCCGCCCACAACGCCCACCTCGCCGGCCCGCCGCCTCCCGGTGTCCGCGCCGGTCCCCCTCCCCCCGGACGTGCTGGCACGGCGTCGCCTGCGCAGAACAGCACGCCCTCGCCTGCGCTCGCGGCGCCTCCCGCAACGCCGAAACACCCGGCCGGAGACAGGTCGCACCTGACGGATACCGGTCGTCCGATCTACGAAGGGCTCAACAACGAGCTGCAGCGCATCAAGTCGGGCTCACCCCCGGCGCACCTGAAACGCATCGTGGACGACACGGAACGCAGGCTCAACATCCTGTTTGACGACCTCAACAACGACACGGTTGCGCCTGGCACGGTCGAGAAGCTGAGCGAGATTGTGCAGGGTGAGTTAAGATCTGACGGCAGTGAACTGACAGAACAGCCATTAATGCCCACGACGCCAACACGGCGCTCGCCATCCACGTCGACCTGCTCACGACCGCATCGGGCGACACGACCCACTGGGCTCCCGGTGTCAAGCAGCTAATCCGTCTTGGCATCTAACCTGTGAATGCGGTAGACCTGGTAGCTTCTGAGAATGCAAAAAGAGAGTTGAAGACTTAGATCATAATAAGAGCATTACGGTGTAGTTGCATGAATCGTCTATAGGGAACTAGTTAAAGTGTGTATGAGGGTTGCGCCATGTTGGATGGGGGGATCGGGTTGCGCTATGTTGGATGTGTAATGATGCGTGCATGCTGATAGGTGTCATGTATGCGGTGCGGTAGTAGCTACAGAAATGGTTATACAGTCGAGTCGTAGACGTACGGGACGACATCCAGCGCCTCGCCGTACGACGGAGGGGGGACGAGCCAGCCGTCCTCCGATCCCTCCTCAGTGCCCCAGATGAGAATAGGGGCTGGCTCGTGGCTGTCCTCGTCGCCCACGAGGTGCAGGGACCCGTTTCCAGCTTGTCTTGTCGGGACCTCTGCGTATGCGTGGTCGCATTCGTGTGTTGGTGATACAGGTGAGGAAGGAAAGGTCGGGGAAAAATAGAGCTCGGACCACTCATACTGCCGCACGGCGTCGCGGGGCTCGCCGACGCTCCCGATGACGACGGGGAGGAAGATGTGCTTGCTCCCTGTGCCGAACTCGAGCTGCACGCAAAGCTTGTACTCGCACTTGACCTTCAGACCTGCGTTGCTACTGACCGTAGTCCAGAGGTACTCGTCGTCATCGTCCTCCATCTTGTTGGCGGGCCCGACCTCGATAGAGCTTGAGGGCGTGAGCTGCACGCCGCGAAGGTCAAGCGGGATGAAGGCGCGCGCCTCGCCGCCAGACGGCCGGAGGAGGCGGCGCGTGAGCGCGACCGTCGTCCAATTGTTCTGCGAGCTGGATCCCGGACCCACACGTGTGGTGACCATCTCCTCTCGCACGAGCGAGAGCGACAGGGCAATGGCGTGGTGGGTTGGCGGGCACACGAGTCTCAGCGAGACAGGGATTACGGACGTGGGGCCGAACGTTGTCGTCGGGAGCGAGAGGTGCGCCGTGCACTTGTCCGTTGCGAGGCTGCGCGGACGCGCGATCCAGAATGAGTACGGGAACGGCAGCGGGGCCGGCTCCGGCAGCGTTGCCGGGAGGATCTCCACCGGCCGCTCCGCCACGAGGCACCCCGGGGGATCGACATCGCCCGTTGGTCGCCACGAGCCGCCTACCGGGCAGAGGACGAGCCGGAAACGGTAGCTCATCTCCCACAACGCGTTCACGCTCGGGGGCAGCAGGTTCTGCCGCGGGATCTGCACGTGCACCGACTGCGTCCATCGGCCCGGAGGGATGACGTCGACATCGTCGGTCGATGGCAATGGGGTCGAGGCGTCATCGCCGCCTACGCGGATCCAGTTCCCCGCAGCACACGGCAGATCTGTCACGATGTTAACGACAACGCGGGTAGTGTGCGGTGTCCGCAGCGTTCCGATCAGATTCAGCTTGAGGGCCCCCATACGCTGCGGCTGGCTGAGATCGAGGCCGAATTGGAATGGGATCGTCACCCCGGGCTTTGAAATCAGTAAACCGGTCAGGCATGAAATGGGGCTCGGTTCGATGGGAGGGTGGGCCATCACCACCCATTACGGCGCGGAATTGGAACCACTGATTCTGATCGCAGGGAAGATCAAGGTAATACCTACCCTCCGATGCCATTCTTCCTGGGCCACTGAACCCACCGAAGAACGGCATGGTACCACCCAGGTGACGGCTACGATGCTTGTCAGGCTCGCACCGAAATTCGGCCGCCACCATGCAAACTCCCTTAAACTTTAAAGAGACTCACATAGAATGCGGGCGGAATGTCGACTTCGCCGGATTGCAGACTAAGCCTGAGCACTCCTGGATGCCGCTGAATGTTTGGCGGCGGGCCAATCTTGAACGGCGGCAGGTCAATCTCCGGGGAAGACGACCCTGCACTGTTCTTGCTCGAGGTAGGCGGGCATGGTGACTTGAACGCTGGCGGCATAACGTCTCGCTCAAAGCACTCGGTCATGTCGGGTTGCAGGGGAGTGGGAAGAAAGCGCGAAGACTGGACTGGTCCCGGTGTGCGAGTCGGGTCTGCGAAGTCTGCGAACAGGCGCCCGCCGCCTGCATGGCGGGGCAGAGCTGGAAGGGCGACCGTCATGCTTGCTACTCAGCGCGGTGTGTATAAGGCGAGGCAAGCGTCTCAATCACGTTGAGAGATGGGGGTTGCGAAGTCTGGGGCGACGGCGGCGAGAGCCAGGGTGATGACGGACGACGGCCAAGATTTGTTGTTTTGAATCGCAAGAGACAGGGTGTGAAGGGCGCTAGGTACTGAAAGTTATCGGGAAGTCAGTGTGCAGTGTGTATATATGATCTCTGTTGGGATCGCTGGGACGGGCTTTTCGGAGGACACGCTTGACAGCGAGGCGCGCCCTGAGGATGGAAGAACAACAAGACGGAGGGCGGGCAAGACTGAGTAAGGGGTGAAGAAGAACAGGCCTGGCGTGCATCGAACCAAAGATATAAGTGGTCCTTGATGGTCCTGGGTGGCTCCCAGCCACAGCCGCAGGTAGCCGCAAGCGCGCCCAAGAGGCTGATACCAGTGAGAACAACAGCGCTTGGTTAAGGGACGGTGAGGGACGGTTCGACGGCGAGGGACCGCGGAAAGCTGCTAAGCCTTAGTAGACTACCGTGGTTCCTCCGGTCGGAATTAGCATTAAGACGAGACATTCACGAGCATGTTGGAGCACCGTAGTGCGTGGATGTTCTATTTATTTGAGTCGCATTGAGACCTTGCATTCAGACAGTGGGTCACTCAATTCAGGTGACACGCGCTTGAATGAACAGAACGACGAATGTTGAAGACATATGCAAGCGGTAGACCTGTCTCAATATTTTGTCTTAGGACCGTCGCTGGTTCCATTTCCTGTCTGCCCGAGACAGGGACTGGTTCCAAAGACCTTGATCCAGGCCGACTCCTTAGTCCCTGTCCTTTGTTCCAACAGGTGTCTGAGGTGTCTGCGAGACTTTGGGGAGCGTTCTTTGCCCGAAATACACTCCGGTCTCGCGGTTACTGGTAAACGGACGCCAGCGCCAGCGACGGCAAACCGCTGGAATTCATAAAGTGTGGCGCCGCCTCTTCAGGCTCTCGGGTCTGCAACCTCAGCCCCGGCTTATAGCCCCGGGCTACCCTCAGCAGACGCTATTGTTCTCGGCGGCGCAATGGGCGATATCCGGCGAGCCCATGTTTGACCCGGTGAACGGAATCCTTGATGGAGAATGCTCCGAAGCCACTAGGCCGCGCCATGCCTGCTATGCGGCGCATGTATGCGCAGCCACCACCACTGCAGCTTCACTCACCCACTCCTCAGATCCTTCGTCGGAAATGCACTGTTCCGCGCCGACTTCTCAATGTTGACCGTTTCTTGCTGACATGACAACGCCATCGACACAAGGAGCCGCGTTGTTGAGCCCGAATCTCTCCTTGATTACCCCTTGCTGAATGCCTCAGTGACGTTGAGGCCGGAGATGTACCGTCAGTGCCGACCGGCTCATAGGTCAACAAGGACGCAGCCTATGGCACGCGACTGCTTGTCGCCGGCGCATTGCCAGAAAAGTGGCTGTCGAGGCGACTCGATCGGTTTCGCTGGCACAACTTGCCGCATACGCGTGTGGTAGCCTCACACAGTCCTGCCCCAGGTTCTGAACCGAGCCGATCCAGTCAGAACTAGATGAGCCACATGGCAATCTGTTATTGTGCCGGTTTCACCATCGTCTCTAATGCGGCGTAGTGAGAATTCGGAGGACTGACCATTAGCCGCTATCAAACGTCATATCTGCTCGTTAGTGTTTGTTCAGTAGACTTTTACCGTCTGCAAGCGATCCGGCCGTTGTTATCCGTCGTCCGTCGATGCCGAGAGTATTAGCTCTTGGCGACTGTCTCGGTGCACTAAGCAGCCAGGGAACCCGGACACCGAGGTGGCGGAGGACGACTAGCGCCTGCGCCCGTCGTGCGCTACGCCGCCTGTTATCCCTGCGGCGCGACCGACTTGGCATCGATTAGGCTGCGGGGATGGCAGACTAGACAAGATCAAGATCGTGGAAGCTGCGTGACTTCCTGCTCTAGGATTCTGAAGCGCAGCGTAGCGTGATGAAGCATCGACGCCTCCGCCATTGTCGTCGCCCTACGGCACCGGGCGCAAAGCGGGTCGTGGCGTAGAGCGGCAAAACATTCAGATAACGTTACTTGAAAATGCAAGAGCTGCAAGCGCGCGGCTGGGATGTGTAGTTGGAGTGATGAATTGACTAGCGCTGAGCCGGAGGGGATCGAGGAGGAGGAGTTGTGACAATGCGGAGAGAAACGGGGCTAAGGTACTCACAATGCTTGGGACGTGAGTGGTCCGGCAAGAATGCCGTGCATGGCGATTTCGTAACCAGACCATCGGCTCAGGGTTTTCTCGCGTGATACTTCCTCGGATGCAACGGCGATGCGATCGTTATCAGCTGTAATCTCTCCAGATACGTCATAGGCCGTTTAAACGCTCCTTTCTGCACTAATCGGAATGTAGCCGGCGAGATTCGAGGAAGGGGGTAGAGCAAGCTGTTGGGTTAATTGGCAGGGCAATCGTCCGAAAAAGCATTTCACTGCGCACCGCATGCCACGCTCAGCTATACTGACAGCATACAGCAGGGACGACCGGCCGCCAGTGCAATCGGCTGGAGTTGATGCTTAGACGCATGAACGCCTGCTCCATGTGGGCGACAGCTGGTCTGTGCCAGAGATCTGTTTCACTGTCACTGGCGTCATGACGATGTGACAAGTCCGAGTTCGCTTGCTCTGACGGATAGGCAGCATGCGCAGCATGCGGTGCGACACCATGTGCAACATAGTTCGGCGCAGCGCGACGTAGTGAGCGCTTAGCATACATAAGAGTGAACTAATCGCGACGCCTAGCTCGCTGTTTAGCGTCCTCTTCCTTCTTTGCAATCTCGCGTGCTTTGGCACGAGGGTCGATGACCTGGATGTCAGCTTGGCAAGAGGACTTTTCTTACCGTGTACTCGTCCTCAGCGCGCCGCGTCTCGTCAGACTTCTCTTCCTCAAACTTGAGGGCATGGCGCATCCAACCGACGTCATCGTCGACCTCAAGTCCTTCCTCGTCTCCTTCCTTGCCTGTTCCGTCATCGTCGCCCATTGCCAGGACCTTCTGGCTAAACTTGCCGAGATCACGGAGGAGGTCCTCGTCGTCGCCGCGACGTCCCTTGGCACTGTGCCGCGTTGCGGCACGTCCCCGGCCCTTCTTGTACTTGGCCATCTCCTCCTCCAGGTACACAGCGCCCTTCCTGCGCCTTCTGTACTTCTCGTCATCGTCCGAGTCGGACTCGGAGTCCTCTCCTATCCGCTTCTTCAGAGCACGGAGGTCCTCTTGCATTCGCTCGAGATCAGCCTTGCGAGAGGACCCCTCGCCAGTCTTCTGCCTCTCATGCTCCTCTCGGATGGCTTTCAAATCAACAGCCTTCCGCTTCTCTGCCCGGTCCTCCTTGTGTTCGCTGCTGTGCTCGGTCTTCTTCCGCTTCTCGCGAGGCTTGTCCTCGTCAACGGCACTCGTCGCGACCACTCCAGAGTCAGTTGGAAATCACTGGTTTAAACTCACAGTCCCGTCGGCCCATGTCCTTTTTCTTGACGGTCACTGTCCCCTCATCCTCCTCCTCAGCCTCGCCGAAGGACAAGAGCTTCGTGTTCTTCTTGGCCTTGGAACGCTTCTCTCTCCGCTCGGCCTCCCTCTTCGCCTCAAGGCGCGCTTGCATTTGCTCACGCCGCTCAGCTGCCGTAATACGAGGAACAATATCGTCGAACGGATTCTCGATGATTCGTATTCCTTTGATCTTGGGAGGCCTGTAGAGTCAGCCGTGCGTCCTCGCCCAAGCACCCACACTTTGGGCCTTTCCTTCTCGTCGACATCAAGGTTCCCGATGTTGAGTACGTCTGATATCAGCTGTCTCTCCACATACGCTAGCTCACTGTAATAAGTAGGGCCCTGCACGCGCCCAAACAGAGTATGTTTTCCGTTCAGCTCGTCCGCCCGATCGAGCGTGATAAACCACTGAGAGTTGTTCGCGTTTCGCTTGCCGGGATTGGCCATGCCTACCAATCCTCGACGGTTAAACCTAAGTCGGCTGTGAATTTCATCCTTGAACGGCTCGTCATAAATGCTCTGTCCACCCATACCGGTCCCCGTCGCTAGAAACGTCAGCTGGCTCGTTATGCATGCCCTCTTGCTCACGATCTCCGGCCTGAATGCAGAATCCCTTCACTATGCGGTGGAAGATGACGTTGTCGTAGTAGCCTGAGAGGTCAGAGAAGAAAAGGAGTGAGGATGAGTACTCACCTTCCATCGTCAACTGGAGGAAGTTGCGGACGGCGAGCGGGCACTCCTTGCCCCATAGCTCGATCTACTGTTAGCCCTGGTGGTTCCTGTGCCCTTTAAATCAACAAAACTGCAGAGTCGAAGATGCTGCGAGCTCAGGTCGAAAGTGCTCACCTCGATCTCTCCCGCAGTGGTGTCGACGATGACCTTGCCATTGGGTACTGGCTGTTCGTTAGCACTGGGTTCGCGGCAGCAGTTCAGAATGTAACTTGAGCCCACGTACCTCTGTGGCGTAACTGTGACTGTCAGCAACGCTCTCAGCACGGACACTCACAGATTGGACATGCTTGTAGCGAAAGTTGACCGAGATAATGAGTTGACATCACAATAACAATGATCGAGATGCGGGGAGCCACTCTGGCGGCGTTTGCGGTGATTACCACGTGACGCGCCAGTATGCCGTCACAGGTCGCTTGGGGCCGTGCTTGGGTGTTGTAGTCGTGTCGTGTCGGCGTCTTGGAGGATCGAGGTGGACCATTCGTTCTGACAGCTTTGCTCGCACATATCCACGCACGCCGCCCCGCGCAATTCAACGCGACTGATCCGCCGGGTCGCAATCCTCGGCGCCTGGAATCCCGTCAACGTCGATTCCATTCCAGTAACCCTCTCCAGCTTCTGTACTCAGCACCTTCCCTCCATCGGCCACCATGTCTGAAGGCCTCACGCGCCGGCGCGGTGCAGGGGCCTCGTCGTCTAACAATGCTGGTGGCTCGTCAGCAGGCGGCTCGCCCGCTCCTTCCTCCAGCGCGCAGCGCAGCAGCTCGTTCGGTGGCGGCTCGGCCGCAGAGGGCAGACCCAAAGTTGCCTATGACCCCCGAGACTTTAGCGATGACAACGAGACGAAGAAGGTGCCCCGCCTGACTCTAATGGAGGAGGTTCTCCTGCTCGGCCTGAAGGACAAGGCCGTACGTCTGCTCCTACCTTGCTTGCCTGCTGACCGGTACAGGGATACTTGTCGTTCTGGAACGACAACATCTCGTATGCCCTTCGTGGCTGCATCCTGATCGAGCTGGCGTTACGAAGAAGGATCGCCGTTGTTCGAGACCCGTCGCGCCGCCGGCTGGCCCTCGCTGACCGCCTGATCGAAGTCATCGACGACCGCCAAACCGGAGAGACTATTCTCGACGAGGCTCTGAAGATGATCAAGAGCAGCGAGAAGTACGGTGCCGGGGCCTGGGTGGATCTGATGAGCGGTGAGTATGCTCCGTCGGATGTCCGAGCTGACAGATCAAGGTGAGACATGGAACGTGATGAAGATCGGATACCAGCTCAAGCAAGTCCGAGAGCGGTTGGCGAAGGGTCTTGTCGACAAGGGTGTACTTCGGACAGAGAAGCGGAACTTCCTGCTCTTCGACATGGCGACCCACCCGATTGCCGACATGAACGCCAAGGACGACGTTCTTCGACGGTGTCTGACACTCCTGACGGCTCGCACCGCCGCTGTTCCTCCCCAGGCTCTGCACAAGGAGGGGATCCAATACCGCTACATGCGCGCCGTTTGTCTTGTCTGTGCTGGTGAGCAATCCACGCCGCGGCCCTGAACTAACCTCAGCCTACGCATCAAGTGTGCTCGAGAACGCGCTCCAGCGTCTTTCATACGACTCACGCGAGGCGGCGTTCATGCGGTGCGACGAGATCTTGGCGGAGTTCTCGACCTGGCCGTTCGGCATCGGCACGTCCAACGCATCCGGTCCCGTTAACATTGGTGGAGGATCAAAACGCCGCGACGGCGGCAGCGGTATCGGCCGCGAAAGCGTGCAGGAGCTCGTGCGGGAAGTGCGCAAGGAGATGGCGAGCGACGCCCGAGGTGCGGGCTCGGGCGGAGATGAGCCGGAAGACCTCTGCTTCGAGGTCGTCGCCACTGTACTTGAGATCTTCAGTCGCATGGACAGCCTCGTGAGTACCGAACGCCAACGCTTATGGCACCTTTCGAGTCACAAGCTTGCTAGTTGTGGCCAGTTGTTCTGTTGATCGTTCGCCTCAGACAGCAGCCACCGGCCCGGCCAGCTGCTATCCATTGTCGAGATCTCGCTGACGTTCCTTCAGCTGTAATTGTGTTCATGTCGAGGCATGCAAACAGACGGGTGAGGCAGCGTCGAAGCTGCTTTCGCCAGAGATAGCCGGGATATAGATTTTTTTTCTTTTCTTATATGTGAGTAGTAGTTAAGGTAGCATATGGATACGACAATGAACCAAATGATAAACGCCAACCGACTAGACTTACGCGCGCGCCCCAGGTAAACGCATCGACGATCACGCGAGGATTTAGATATGCCGGCACCAATTGCTGATCGTAATCGGTCGCAGTGGCAGGAACATAAGCGTACGAAGCTCTGCTACTCACGTCTGACACTTTGCACTGACATGTGTAGCGTGCTCGCAGTTCCCAGTTCCGCTTCTGACTTGGCGCATAACTCTCGTTGGAGTAAATCTCCTGGAACAGGTTTACGCACAGCTTGTGGAACACTGCGTTGAGAGCTCCCAATCTAACCAGTTCTGGGCTGGTAGCTGCGCAGCTGGAGTTTGCGTAGAGTTGACGAGAGTCGATGGAGCGAAAGGACGCCACTGACACCTTCACGATCAGGGCTGATGAGAGAGTGGCACTGCAATCGTGAGTCGCCACGACACCATGAGCAGAGGGCAGCTCGCACCAGAGGTTGGTCGTGAAGCAGAGAAGGCATAGCCGCGTACGGAGCTCTGAGCTAACTCGGTGCGGTGAATCGCACGCTGTGCAACAACAAGCGACGGTGGCAAAGACGTCATGGTCTAAACAAGGTTTACCCACAACCGGCAGACATGCCATGGCCTGCTACAACTGTGACCTGGCTGGAGCTCCTGTCCGCCTCCTGGCTGACTCAGACGGGGCGCTGGACGCCCATCACGCGCTGGCCACTGGCGCCATTGGCGCATGACATGACCTGACACGAACTGACGTTAACGAGTTACGGCTACGGATTCCATCAGCCCGACCTGTCCGTTCCCCAACCTGTACCCCGAGTTCCCCCAGTTCCACAGGTACACTGTAGCCGTGCAGCCGCTCACCGCCTCCAGTTACCGTCAGTTACGTTCAGTTACAGTTGCGGAACGAGATCCGGCGTGCGTAAGCACTTCCAGGAGTGGGTCAGTAGGCTGAGTGGACCTGCTTCCCGGAGTCGGCGTACGCGTGTGCGGTGGCCCTGCGGACGCGACGCGATCGCGCGAAGAGAAAAAGCGCGTTCAAGCGAGCCGAACTCGCAAGATCGAAGCGCTGAGAACGCGACGGCACCAATGCCAGGCAGGTTCACAGAAACAGGGCGTACATCATCCAGTGAGTCTCATGGTACTCGTGGCTGTGCTTAGGACTGCATAAGGTTCTAGTTTCGATACCAAGGGCCGTCCAAGGTCCCCCAGGTCCTGCTAGGTCCATCAGGTCACTCCTAGGTCCCATCTAGGTCCACCGGGCCCCGTGGCGCCCGTGGCACCCGTAAGATGTCAGGCGAGGGTCGACATGTCGTGCACGCGCTCCGAACCGGCACAAGGTTCAGTCAGGCCCGGATTTGGAACTCATGTGGAAGCAACACGTTATGCGCCGGAGCTCGGTCCCTCGCTGTCCCTCTTGGTCCCTCGGCCCCGCAGTCAGGTCGACGCAGACGCGAGAGCCGCCCCAACGTTCTGTGCAACTGCGAACGACGTGCGAGCGAGCGAGTGCAAGTAAATAACAGACTTCAAGAGCCTGAGAGCTTGAAGCACCGACCGGTCCCAGCGAAATCATAAAGCTTTCTCTCACCGTCCGGCCGATGAGCAGCAGGCAGTATCCAGTGGGGTGCCCACCTCACGATCAGAAACACCGGTCCCGTGATGCTGTTTCCCATACCCACTACGGGTCCAGGATTCCAACCCGGATCGACCCGGAACCAGCACGAATGGAAGCGCACGTACGCGCGCGATTATTGGCCCCAGGCTTCGTACGCCGACGCGCAGAGCCCGATGGCGGCATGGACGTCAGCGGCGTGAGAACGCTCCGCGGCCGTTGGATTGCAGCGTCGTGAGCCCAAGTCTGCAGTGAATTCAATACAGAACCCACGATAACCCAACTGCAATACTACGTTCACGTTTGAGCTGAACGGTTCCTGCGCCTCAAACTCAACCCAAACTGGACAGCCTATCAGTGCAAGATAGCGTTTCTGAATCGCGATGCTCACAATAGGCTCTGATTGTAGCTGTACGAGTGCAGAATTGGAATGCGTAGCTGCCTGCTTCTGTAAACAACAACAGCGGCGCCAAGGCGGCCTGCCCCGACACGAATACCTGTCCCGATACCGACATCACAGAAGAACCCGAACATGTGTTGCACACGCTTGCATAAGCATCCCAGCGGGATTAGAGGTATGAGCAAGTCTCCCTTTACCCCACTCTGAGTGACAAGCTTATGTAGCATACAGGGCGCATACTGATTCTGAGATCGATTACGGCCTCTGTCTCGAACTGGCCCGCTGCTGACGGTAGCGCGCTATGTGGGAATTGCACGTTTATTGAGCGATTGCCACGGTCGACAGGTGTCCTTTAGAGTTGGCACTCTTGTACGAGAGCTCTTACAGCATCGACTGACTCAGACGAAAAGCGACGGCGGGTTCGGGTTGCCTTCATCTGGTAATTCTCGCAAGTATCGTCGGCGGTAAATAAACGAAATTGCCGAATCGACACGTCCGCTGCAACAGAGTGAACTCTGCTGGTCCCACTGTGTTTACACTGCTTCGTCATACGCTGCTCGACGAGCGTACGACATACATTCGGTGTGTGTGAGAGTAGCATGTTGGTCGTCGTTGTGACCGACTGATGTCCTGAATTCAGCCTGGAGCTCCTCGACGTCGACAGCGAGCTGAGCTCATCTGACGTGTTCTGCGTTATGGGACCGATGGGTTCAAGCGCGGATGTGAGTGAGGAATGGATGGCGACTACAATCTTCCGCCTGAGGCTAATCCTAGTCGGTAGCAAAGTGATGGGATCGGACGTCTGCATGTCGACACGCCAAGGCTGGTCGTTCGCGCGCATCGGCGAGCAGCTTGCAGCGCTCTCAATACTGACTCCTGGCTTTACGCTTTCTGGTTCCTGCCCGACGCAATTTCGTGCCCTCCGTGCCCAGACGATTCTCAGCTGACACTGTCGATGCCTCAGCCGGTGGGCTCGCGATCGACCGAGTCGCTCCGTTGCTCGCTTCACGCGCGCTCAAGTGATCTAGTGTCTCACAAGTCTATTGCCTATGACGATTAAGGCCTGCCTCGTCTCGACGATGGCCGATGACGGACGAGGGCCGTGGCCGCAATCGCATCCGAGCATCCGAATCCTTGACTCTGGCACGCCACTGCGGCGAGATCGCGAGGTGGGCAGCACTAGTGCTCGCAACACCGAGCAAGCAGCCAAGTAATACCTGTGCACCTGACTTCCGGTATAGGGTGTGCAATGGGTGGCTTATCACGTACGTTTCAGGTAGCGTCATAGCAGGCCGGCCGCTGGAAAAGGGTTCGAAGGGTTCCAGGATGCCGCCTGTCACGCTTCTCTTCAGGTGTGGCAACAGGATCGCCGTACCCGCGCTAGCGCGTGTGCTGAATTGCAGCAGAACAAGGTGGTATGAGGCTGAAAACCCGTTTTGGGGTGCTCTGGGTTCCTCGGCGGCAAGTCAGGCAGACTTCCCTGGCGCTGTCTGGCGCTACCCACACTGTGGCGAGGATGCCGTTGCAATCACGGCACGGCAGGGCTGAGCACGATCCCAGCCTGCAACTTTGTTATTCACCTTGGCGATGACGAGAGTGGAATGGCACACACCGCTCACGCGCGGGACCGTTCAGGTCCGTCCGGTTCGCATCCTAGTGCACGGCTGTGCTTGCTCAGCAATACTCAGCGCCGGCATGGGTTCCCCAGCTATTCGGTGGATCAGTGGGAATCCGATCGGCCGGTGTTCCGGTCCCCCGTCCCCACACCTTCCGGCCTTGCAGATCACGCCACGGTCCGACTGTGGCATGGTACGGCACGAGCTCGTACGGCGCGGCTCCGTTCGAGCCTCTTTCTCGCTGTATCGGTGGGGTGTGAGGCACTGGAGGCAGGGTACCGACCGGTTTGGAGCCACGCTCCCACTCGTGATGGGATGGTCAGACGGTGAGCTCACCTTTCGCGCTAGTGTCAAAGGCCCTTGAGAGCGGCAGACATGACCGAAGGGCCCACGAGCATAGCGAGCAGCGGCTCCCACACGCCGACTGTCAACTGAATAGGATGGGCGAGCCAGACCGATTCGGCTCAGACTGGGCTTTGTGGGTGAGATCGCATGAGAGTATGTAATTTTATTAATAACGCAAATATCTCGCTCTCTGATTCCAGGACAAGAACCCGAAACGCAAAATATCATTTAGGCCGTCTTGGCATCCTGAGTCTTCCGACTCCCTCGGTGTGAGAAGACGTAACACGAATGTGAGCGGACTTCGTGAATGCTTAGAGACCGAGGTGCACGAGCATGTCAACGGGACTCAGGTGACCTCAGGAAGGAATGGCCCAGCTGCCGTGCCGTGTTCTGCGAGATCTTGTCTGACAACGGCGCTGCCGGTGCTGGCGGTGCACTAGTGAGTCAAGGTTTGGCAGGCGAAGTCGACGGAAGCCAAGGAAAATGCAGGACCAGTCGGAAAGGACGACGTCAAAGTGCTGTAGAAGGCGAGAAGCAGCTAGGAAACGGCGAGAAATGCTGTGGTGGGAGTACGCACATGCGTTGTTGCAGCGTTGCACTAGACGTGTTAAATTGTATCGCATGGCAGAGCATGAATTGTAAACTTAGCTTTGAAGCCTGTTCTTGAATGCCTTCTGACGCTCCTTCCGGCTACTTAGGCACCCTGAAAGCCAAAACCCATACTCTCGCGGTGCTCTTCGCTCGCGTACTGAAGGGTTCCCGGTTCGCTCCAGGTCCTGCTCAAGTCGCGCGTGCCCATATCCCTCAGCGCCTGCCTTGCAACAGTTCGTAACAGTCCGATCTACCTGACCTCTGGGAGAATTGGCGTCGGTGCGTGATGTTCGGCGCCGAAACCTGCGCTCACCTGCGCTACTCGTCCCTGTGCTACTTACTGTACACCAGTGCATGCTGGGGACAGTTCACCGGGTCCACCGTCAAGTTCAGAACTCGTTTTCCATGGGAGGAGCTGACCGGGGGCCTTGCGGTCCAAGGAACGCGGCATCCTTTCAGTTGGAACTGGCGGTTTTGCTTTGGCCGTATTGTCCAGCCCCAAGGCCGCGGTGCTGGTGCGTGCGGCGAGTGCCGCGTGAGACTTCGTGAGACATCTGGGATGCTAGGCTGCTGCAGCTGCGATCGTCAATGCAATGCAATGAATGGAGCGATGGGACAGTCGGTGGAGCGCTATGCAGCCGGCCAACTGAACTTATCGCAATGAGCAGAATCGATCAGTGGAATAGTGGGCACCCATCATACCTGGCTGCACCATGCTGCACATGTCTCATTTCTCAAAGACCAACTGTCGCAGGGAGGCTAGACGGGAAGCAAAAACACCCCGAAGGTGGCCGAAGGGTCGAGGAGCTGAGGGTCCGAAGCTAAGGCTGGCCCTTGGGAGCAGTAGCAGAGAGCAGAGCGCGCACAGCTGACATATGAGCTGACACTTACGATACGAAAGGGTGTTCGAACCTTAGATTGAACATTTAGACAAAACATTTACAGCCGCCCTGTTGTCTTACGTTAAGACCGGCAACACGTCCAGGACCAACGATCCTGCCCGCCTCTGCCATGCGCGCACCATACCTGCCCGGACCAATGCCCTGATCACGCTCTCACACCGTGTCGGCGTGCCGTTCTCACAGTGCTTGCGGAGCTGAGACTAGCCCAGACACAAGAAACCCCGTGACTTCGATAAGCATGCGCTCATGTTTCGAAGTGCTCGACGACAGCGCGACAGGTGAGCACGCGCGCGCGACAGGGCCACACACATGCACCAGATTCTCAGCGAGGTATGCGGGAGGAACGATTAGTGTGAATGCAAGTGGGCAGCTTGAATCGAGCCGGCTCCCAGGTCAGCTGCTTCTTCGGCACCCCCCGTCCCAATCCGGAAGGTCTGGATGTAGCCAAGTTGGAAACTGGATGACGAGATGAGTACCCACGACCTCGCTGTTGCTCGCCAGCTCGCCAAGTGCACCATGTGAACAATAAGAATGATTGGGTGCGCAGAGCGCGCGTTAGGGTTGCATCGAGAACACAACACGGTTGTAGATAGCTGTAGTAGTAATACGGTAAAAGTATATGAATATTGTCCTAGCAAAACCCAGGTGACTCGAACAAAGTCGAGTAGACCAAGCAAGTATAAAACTATATCTTACACAGTAGATAGACCAAGGGAGCCGCGCTCCAGAGATGACTTGAAGAGAAGAAAGAAGAAACAAAAGGAAGCGTCCATTGAGATTGTAGCGACTTTGGCGCTTGCAGCTGCTGAAGAAAGGTTCGACGGCGCCAGTCCGTCTTTTGTCGATGAAAATCGTTCAGTGTGGGTGTAAAAGCAAGAATCGAATCATTGTCTCTTAGTCTTCTAGTGAGGACTGATTGTGTGTGTGTGTGTGTGCGTGTAAATGTTGCTCTATTGGCGGAAAGTCGACTGCGGGTTGACCTGCAAGGCGGCGAACTTCTTACTGAAGGTAGGGCGAGGCGTCGGGCTGGACCCAAACGTTGCCGTTCATGTACTCGTTACCCTGGACGTTGGAGACGTAGACTCCCTCATCGCCGGGACCAGGAAGGCCGATACCCAGACCGACAAGCGGCTGCTGCTGCGCCGGGAGCTGCTGCTTCTGCTGGGGCACCGGGAGACCGGGGCACAGCGTGGGCGAGGAAGCGAAGGCAGACTGAGCCAACGGCGAGGGCGAGAAGGGGAACGGCTGGGGGGTGTAGGTGAGGATGTTGGGAGTAGGGGTAACGGGCATGGCGTACGAGGTGCTCGCGGAGCTCTCGGTAGGAGATACTGGGGCGGTGGCATACGTAGCGTAGGCAGAGTTGTCCTCGACAGAGTAGTCAGGAACAGAGGGGGGAAGTGTCGGCACGGACGGAACAGGAACCGACATGGGGACCTCGACGGCAGGAACAACGGGGACCATGGGCGAAACGTTGATGACCGGAACCGGGGGAGCGTTGAACCAACCCTGCTCAAATTGGGCCGGGGAGCTCATGGGGGGAGCCGAGTGGGGAACCGGCGAGTACGGGGACATAGTGGCCAAGTCGATGTTGATGGGGGTCGAGTAGGAGCGACGCGCAGGAACGTGAGTTCCGCGAATGGGGCCGTGTCCGAGATATGACATTCCATACATGGCCGACTCGCCGACGAAGTAAGGGGCAGCGCGCTGAGAGACGAAAGCAGACTTGGCGGCCTTCGCGGCGGCTTTCTTCTCACGGGTGGCACGGTTGACCTCTTCGGGGACGGGCTGGTAATCGCATGAGCGGCGGGCGCGAGTGCAGTTGGCACAGGGGGAAGATCCACAGCACTTGATCTTGCTGTATGAAGTCAGCCACATGCACTCTGTGCGGGGACGGAGGTATAGTGTAACTCACCGGTGACGGCAGTACTGGCACGCCATGGCAATGCGTTGACGGCGCGTTGACGACTCCCCAGGCATGATGGGGGTGTACGAAGCGTTGGGGGTGGTATTGGCGCTCTGCGTAGTGAGGGGAGAGTTGGTGAGGGTCGAGTTCGCGAGGGCGGTGTCTAGCGTGATGGCGGGCTTGTTGGTCTGCATGGTAAAAGGTTGAAGTCGCTGCGTTCGATAGGAAGAAGAAAGACGTAGAGGTAGAAGATAATAGGGTTCACAAAGAAGGCGAAATCACCGAATCGTTGCTGGAGAGAAGTCGATGAAAGCGAAAGAAGAAGGAAGAGGGGAAGGGAGGAGAAGAGGGTAGGATGAGGAGATCAGGCGCTGTTGACGAGCTCTTATGTGTGTCGGGGGAATGGTGTGGGGGTGGTAGTCACAGGCAGGACGCAACAGCTGGATGTGACAAGAGGAGTATGAAAAGTAGGGGGAGTGTCTGAAATGAGGCAAACTACGTTGGAAGCAACAGCGGGGAGATGGATACGGAAGGGGAAGAAGGGGGATGTTATGTAGGACGATAGATAAATGCTCGAGTGGGCGGTGGACCAAGGAAAGCGTGCGCCGGATGCAATCCAACTGGGAACGATCGTTGGTACGGGGCTCAGGAGGAACAGGACCAGAGTCGGAGCGTTAATGCATGCAGCGCAAGCAGTGGACCAGAGAACAGGCGCTGCGTGCCGTGCCGAGGAGTGATGCGCGCGAAGGGCGAAGGGAGAGGGCAGGACAGGAGAGGGGGAGAGAATCGCGCGCGAGTGCCAGGCGAGGAGCTCGAGAGTGTTCAGTCTGTACTCAGTCTTACCTGCACTTGACCATAAGTCAGGTCAGACGTCGGCCGGGGATCGCAAGAGGCGCAACGCCCATGGACGAGCCCCCACGGCACCAGAGCAGAGCCTGTCTCGGATGAGGTGCCCTCACGGCAGAGCGATCGGCCGGCAGGGTTGGACCTGGGGATAGCGGGGAGCTCGCCCAGGGACACCCAAAGCAGGATCCAAGGGCCGCCAGGACACACGCAGGACGCGAAATGTCCCTGCCGTGCGTCCTGCACCTAGCTCGGCCCTAGTCCTCAGGCTCAGGTTCAGGTCCCAGCCCTGGAGACCTAGCATCCTGACGTCTTGGCCAGGCACCCAACTCTGAACCCACCTAGCGCCGTCCTGTCCTGGCCTGTCCTGGCCAGGTTCGGCGTCGAGTTGCCTTGTCCTGGTGGCGGCACCCTGCCCGTCGTATGTCCTATTTCCTTCGGAGGGAGGGTGGCGTGAACGCATAAACGCATGAACGCATCAAGATAGCACGCTCATCCCCGGTGTAAGGTATGCATTGGGAGTCACCCTGCACGCGGATCCCCGCCCGTGGCTGAGACACGTCGCTTGCCCTCTCACTGCGTGCCTGGCGCCTGGCACATACCACTCTGTACCTCTGCAGCGTCTCTTCTCTACGTGCTCTGCGCACTCTATGCATGCTCGCTCCGCCATGCGATCTTCGCTTCTCTGTTACGGCAGCGGCGCGACAGAACCGGTCTTCGGCACTTACGTCACACCCCGAGGGTTTCCGGCCACCACACTTTGCGCCACCTTCATCAACCGCTCTCTCGTCATCGTAGGAACCCCAGGATGACCAGGACGGGGGCTCCCCTGGTCTCAGGCGTTCCAGCACACGTTGTCACCAGCGTCCTTTGGGCGTTTGGCGCGCAAAGGCTGGCTCCTCACGCGCTACTGCTTATCGGAGCTGATACCCAAACCATATACCTACTAGTTTGTCCTCAGCTTGGCGACAAGGGCTGTCATGCTCGTTTCGGAGCATTCGCACCGTCCATCCCGGAGATTGTTCAGCATGGGCGCACGTGGGGACGCTCAGCCGCCCGCCCCAGCTTGCTGTCACTGATTGCATGATTGCACGTACGTAGTGGTGCACGCGCTGGCGCGGGGCGGGGAGAGGGGAGGTGGGTGGGTGGGGGTGGACCCTGTTCGCATGAAGCGCATGGTGCATTCATTCAAATCGGACAGACGCCTTGAACCCACCAGAGGAATGCAGCAACGTGACTGTTGCAAGCGATAGTGTCTTACGCTCGAGGTGATGTCCAGCCATGGTGAATGGTGCCAGTTGGTACCAGTCCAGAGAGATCAGAAACCATGCATTGTCGCTAATGGTGCCACTGGGTGACGCGTGCGGGCGCGTCTCCGTCTGTCCATCGGCCCCATTACCGCTGTGTCTAGAGTCTCCTCCTGTGGTACTCGGGTGAAGATTGGGTGCGACCGACCGAAGCGGCAGGTAAAGGCGGCCAATTACGACTTGTTGTACTTGTCCTAATCCCATTATCACCAGTCAATAACTGGACCCCTTGAATCAGGGTCCGGGCAGTCACGCTCGTCGTTAGCGCTCAGACCTTATGCTCCAGGTTACAGGACTGCTCCGACGTCCAGGGAGGCTTCATCTCTGTGATGCATGCACCGCAGAGCCAAAAACTTGGCTCAAACGGTCAAGAGGACGCTTTCTGCCGGCCGAGCTGCGGTGCTCCGTTGGATGCTCGCGATGACGCGCAGGTCAATTTGAACGGTGGCGCCATGTGTTCATCTGATCTTCTCGGCGGATATTGCAGTAGTCGCGACCGTCAAGTCAGCGTCAGTGGCGTCGCCGACAGCTCTAGCGTCGGCTCTTGGTTGCGCCATGGAGGGTGCATGTTTTTCCGGCGGTACGAGGCGCCACTGCGCTGTGGGCTGGGTCGGCTGGGCCGGCTGGGCCGGCTAGGCCTGCCCGGCTGAGGCGCATGCCTGGACACATCTGGGCTCACCCAGGCGTACCCGGCGCACAGGTAAGGGCGAAGGGCGCGGGGCTGGCCACTTACAAAAAAGAACGCCGCGTACGCCCCCTCGCTCTATCCAACTGTCAGCTCCATCCGTGCTCGTCGCCCGCATCCGCAGTGTGAATAACCGGGTGGCGCAATGGCGCTCGCGGGGACCTGAGCGCCTGGCGGATAAGCGGAGCAGCGAGCTGCATTCGGGCGGGCAGTTACAAGTCCGAAAAATGCATGACGAGCAACGCCCGCGGCCCGCAGCCCGCCTCGTCCTCAGCCACCGACCAGCATGTCTCGCATGAGGCAGGCGCCGAACGACATACCTCCTTCCATCCCCCGTGAACGACAGCAAGCGATGTTTCAGAGACTGACTGACAGCGACAAGCCCTATAGAATGCAAAGCGCGGAGCGATGCGGTAGATGACAATGTGGCTTGCGCAGAATGTGGTGCAATCCTCAACCATGGAGCACAAAGGCGCCGCGATGCCCCTTACGAGAGCCCACTTTTGAGCGGATATGAAGAACAACGCTGTATACCGACATATCTGAACGGCATTAGGTCTGCCCGAGTTGCCTGCAATCAATAAATACGTGATGATGCGCGCCGTGGCGCCACCGATACATAACACGTAGTGCGAGTGTGATCCGCTGAGACAGATGTCCTGTAGCTGCGGGTGGTGTGTCTCACGCGGAAACAAGGTGTGGTGCGCTGATGCCATATGGCATTGCCACGGTCCTGCCGTCCGCCGGGAGAGCGCGTGGCTCCGACCGCAACCTTACCACTTACGCGCCTGAGCTCACTGACGAGAACTGACGAGAGTTCGGTATGCTCCTCGCTGTCCTTTGCCCTCGTCGCTGTTCGCCAAGGGTTCCCGTACGCATAATTCATCGCGTGCACTGCGTGAACGTGCCATAAGGGCACGCGTTCCAACATCGGAGCACCCGGAGCTTTGAAACGCCTGCCACAGGTGGACGAAATGCGGGTTCCAAGTATCTATAGTCTGCCAAGCAAGACCGACTCGATTTCGTTAGTGCTCCAGGAGTGCAGACGCGCGACGCGATCGCCTGTACCGTGACGACAGGACAGCATAGCCATCTTGGACAGCCTCGTCTAGGTTGAACTTTCGCGAATAGACTTTCCATCGCGGCATTGTGTCATCGTAGCTTTCGCGCTGGGCTGTTCGTCGTCCTCGTCGCCCTGCTTCGCAAGCTTCTCGGGCACGAGTCCAAGACATCGAGGTTGACCTGACTCCTGGAAATCGCTGACATGATTCTGTGCCTGGGCCGTCCTCGCAACCAGGTTCGACCAGGTTCCTGGCTACCGCCCCAGGCAAGGGCACGACGCTACGCGTGGCGTGCTCAAACGTAAAACAAATATGCTCTGGTCAATCCTTGGGATTACGGCACGGCACAGGCTCGCAAGCTTGCCGCATGGCGATGAGGCTGCAGCGGCGGTCGCGGGCTCATTGGGGAATCCTGTGGGATCCGGTGGGATCCTGTCAGGTCCTGTGGAGGATGTGCGCGCTGACAGGGTGCAGTCGTCGAGCCCTGGTTAGTCGTTTCCTCCGGTACCTGAGCCGGATTTTCCTGTGCTGTACGGCTCTGTTGCCGTCAGCCCGTGCAGCCCATCGTAAACCCGTGCCAGTTGGCCGCGCGGCTTGGTCAGTGTCAGTGCACCCATGACACGAGGTCAGGAACGACTTTGTGTTCAGCGGCTTGCACAGTGAGTTCTCCGCGAGCTGCCATGCTGTAATCCCAGCCAGAAGCCCATTCAACGAACCTGAATTTCGTACACCTCTGTGCGAGAATCAATTTTGGGATTTCTCGGTGGCGTCAATTAATGATCGACATGGGCGCTCTGTCACCCGTCGCCCGGGTATGCGCTTTGTGGGCTCTGTCAATACAAACGCCTACATACCTACTATGCCTGCAATTTGATTCCCGTGTTCCTCTCTATGTTCTGTATAGGATCTACCGATCTGCAGACCCGGGCCAGACTCCATCATGATGGTCCGCATATCGATGACTCTGTACTGCCGGATTACGGATTGTCATGCACAAGCAGTCGGACAATTTAAACCCAAGCAACGTGCTGACGTGCATCCGAGCGTGGCCCACCTGTCGCTTGTCGTCTGAGGGGCGTGCGCATACCCCGGCGTCCGTTGTGCACGAAAGCACGTACGTACGCAGTTCTTCTGGTGATAGGTTCCGAGGACGGGCGTAGCTTCCTAATGGCCGGAACAAAAGCAACCTCACCCGCAGTGTCCGCTTGCCAGCCGCCTGCCTATTCCGCAGAATGGACTAATCATCCGCCAGGATCAACCGGTGCTCGTCGGATGCAGATTCCTCTAGACCACATGGCTTGCATCCTCAGACGCACCTACGTACAGCCGGCATTACCTGGATGCACGGCGGACCGTTTACGTTAGAAACAGCATTCCTGTCACCCGCGGATCGACCCAAGACCTTCGGTGTATGCACGTCCGTCCCTCGAAGATGCTCGCCTACATCGCCAGCGTCCTCCATTGCCGCACAGGAAATTTTATGCACATGAAAGCTAGTACCGCAGGGCCGCGGCCGCTTTATGGGCGTTCGCACCCAGTGAGGAAGTTCGAAACGAAACCGTGGAGCTCTCCGACAGTGGGAGAGGTGGCCGTTTAACGTGCACGCGGCACCCTCAACGTACACAGAGTTGTTAAGCTTAGCACGTCTCGTCCGTAAACGCCCCCCCTGCGCTGCTGCTTAAACCGCGCGAGAGTGGCTGCTTTACGTGGTGCCGACACGGCAGCCTGCGCTCGCCACGCCACGCTACGGTCATGACTGCAGCGAAGCAGGTTCGTGTCGAGGGCTAAGCACAAACCCTTTCTATTCTGTCGGCCTCACCCGACCCAGTGGGTGCCCTCAAACACAAACCTGTGCACAACAGAGGGTAAGCTGTCTGAATCCTCCGACGAGTGGAGACTCGGGGCATTCCGTTGTTGCACTGAGAGACTCTAGCCTGGTGGAGTCGTGGTGAAGAGACAAAACGACTTGCGTTGTGAAACATCCAGGCACGGCTGTCGGATCCCAAAGTGTCTGACATGCCATTTAGACGTGCACCGCAATCGCGGAGCGCACCACATGATGTACGTGCGGGCTCCTCCAGCCGCTCTACCCAGCCACATTGGCATCGACGTATCAGCCACCTCCTCGCGAACAGATATCCTAACAAGTGTACGCACGTCTGATTCCGAGCTCAAACGCACCTTCCATCAATTCATCTTGCGACAGCGACTGAAATGTCCAGTCGATTCGACCGCCTACGACGTTGCCAGCTGCTCGGAGAGTTAGGAAGACTCCATTGTAACGTGGAACAAGGCAGCAGCACGTCGATACGTGTTTGAGATCTTAATTCTAAAGCGAACACTCTGTTGCGCAAGATGCAGTCAGACACAGAACAAGTCGTACCCAGCGTGACGAGTTCTAACCAAGCGTTACTGGCCTGGTAAGTGTTTCGAGCCAAATTCTATTTGTTTGGTTTGGCGGAGGCTCAGCTAATTGCTCCTTTCATGCTAGAGACGTATTAGTGACCTTTACAAGCTCCGTTAAGCTCGCTGAGATGTTGATGTCAGACGCAGTCCGTACCAGCCTCACAAGAGGCAGTCACGCAGTCGAGCATCGTAACCACGGCAGTGTTGGACAACAACTCATTCTCCCGACGGTGCTGAAGGTGCTAACACACGCATTGGGCAGGAACCTGACCGCAGGCTGCCGGCTGCAACCGTTCAAGACCTTCCGCCAAGGCGCATAGGGTTCATTGGGTGGTGCCCAGCGTTCCTCGTCTAGAATACCACTGACTGTTGCTTACGTTGTCTGAAATGACTTGCAAAAGCGACACATCACCCACTACTGGAAAGCAGGAGGCCTGCGCAGGCCCGCACGGAGCAGAGACTTTGGGGACAACCGAACCGCAGGTACACATTCATTCCTCACAATTCATCAGCACCAGGACTGCGGCTCGCGCGAGAACTCGCGTCAGTTCGGTCTGCTCCCACTCCTAACGATCCTAACGTTCACTTTCGCTTCGTCTGCTGGAAACAAGTCGAGAGGTCGGTGCGCTATTGACACGGGCGGGGGGGGGGRGGGGGGTTGAGCGGAGACGGTCCATGACCCAGACCTGACCGACCTGACCGACTGGACCTCGCGGCGCTGCGGATCGTGGATCGGATGAAGCTGGGACCTAGGACATCGCGTAGCTCAGAGTGCAAGGCCGAACTGCTGATAAACTGACTCGATCGGATTCGGAGCACTGAGCGCAAGGTCTGCGCGGTGGTGGACGCCATGAATGCCAGGCGGGTCATGAAATATCCGCCGAAGGTACGTACCGCCGCTTACACCTGTCCGATCTTTGAATCAGAGTGAATGCAGCAGTTCCAGTTCCAGCGTGGGGCATGCGTACTATGTTTCGCTCTGTCTGTGCTGCAGTGTGCCGCGGTCATTGTGACTAACTCCATTGCATCTGTTCGCGATCCAGTAGAACAAGACAGGTCGCTGACGCCGAGGCTGATCAGAAAGGCATAATGCAATTTGATTCAGTGAGATGGGTAAGTCGGCCAGCTTTTGGCCGCCAGGATTGTCGTTCAGCCTGGCCCGCCCAAAATGCCAGCCCAGCCAGCCCAGCCAGCCCAGCCAGCCCAGCGATCCAAGCACAAGACTGGACTGGGCCGATGGGGCCGGTTGGCCGTTGAGCCGGCTGGGCGCTTTGTTCGGCTGCCTGATGAGATTTCTGCCTGAGCTCGATCCACCTCTTTTTTGTTATTCGATGATTAGCAGCGGCCATGTGATCCCTGACGACGCGGTACTTGGGTGTGTCATCGTCGTACACTGACCCACCGCTTGGGAAGCAAGCATCGCATGCGATACGCTTGAATTGGTATGGGTCAGTGTGCCCACCTTTTGTCGCTCACATTCGGCGATCAGCGCGTTCTCCACTCTCCCCACAAGCTCCTCAGTGTTGGATGCAGTGGGTACGAGGCACCGGATTAAGCGGTATGAGTGGTACATGCCACGTCGTACATCGTGCCAGGTACTGCCTGATCTCTGCACAGACACGTACCCCGGGGCCTACTCGGGGTCTGGATGGCCCAGGTCTGGATTGGACTGCTTATGGCACCTAAAGGAGATCTCTCATTCATCTTTCTCTCGGCATCCGATAGTCTACCCGTCCCAGGTGCAATTAACGTTCTGATGTAGACATGACTGACCCAAATGAAATCGAAATCAGCAACCGAGGTTCTGCACTCTGTTGTCGGGCTTTGTGTCGAGCTCGCTACGGACGAACGACACGGATCACGGCAAGGAAATGTGGGGGACGAGCGTGCCGTTCCCAGTACATTGCGACGCCTGCTCTCACAAACGTTGGATTGACAGATGTTCAATTCAATCGATCCCTGTCGGCTTTCGTGTGCACTTCATCTGAATGATGCAAACTATGCATACATGCGAGTATCTGCTGAAAATACCAACCTAAATCTATGCCCCGTGACTTGCACCTAAGGCCTCATAGGCTCCAACCACTTGTCCGCACGCTCAAACTGCTCAATGACATCGGGCTGGATGACCGTGTTGGCAACTGTCGGGTTAGGACCCTGTTCCTGGTTTAACGTCCGAATGGCCACCATGATCTGCGAGATGTCAGCTGAGCTCATATGATTGATTGCAAGATGAAATACTTACGGCGTCCCAGAAGCGGAAGCCTCGCTCAACCTCGTGTGTCGGTGCCTTGACACCTGTGAATGCCTGATCGACAAACTCAAGCGCAGCCTTCTTCGCTTGCTTGACCTCGTCAGTCTGAGCGTTCTCAGCCGTGATCGTGTCTCCATAGTGGAATGTGGCAGCGTCCAGGTACGTCTTGGCCAGGATACCAAAGCCAGTGTTGACATCTATCTGGAAAGGCAGGGAAATGCACATGTCGAGGTAGTCGTCGCGCATTCGCCTGGCATCGCCGGACAGGAGAATGTGGACGTTGATGGCCTCGAGGAGGTGGCGCAGGGCCTTTGTGGTCGACTTGACGAAAGAGTTGAAGACCAGCAGCTCGCGGGACAGAGGTCCACTCCACTGCTCGGGCTGAAAAGTCAGTAACAGCCAACTTCAATCTGCACTCACGCGGAAGTTGAGGGGGATAGCACTGAGCACTCGCATGATCAACAGGGTGTTACTCTGCTCCTCATCGGTTCCGAAGCTAGGTCCTCCGGACAGGACGGGAGCGTTCGGGCCTCCGAATCGGTGGCCGTGAACGACGCCTGCCCGGAGAAGCTCCAGAATGATGTAGATCGGTTCCTGCAACTTGTCCGTCACTCGGGCAGAGTTACAGGCAGCATGGAACGCCTTGCCCATGACAGTCTGGTGGTGGCTGGCGTTCACGAATCTGTTCCCCGTCAGATTTTGCACCTGTAGAGATGAGCGACTCACCCTCGAACGTCGAGGAATCGCCAGATGATGTTGGCGACAATCTCGTCCTTCTTCTCAAGGATCTTGGCAGCCTTCTCCTTCTTGGTGTACGCGATCGTCTCGTCCTTCTCCAGCGTACCAATGCAGAGCTTGAGATCGATAGTTGAAGACTGGGATTGCATCAGCTCAGGTCTAACAACCATACTTACGCTCTGTCGTCGCAGCTCGTCGCCAAGAACATGGTGGGGCACCTTCCAGGTGGCGCATTTCTCCACAAGAGACTGAGTGAGGGGGTCAGTGATGGGAACGGCAGTGCCCATGACTGGTGCAAAGGCGGGGTCAAAGTAGTAGTGGGCAGACTGCTGGTCAGTCAGACACTCAGAGGCAGAACTCACGATTCGCTTCGACGCCCAGTGAGGGTGCAGGCAAGCCGAAAGAAGGGCGAGCGTTGTGCATCGCGGAGACGTGGCCCCCTCGGTGATAATATCCTTGATGAACCGTCGGTACTCTGGCGAATCCGCCAGAGGCTGTCGCTCATCGATAACCCCCGTAGCGAGGTACCCAACGAGGTTTGCGGCGACCATGCCACGGCAGATGAAGAAGTAGAGCTCGTCTGGCAGACGAGGAGAGAAGATCTCGTCCAGGTCAGACGGGATATCGGCCGGAGTAATGACGGCGTTCGGGGGCGGGACAACGAGCGGAAGGGGGACGCAGGTACCCTCTGTCGTGAGGATAAGAGAGTACTTGACAGCTAAGCGGGCACGCATGAAGACCTCTCCATAGTTAGAGGCCTTGACGGCAGGAGATTCGCGCCACGTCTGGCAAATGACAATGCCAGCCTTGTACTGGCGGATCAGGTCAATGGCCGAGCGAATGGAGAACGTGTCGGCAATCGGCGGAAAAGTTCGACAGAGCGAACAGCCTGCCAGGAGACCCAAGTCCAGGAACTGGTCAGCCGCCATGCCGAGGTCGGACAGAATGCGAGACTTCTCATAGAAGGTGAATGTGCCAGACCAGTCGATGTTGGTAATGACCTTGTCGACCGTCCACAGCAGCGCTTCCGAGTCTGACCACATGGCGTGGATGTAGCCCTTCGGGTGACGGAGAAGGTACGCGAGCTTGCAATGTCAGCGTGCACGCGGAGGACAGGAACTTACTTGAGCTGAGGCAAGGTAGGGGGCAATGACATACTCGACGAAGCGGTGCTTGAACGCACGGAGAATGAGACGCACGACGTCTTGCACGTCGACCCACTGACCGCCTCTGACCTGTGTGAGAGCAACGACGGCCCTGTCCACCTGGCCGTCCTCGTAGTATGACCACGCCTCGTTTTTCACCATGTTCTCACGCTCAGCCTGGTTGTTGATTCCCTTGGACGGTGGCCGAGATGTGAGGGGGAGGCCGGAGAACACGAAGACAGGTTTAATGCCCGCCTTGTCGAGCTGGCGGAGATCACTTTCGATGCGGTTCGCAAGAGACAGGGGCAGACCACCCGTTGAGGCGATCAGAGGCTCGCGCTGGTCGGCATCTTGCAGGAGCTGCTTAACATAGTAGGTGACGTCAATTCCGAGGCGCGTTCCCGCCAGAGCGCTGAGGGGAGCGGTCTGCGCAAGCTTCCTCTCGCGCAGATACACTGGTCGTCAGAGCCGAGCTTCGGTCACTTACTCACCATCGAGGTTGCGAACGGGCATATCGGGCGTCACGAATCACGGAGATTGGAGAGGTTACAGGAAGGTATCCTGCAGCAGACGTGTAGAGCCCCTGATGAGAAAAGGAGAGTGACTAGTGTTGAGAAGTGTCCGAGGAAGACAATGATCGGAATCATGTGCTCCGGAGGTACACGTCTGGAACGCGGTCGTCACGTCACGTGAGGGATCCCTGACCCGATCCAGGCGCCTCCCGCACAGCCCTCCGCTCATCCATTCACATCTACATGCATACACAACTGAAAATACAAGCTAGCTAGTTACATTACACCACGCACAGCCTCTGCAGCGGCAGTATCGGACATAGGGCCCCTCTGGTTGAAGAGCTTGTCTTTTACAATCTGCGCCGTCATGTTGTTGATGATTTCATTGGCGATCTTGCGCCTGTAGTGTCAGCACTGTCTGAATTCAACACCACTCACGCGTCAGCCGTGGGTCCAGAGAGAGCCGTTGGGGCAGCCTCGACACAATCTTCCTGCTTCTTGTCCTTTGCGTCCGAGTCCTTGGCCTTGAGTGCAGCGCCCTGCTCTCCCAGTCGGCTACTGACCGAGTTGACTTTGGCGTTGAGATCCTTAATCTGGGACGTCGTGTACGCTCGGCTCGTGAGGATGTGACCCTGGCTCAGTGTTGCAACCCAGTACTTGTTCCAGAGCAGGTCGAGCAGCTTCTCGTCGGTCTTCGTCTTGTAGATCTCGACCTTGAGGGGATAGTACGAGCTCGCATAGGCACCGAAGTCTTCGATCTTGTCCAAGGGGATGGTCTGGTACTCGGAGCTACCACTGGCTGGCGGCGTGTATCCCTGCATGATCAGCTAAGTCGTGGCTGCCTGCTGCTCACCTCTGGGTAGGTTCGGAAGGCACCGATCTCCACCTTGCCCGCCGACACTGTGCGGTTGGGATCGATCTGATGTCAGCAAGATCGTACCGGCAAACTTACCACAACGGCGAGGTAGGGGTCGTTGAACTTTTGGTTCGTGAGCTGGGTATTGACATCGATTCCAGACAGCCAGCAACCGTATCCAGGGTGTCTGGGGTAAGCACGACAGGCATTTGACTGCTTACGAGTGGTACCAGCCACGGAGAAGGTCATTCTTGCCGACAGTCTTGTTGGACTCCTGGAACTGAACCATGTACTCGAACGCCTGCGAGTTAGTGTCGCAGGGCATGACGTGCTTACCTCGTTGCCGGCGTTCACTCTGGTCTCTGTTCCTTGAACTGGAAGCGCAGCCGCGTCGGTGATCCAGAAGGCGTGGTCGCGAACGCGGCCGTACATGACTCCCATAATCTCATACTGACCACCGGAGCGGGCGTGGATGACCTGGAGTCAGCACAAATTGAGGCACACCTTACCATCTTGATCAGAGCCACTGCAGAGATCTTGACGACCTGGAAGTAATGCGGGCTGCCGTCAGCGGGATTGTGCAGTGACTCACTCTATCTTCCATGGCTCCTGGTCTTCGAGTGTCTTCTCTTCGTCTCGCGAATACAGGAACGCCGTTTCGGCGGCGTCAGCCAGCTTACATGTCAGCACTCGTTCATGCCGCCTGCTTACCTTGATATCATTGTTGATATCAAAGTTTCCCCTCGCCGCTTGCTCCATGGTGGAAAGGATGGTGATAACTGTGTTGTCGGCGAGGTCAGGTTACTGATGACGACGATCGCGTGGTGGACGCGTGCCTGTGCGGACTTCGGTGAACCTCCGCGTTTGGCGTAATGCCTGGGTCCCGATAGCTATTTAGGCACTTTTCTCGTCTTCTCTCACCACGTGCATGAATGGGGACGACTGATCATTGCTGAGACTGACTTGATGCGCTGATGAATAATAATTAACTTGCCAGTACGGTTCTTGTGCCAGCAAGTTTTCCCCCGATTGCGTCCGCAGAAGTGCGATAGATCGCATGGCTCTCAAAACCGAATGAAACTGCCCCCTGATTCTCGCTAGGTCTAGGAAGGAGTAACTTGGCTCCCACGTCCAGATTGCGCTGTGCAGGAGGGCGAGAGGAGCGCTTATCTCGCGAAAGCACTGGAGGAAAATCGTGACAACGTGAACTTCTGCCTGTCTGCCACCGTCCATACTGACGTCGGTAGCAGCGTTGTCTTGTGCAAAAGACCAATCACTCTCTGATGCTTTGAATTTTTGAAATATGAAAGGAAAGGTCAGAGCGTGCTCAGTTCTACGGGAGGTTCCGTGGTAGGGCGTGTTGCTGCGGTGACCGGCTCTTCTCCGTAGCCAGCGACGGAGGGATTGCATGTCATGCCGCACGGCTTGACAGCCCTCGACTATGCCTGTAAGAATAGGCCAACGCGTTGTCAATGATGATTACTGCTCCAGACAGCCAACTAGCAGACGGAGGGGTTTGCAGGCAAGAGAACACACGGAAAACGATCTCCCAACCCACGGCTGTATCTGGGGATGGACTCAAGCTGCGTTAATCTGATAACGCACTGACCCAGACGAGCCGGTCGTCTGACCTTCTCCCGGCTTTGAGGGACAATCTCTGAAGTGCCCGAGAGCCTGCTGCTCTCGTAAAAGGGACAGACGCGCTCGTAAAAGGTACAGACACACGGAACGGCAAGTGGGCGCCTGACAACAGTCACAGTGGGCAGGAAGCAGCACCTCGATCCGCCATCTGGGCGGTCGAACCCCACTACTTTTTGTGGTCTTTTCCAATGCCGCGCGAAAGACGAAGCGCTCGATGACTGGAGAATGCCAAATGCACTACGCTCGTCGACCTGCTCCATGCTACCACATCTTTCGCCCCGCACACGAACGGAGTTGCGGAATCGACTGCACGTGGGAGCGGAACCATCTCGGCCCTGTCGGATGGCCAGGTTTCGCTTGCACAGTCATCGCACGGCGCGCACGGGGTGCGAGAGATTTACCCTGCCTTCCCTGCATTCTGAAGTTGACACTTCACTACGACTCGACTGTCGATCCACATGCAAGACGGCCAGGAGACGCTGAACGTCAGATAAACAGCAAACACAGTCGGGTGCAAACGACGGCGCAGTATCCTGCGACGCGTCGGCGGCGTGCGCGTCCATTACCAGCAACGGAAGTCGAGCAGGGTGGCGAGTGGCCCGTGTCGAACCCTGGGTGTGCCGGCCACGTCCTGGGTCACGCTGGACGGGCAGCCCAAGAGTGTTGTTTGAGACTGTGCTTGGCCAATTCTTGGAATGTCCATCACCCATTCGGCATAGTATGCGGTATCATCATCAGGCACCTCTCCACAATGCTCATCACACACGCTGGACGGGCAGAACGCCAAGCGCACGCCTGTCTTGACCCGCACACGCCTTCGGCCCTCCCTCGCCTGACGGGCCGTCCGCGCCATCCTGTCTTCTGATCCTCAGCTCACTGGGCACTGGCCACAACCGATTGCCCGTCCGGTTGCGCCAGGTGCATACTTCATTGTGGTCCGTCCAAGCTCGGTCCGCGAGCAGGCAACTGACAGGGGGACTACTTACATCGCCGCTGACTGCTCTTGATCACTCTCCTCATTCACATTCTCTCACACTCCTCCCCCACGCACTTTCGCCCACGTACCGTACCACTCTAGGACCAAGTCCGCCCGACACTCTTTCAACTGGCAGCGCCTACCCTTCACTTCCTCTAACCCCGTCAACGTCAACACCACTTTGCACAATGGTCGCCCTCAACGTCTTTGCTCTTGCAGCTATTCTCCCCGCCATGGTCCTGGCCAGCTCGGCCGGACCCCAGACCCATAACTCGGTTCATCGCCGCCACTACTCCAAGGCTAAGGCCGCTCGTGCTCTCGCTGGCGAGCGCAACACCACCAAGGCCCGGAAGCGCAATGTCCACCGCAAGCGCAAGTGCCGCCCCGCCCCTGGCACTGAGGCTCCTGCTGCCGATGGCCAGACCCAGCAGTGGTCTGAGCAGTCTGGTGGCGAGCAGCAGCCTGCCGAGCAGGGTTCCGAGCAGCCGTGGTCCGAGCAGCCTGCTGACCAGTCCGCCGAGTCCTGGGACCAGGGCGCCGCCGCCTCTGGCGAGAACAGTGGCGAGTCGACCGAGGGTTCCACCGACGTCGCCGGCACCGCCAACTTTGGCAGCGAGTTCCACGCCGCGGCCACCGCCGACGAGACCACCACCACCTCCACC
Organism: Trichosporon coremiiforme; assembly: GCA_039545355.1. NCBI lineage: Eukaryota > Fungi > Basidiomycota > Tremellomycetes > Trichosporonales > Trichosporonaceae > Trichosporon > Trichosporon coremiiforme. The sequence goes on from BCJJ01000010.1 coordinate 1,064,180, forward strand.
GGTTCTGCCCAGCAGTCCACCGGCGGTGACGGCAACCTTCGCATCGGCCGCACACTCTCTGGCCCCTGTGGTAGCGTCAACACCAACGAGGGCTCGCCCAACGGTGACCAGTGGTGGCTGAACTGTGGTATCAGCCTCGACGACCACGACGCCGCCTGGAACCCCCCTTACATGGGCCTCGAGGACATTGTCTACCAGGACTTCAACCACGGTGACTGGGCCGGCTGTGAAGCCTTTGCCTGGGCCTTCAACGACCCCGAGTGCAACCTCGGTATTAACCCCGCTATTCTTGCCGCCATCGCGCGCCAGGAGTCGAGCTGCAACCCCAACATTCGCGGCAAGAACGGCGAGTACGGCCTCATGCAGGTCATGCCGTTCAACTGCATGGACGAGTCGGTGTGCATGGATGTCTGGCAGAACGTGAGGAACGGCGCCAACGTCTTCAAGACGTACCTCGAGCAGTCTGGCGGCAACGTCCTCCTCGCCCTCGGCAAGTACAACGGATGGAAGGAGCACCTTACCTACAACCAGGCCACCCAGGCTGCCCGCGACGGGAACTGCTGGGCCCAGAACAACCTCGACTACCTCCACCAGATGCTGAACGGCTTCGTCGTCGGCCGCAACGCCTACACTGCCGACTTTCCCACCATGTTCAGTGAGTACTTTCTCTCTCGTCGTTGCTAACGTCTCTCGCAGAGAACTACAACTGCCAGTAAATGCAACCATAGCCCAAAAGCTATGTTCATGACATCATGTCAGTGTCCATGTTGACAATGATATCCCGGCCCACCATATACTTTTCAACTTCATATCATCTCTCCCTCTCTCATACCCCCACGTCTCCCTCCTGTGCGGCAGCCGGCTGAGCACAGCATGTTTCTACGCTTCTAAACGGCTATGCGATGGACAATCACGTGCCCGTGGACTGCACTTTGAAACTGAACCCCGAGCGATTGGCGACGCGTTGAAGCGTCACCTTGGCGCCTCCGCCAAGAGATCTGACACGGGGCGTTTCCGAGGCCATCGCCCTCCTCTATCCTTGGACCGCCCATGGGCCAACAAGAGTAACGTCTACTGATGTTCCGATCGATGCGGCAGCATCTTGCCCGCTGCACAAGCCTCCCGGCACCACAGGAGATCTGGTGCCCATCCATCCGGGAGATGGGCCAAGCATTGCGCCTTGGCGTCGCGTCGTCGGCACCCTTTTCTGAACAGGGCTTGTCGCTCGTACCCAGTGGCTTTCCAAACACCGCTGCGCAACATTGAGACATCCGTGCGGAGGGTTGGCTGATTAATCAGCCTGAGGCAATTCAATGCTGGTTACATGGATGTATGAAGTATATACTATAGTTACATTGCTCACAGAGCTCTAATCAAATGAATGTCGGATATTGTTAGATGCAGGTTACGGCGCGCTCCACGCATGCTCCCAGATGGCAGGCTTGGGCCACTTCTTGTAGAACCACTGGTTCACCATTGAGCGAATGTCCGAGTAGTCCTTCTCAATGTCGTCGTTCAAACCCAAGATAGCGACGCTGTTCGAATCATCTATCTGCTTCAGCGATTTCTTCACCCCCTCAGCATTCTTAAGCATGTGGAAGTGCACGTCGGACTTGCCCGACGAGTAGATGTATCGTGAGAGGAGCTTCATGCAGTAGAGGCGGAGGTTGACGGCCTGGCCTGGCAGCGACGTCATCGCCATGACATTGTCGAGAGAAAAGTCGACGGCCTGCCATGTCGGGTCGAGCGGCAGGTGCGGCGGGGGTAGAAAGTCGGGCGGCGCGTTCGTCGACGGGTTCGTGTAGGTGGCCGTCGAGGGCGGGAAGAAGGCGGAGAGGCCGAGCGGACCAGAAGCCGTGACGAGCGCCATGATGAGGCAGTCGCCACAGTCGGGCTCCTGGAAGGCGATGCGCTTCATCATGTCTGACGCGGACACTTGCGTCCCATGCGCCCAAAAGGCGCCAAAGCAGCGATCCAAGTCCAGAACGCACCGGTCATTCTCCTTGGGATCCTTCCCCTTAGGCAGAAATCCGGGAAAGTGACCGTCGAGGGAGGTAAAGTCAAAAGTGGTGCGCTTCGGCCGCTCCCAGTCCGCCTGAGCAAAGTGGCGCGCCATGCGGATCGGGTCCAGCGTCTTGCGCTTGGCACGGTGGACCTCGACCTCGGCGACCTGTGCCGCATCCGCTCCGAGGCCAAACAGGTCAATGACAGCTTGGCGGGAGGCGTCGTCCCACAGACCGTCCTGGCTGCCAAGGTTGGCGACGATGTAGGTCCATAACAGCGCCTCGCGCCAGCGGTCGACGCGGAGCTGTGTCAGGAGCCACTGGATCTGGACGTCGCCGTTACCAATGCGCAGCTCTCGGAACCGGCGGGTGCTGCTCAGCGTCAGGGCTTCCTTGAACATGAGCGACGCCTCCTGATGCAGACCCCGCGTGATAACCTTGGGCGCGTGCGCAAAGTAGGGCCTTTTCCGCTTGGGGAACCGCGCGGAGAGAAGGTAGTTGGCGTGGTACAGGCCGCCCATCTCGCCCGTGTCCGTAATGTGACCGTCGTCGATGTCTGGCTTGATCCACTGGAACCAGGCCGTCTTGAACCGGATCACGTTGCCGTACAAAGGCGAGTGAAAATCGGAAACCGCATGCGGGCGCATCATGAAGAAGTCGTCGTTCAGGGCGATGGACACATCGGCGAGTCCGGGCAGCCAGCTGATGCGGCTCTCGATGGCCATCGAGTTGTACGTCGGTAGCGCCTTGCTCCTCCAGTCGCGCTCGCGCCACTCCTTCTCGCCGAGCTGCATCGTGACGGCGTCCCGCCCCATAGACGGAAGATGGAATATTTCCGTATGCCCCGCATAGCGCAGCATGGGGTAAGGGACTTGTAGATTGGCGTGCTCGGCCGCCGTTTCAGATCCTGTGGCTGGGTGGACCGGGTGCCGGGGGTTGCGCGTATCACGTCTCGAGAAGTTTAGCCAGGTCGGAGTCTGTACGATGCGCCAGTTCGTGTTCAGATGATCGAGGACGCGTTTCGAGACCTTGCGGCCATCGAATTCCAGAACCTTGTCTTGTGTGCTAGTGCTGTAGACAGGGCCAGCCTTCTCGACGTTCCCCTCGAGAGCGTCGATCGTCGACTGCGGGACGAGACTCAGATCTCCAAGGGTCGAGTTGAACGCGTAGTCGTAGAGGATCAGGTGAATCGTGCGGAGATGGCCCTTGAGATTTTCTACGACGGAACGCATCGAGTACACGAATTCGTTCTGCTCCCTGCCGCGTCAGCGCGCTCGCGCCTGTGATGCCCACCGGAAATGCCTGGACGGACTCTTCACGCCCATCTTGTCCCTGTACAGGCGCATCTCATCGGCCCACCGCTGGTCCGAGCCATTGACCCACAGCCAGGTGGCATCAAGCGTGTCCTCTGGTCCAAGCTCGGCGCTCCCACACATTGTCTCGCCGTTCATGAACCACGCCTCCAGACAATGATCGGGCAGGAATCGTGTTGGGCGGAGCTTGGGGAAGGGGTCCCTCGGGGTTCCGTGCGGCGAGAACGGGCGCCTTCGAGGGTCGACAGAGTCAAGCCAGTCCTCACCGTCCCGGTCCATGGGGGCGGGGAACTCTGGCGACAAGCGGTGAGATGCAGCCTCATCGTTGCTGGTTGACCGCCACGGTATCGAAAAGACGGGGAGCTCGAACAGGTAGGTATGGATCAGCCATATCGACAACGCCCACAACAAGACTGGCGCCAGGATCCGTGGCGTTAGAAACTGGCGTGCGCGACCCATGGCGAAGGGGGCACGGAGCGAGAGCAAATGGGCGGGAAGGCAAGAGGGTGATAATTATGTGCGAAGGACTGTGCCGGACAGCCCTCAAATAGAAGGAGCGTGTACGTGTATATGTGAGTGCTGGGAAGTGTTCGGATGCAAGGTCAATCATGGCTCAGATCGTGCTCGAGAGGTGACAGATTCTTGCGTTCAGACCAGAATAAATGCTGCGCGGCACGGACTACTGTGCATGTGCCCAGGGTTCCATGATCCTTAATGGCGCCCTGCAGCGACGCATTGAGAATTGCTGTAGTGCCACAACAACAGGTCGTGTGCCGCTGCGCAGCTTCGTACACGCCGCATTCCATTCCAAAGACAGGGCACACCAGTGCGCAGTCTGGCCGACATCGCGAGTCCTGGATCCCGATTGCTCGGCACCGTCGGCTCGCGTCCACCCCGACACCCACGCACCGCACTCCGCACCGTCATCTCTGCGGTGTGTGCGAGCGCGCCAAATCTAACCCTCTCACTGCTGTGTAAGTGTCCGCCGTCAGTGCAAGCACCACTTACCATCATTGATGGCCGAACATCGAGTGTTCTCCTTGAACCTGGCTGAACTCGAGGTACTCAGTACTCAGCGCATGCCACGGAACGGCTAGGTCCCGGAAAGCACAGTCCCAGCAGGAATAATCGCACTGATGGATATTCAGGCTCGCCATTGATGCCAGGTCCATCCGTCCGTCGTAAGTTTACGTACGTAAATTTATCCCAGCGCGCAGTTCTTCAGAGTCAAACTGCCGCGTCAACTCATTCCCGCGTCCTGTGCGTGCGTGAGCGGGTGAGCATGATGACTGCAGTGGAAGACATACAGTTGATGATTTGGAGTAGTGTCTCGGCACAGTGCAGAACGTTGATCACCATCTGACATCATTTGGTCCCGTTGCCACGCACCTCCCGCGCTGCTCTGGAGAGCTTGCACCTCGCAATGCTCTCTAAGCCACCATGGCACCTCCCGAGAAGACGACGTACGTGTCATCCACGGGACAGCTGACCGCGCCCCCTCTCACGAAGCGGATTGCAGATGCGGTCTCTGATCTCGCCGAGGTCGGGTGGTTGTTCATTGACACGCTGTTCACGGTGAGTTACGCGCCCAACTCCACGCAGACTGACGACAGCCCTTCCTGAACCCGACTTCGACGATTCTGGACCACACGAGCGGCAATAACGGCTCGGCCGTACACCCATCCTCAAACGCCAACCGTCTCGGAGGCGGTGGCGCCCGCTTGGGAGGCTCCGGCCCCCGTGGCGGTGATGGCGGCAGCGGCGGCGGCTTCATGTCCATGGCTGACCTGCGTGGCGGTGACAGTGGGTATATTTTCGGTGATGACCGCTGACCTCAGCTGTCAACGCGTGCAGATCTGCCTGCGGTTAATCAGAGTGTACTGTCCAGTTGTATGCAACGTTGTGTAAATATCATCAAGAAAGTAATGCATTAGCGGCCAGCCGCTACAGTGCGGGTATTTAAAGTTAGGAAGAGTGTCCAAGAGTGCTAATGCAGACCGGAAGTGAAATGGACATGGTCGTTGTTACACAGAGCCCCAAGGTCGTAAAGCGTCAATCGGTACAGCTTATCCACGCCAGAAGATGGCGCGGCGACGAGCGGGGGCGGTGGCGACGATCTCCTCCTCGGCGCTGGGGGTAGCGTCGGCGCTCTCCTCGGCGGCAGAGGTAGCCTCGCCCTCGGGCTTCTGCTCCTCGGCGGAAGTGGGGGCAGCCTCCTCGGAGCCAGTGGGGGTGGCAGAGGGCTCGGACGAGTCAGTGGCCGAAGTCGACGAGGCCCCAGCAGAGGAAGGCTCGCCGGACTCAACGGCCGAAGAGCTCTCAGCAGACGTGGGCTCGGCTGAGTTGGCGGCAGACGAAGCCTCACCAGACTCGGCAGCGGAAGAAGCAGGCTCGGAGGCGCTGACAGAGGCGGAGGGCTCGCCAGACTCAACGGCCGAGGCGCTCTCGGTGGCCGAAGGCTCGGCAGAGTTCACGGCAGACGAGGGAGCGGACGAAGCCTGGGCAGACTGGGCGGGAGAAGATTGGGCGGCAGAGGGAGCGGGGGCGGCCGCGTCGTCCTCCTCGTCGCAGTCCTCGTCCTCGTCGTCGTCCTGCTGCCATTCCTCGTCGTCGTCCTCGTCGCAGTCCTCGTACTCGTCGTCGTCTTCGGTAGCGGGGGGCGAAGCAGCGGACGAGGTGGCGGCAGGAGCAGGGGCGGACTGGGTAGCCTGGTCGACAGCACCGCCTTGGTTGCCGCCCTGGTTTCCGGAACCAGAGTCGGCGGTGGGGGCAGCACCAGCGGTCACGGTGACGGTAACGGTAACGACCTCGCCGTCGCAAGTGGGCTCGGCGTCGGGGCTAGCGGGAGAGTCGGGAGCGTCGGTGGGAGCAGAAGTGGGGGCAGCAGCGTCGCTGCTGTCGGCAGAAGGCGTGGCAGCGTCCTGGCCAGCCTGGTTGTCGCTGCCGCTGGCACCACCAGAGCCGCTCTGGCTCTGGTTGTCATCCTGGTAGACGTTGGCGCTGTGGTTGTCCTTGGCACCAGTGTCAACCGAGCCAGACGACGAGGGCTGCGGGGCAGCAGGCTCGTCGTCGTCAATCTCGTCGCACCAGGGGTAGTCGGCGTACTCGTCGTCCTCGTCGTCGTGCTGGGGCTCAGACGAAGAAGCAGGGGTCGAGGCAGACGAAGAGGTGGCGGCGGGCTCGGCAGACGAGGGGACGGTGGAGGAAGCGGGAGCCTGAGACTGCTGGGCCTCCTCCTCGTCCTCGTCACACTCCTCCTCCTCCTCGGGGGCACCAGAGGCGGAGGGGGTGGGGACGGGGGAAGAGGTCGCGTTGCCGGCGGCTCCACCCTCGGGAATGGTAGCGTTGGTCGAGTTGTCGGCGACGGTCGAATTGTCAGAGACAGTCGCGTTCTCGGCGGGGGCGGTCGAGTTGTCGGCAACAGTCGCGTTGTCAATGGGGGCAGTCGAGTTGTCGACGATGGTCGCGTTCTGGGCGGGGAGTGTAGCGTTCTCGGTAACAGTCGCGTTGTCGGAAGCGTTGGCAGAGATCCAGTCGTCACCAGTGACAACGGGTCCCTCGGCTGACTGCGAGCTAGACTGCTGCTCGGAAGAGGTGGCAGAAGCCTCCGAGGAAGAAGCCTCAGAAGAGACGGCCGACGAAGAGACGGCGCTCTCGGTGGAAGTGGGCTCACCCGAGTACGGGACGTCAGAGGAAGCGGGCTCGCCCGAGTTGATGGCAGACGAAGCCGCGGAGATGGCGGTGGGCTCGGCGCCCTCGGTCGAGTTGTCGCGGGCGACGATGCGGCCGAAGCGGCGGGCGTAGCGGCCCTCGGCTGCAGCGGCCTGGGTGGCCGAAGCGAGGGCGGCAAGGAGGGCGAAGGAGGTGGTGAAACGCATTGTGTTCAAGCTGCAATTCAAGATGGGGGCGTAGAGATTCAGAGATTTGAGGTGAGTAACGGCAGTTGGGCACCAGGCCTGTTTTGTCGCTGTAGAGGGCGGGAAGAGCGTAAAAGAGTGTGTGCCGCCTGTCGAAGTTGTCGAAGAGGATCAAGAACCCACAGTCGGGGTTCGGCAGATGGCTGAGAGAGAGGGAAGGAGGAGGAGGGAGGTGAGGAAAGAGAGAATAAAAGAGTGTACTAGACTATGATGGAGAGAAAGGAAGAGAAATGAGAACGCAGTGACCCAAAAGACTAGTGTGAGGATTGGAGGGGAGGAGCGGGGTGGTGTGAGTAGTGTGTCTGAGCGCGTTTGGCCCTGTCCGTCGAGCGGCCAGTGTCTGCGGTCTGCGAGTGCGCCCTGTCAGGTGCAACGGGGTGCAACGGGTGGGTGCTCAAGGTGCTACTCTAGGAAGGTGACGTTACGCGGGATGGACGAACCGACGTGACACAGGCACCACGCACGCCGCCAGAGGGCGCAGAGGGCCGAGGGGGGCGCGACGTGTCGTCCACGAGTCGGATGGGACGCAGGGACGCGCTTCGGCACATAAGGCACTTTCCTGAACTACCACAACGCCTTGCCTTGGCCGCCAGCTGGACGGGCTCCTAAGCATCAGTACCCACTGAGCATTCAGGGGCCGGCAGGGATACCAGGGTTTTACCAGCGAAAAAGGTCCAGGAACCCTGACATCTCCTTCCCACTTGGGACACCCTTCTTGCTATTTCTTGCGCCCGTCCTGTTCTAAAACGGCGGCGGCCATGTTCCAAGCCAATGCGGCCGGCGCTCAGACCGCTCGGATCACCGGCTTGCTCATGGCCGTCGTGGTCGTCGTGGGGGGGGGGGGGGGGGGGGGGGCGCTTGGCGCGTGAAGCATTAAGCACTGCCGAGTCAGGTTTTGGATGACACCTCAACGCTCGTGCCCTGTGTCTTGATCATATTTCACGACCCGCCAAGGCTGGCGCTGGCAGCATGACAGCTGCTCAACAGGTCGTCAGCGTGGTCGTCCCCGCTCGGCACTGCCCGTCGAGCTCTAATCGGAATTCATCACGGCCGCTTCTCCATTGCTCAGACGTGCTGACCCTGCCCAAGTTATTCCAAGAACGCCGACGCAGCTTGACCGCTGCGGACAGGTGCTCTGCTGGGCACCAGCCACGCACGGTATGAACTGCGTGTCTGGCATGTCTGGGGTGCTAGCTCGCACTGGTGCCGGACGCGTCCAGATTCGCAATGCGCCATGCAATGTCCCATAGCTCGGGCCGCGGTCCAACCGATGCGTCAATGGAGCCAAAAAAAACATGCACACTGCGCTCAGGAACCCACATGAAGCAAACTTGCTTCTTTCTGTGATCACCTTTGCGACCGATCGTGATGTGGACAGACCAATGGAAGGTTCCTCCAGCGGTGCGCAGTGGTCCAGATCAGTCTGCCCACTGGATTCGAAACACGCTTGAATTGCCTTGACCTGGCGCCCGCCTAATCTGGGACGAACGCTAGGCACGCCACAGACATTCCGTTGCAAGTTCTCCCACGTGGTATGCGCTGAATGGTGTGTGCGATTGTTGGTGCCCAAGGTGGAGGTCGACTCCGAAACTCGGAGAAGAGCGCTCGAGGCTGAGGCTCTGCGATACAACACAATAACCTCTCCCGATACCGACTTGACGACACCCCACCTCGGGGCCACATGCAATGGTCCTGCTACGACGGACCCATCGGTTGTGGCCGGCCCCTCGCCCGATTTCTGCCATCCGCCTCCAACCGACCTTTCCCAAACGGCTCTTTAACCATGACGCGCTCAAGCCTGACCGTCCAGAGCGTTCAACTGGCCATGACAACGTACTGCCGTTAGGACCGCCGTCGCCGCCATCGCCGCCCGAGCCTGCCCCCGCGCCGAACCCAGATGACTTCGTTCTGCGTCTCGCTGCGCAGACCGAGCGTCTGCCAGAGCCGTCAGCGACCGAGGTCCCGGAGGACTCTGTAGTTATGCAGGAGCTGCTTAAGCAGCAGCAGGACCAGCTGCAGAAGGAGAAGGACCTGCTGAAGGAGGAGGAGCAACTCCAGAAGAAGGCGGAGCGCAAGTTGAAGGCATTCGAGCTGCTCGATCGGAGAAAAGAGGAATCCAAGGAGCAGGACCGTGCAGTGACCTGGGCGGACCCTGTGTCTGTCGCCGAGGCAACAGCGGCAGCGACGGCAAACCCGCCCTCGGCGTCGCTGTCGATCCCGTCAATCTCGACCGAAGAGTTCAAGAAGCGGCTGGGGGAGTGGAAGAAGGCGTTGGACAAGAAGAGCCGGGAGCTGGCGCAGCAGGCGGACAAGAACTTTTCCCTGCTGGGGCTGCGCGTGAACGAGGTCACAGGCTACCGCGAGGTCGAGCTGCTGAAGGAGGCTGTGAAAAGCCGAGGTACGTCACTCACCAGAGACATTGCGCTGACCCCAGAACGAGACATCGAGGGTAAGCGTAGGGATGTCCGCGAGGCAAAGGCGGCGTACGGGACGGCCGTCGCGACACTGTCAAAGACGCAACAAGACGTGCAAGCCCTGCTCGAGCGGAAGCACACCTGGTCGGACCACGACGTCGCGCACTTTACGCAGCTGGTGCGGTCGGACCACGCTTCGAAGAACGCGGTCGAGACGACATCGCAGCAGCTGAAGGACGCCGAGCTCGCGGTCGACACGGCGTTCACGGCCCTGATGCAGTCGATTCTCGAGCGATACCACGAAGAGCAAGTGTGGAGCGACAAGATTCGAAGCGTGTCGACATGGGCGAGTCTCGTCGTCCTCGGCGCAAACTTGATTGTGTTTGTCGGCGCCATCGCCTTTGTGGAGCCGTGGAAGCGCAAGCGACTCGTCGAAGGCCTCGAAGAGCGCATGACAGGTATGATGACAAAGGTCGATAGCCAACTCCAGACGCTATCGGATCGAGTTAGAAGTCTCGAGCCGGTTTTCTCTTCTGTCCTCGTTGCAGAGCCCGTTGCGGTTGTGAATAGCGAGGGAGAGTCACCGAAGGAAGACAGCGGAAGTCACACCTCGCTCTCGCCGATTCACACCCTTGAACCTCACCTATCAACTGTGCCGTACGGCCCGCAAGCGTTTGCGTGGTCCACCGATTCGCTCGACAAGCTGGCGCCGCCGTCGCCAGAACGCGACCTTGCCGCTGCTGCCGCGTTCGGAGCCGTCGCCGGAGCTGTCACCATTGGTCTCGTCTCCTTCATTGCATCTCTCATCCGTCATTAATCCTACAATGCATTCATTCTACTTGGTCATGCTCGCTTCTCGGTCCATGATTCGCTGGTCGAGCTTGACGAGGATCACCGTGCGCTGCGGGTACTGGTCTGTCGACACTGTGTGCGCTGTGACTCGGGCCGGCTAGGTGATCAGTACTTGCTCCTGCACATGCCACTCACGACATCAAGGCCGTCCAGGACTCCCTCCACGATTCCGGCTGTGAAGGCTTCACAGCTCAGCTGTGACATGTCTTTCGGAATCGAAATGTGCTGTGTCAGAGGTGGCTGGTTCATCGTGATCATGTCTGGTGTCAGAAAGAAAAGCCTTCCTGGACCCACATTCGTCCTCTCCCTCGACACTACGCTCGAGACCGTCTGCTGACTGCCCGAATGCGTACTTGTACACTTGTGTGTGCACAAACTGCAGAATGGGAATTAACCGGTACTCTCTCCGCGGGTCCTGCAAGTTAGTTTTGTCGCGCAGACCACGCGCACCTTCATGCTCGACGACTGGGCGTTACGCAGCAGCAGCAGCGCGAGGATCCTGCTTCCGGCCTCGTATCCGAGTGCTGTTACCCTGAAGAGTTAGCAATTGCTGTAACTGTGTGCTCACCTCGTCTCCAGATCAGCCACACTGTCCACTCTGGACTGGCTGTACGCCACAATCTCGACGAACAAGAACGACCATGCTGACAGAGACACCTCTGCGCCCTTTGTCTTGTTCAGCGGCCGCTCCAGAATATTCGCGCCTGCCAGAGGAAGGAGAGGCTGCTGCTGTCCGAGCCTGCTCTGTGGCCGGGGCGAGCTCCGCGAGTCGATCAAAGAATGGGGCACCTGGGAGACGGTGCTCGTCGACGTGTTCATGCTATAAGAGTAGAGCGGCGGGTTCGGCCCGCTGCTGGACGGCGGTCCTGACGACGACATTGTTGTTGGGTGAACAAGAAGCGGATGATCGAGAGGTGTGACGTTGACGCTATCTCGGCCATTTGCTTCCGTCCATCCGAAAAAGTCGGAAGATACCCGGAAACATGCATGTTCTAATAATTTATGATTTAATAGGAAGCAGCAAACTGCGAGATGTACTCGCAGGCAGCCTTGACAGACTCGAGCGAGACTGCATTGTAGAGAGACAGACGGATACCGCCAACGGAGCGGTGGCCCTTGATCTGGCGGAAGCCCTGCTTCTCGGCGCCGTCGAGGAACTCCTTCTCCTTTCCGTCGCCGACAATCTCGAACGTGACATTCATCCAGCTGCGGGCGTCCTTCTCGCGGACGACGCACTTGACGGCACCCTTGGCCTCGGCCTCGTCGAGTGTCTTGTACAGGAGCGCGGCCTTCTCGCCGTTGGTGTTGGCGAGACCCTCAATTCCGCCGCGCTCAGCCAGAAGGTACTTGAGAACAAGGGCAGAGACGTAGATGGGGAAGACCGGGGGCGTGTTGTAAAGGCTCTTGTTGTCGGCGAGAATCTTGTACTCGCTCTGGATCGGAACAACAGGGATGCCACCGAGCTTCATGGCCTCGGTGGTGTCGACGAGAAGATCGTTGCGGACGATGACGATGGTGACGCCGGACGGGCCGAGGTTCTTCTGAGCACCGGCGTAGATGATGCCGTGACGCTCGATCTGGGGGATGGCGCGGGAGATGAAGGAAGAAGAGTAGTCGGCGACGATCGGGACGTCCTTGGAAACCTTGTCAAAGGGGAATGCGTGAGGCGAGTCGGAACCTGCGGGCGGGAACTCGATGCCATTGATCGTCTCGTTCTCACAATAATAGACGTAGGCAGCGTCAGGAGAGAAGTCGTAGTCCTCGCCCTTGGGGAGGGTCGTGAACTTCTGGGGCTTGGTTGTGGCCGCGAGGCGGACGTCCGCGAACGGCGGAGCGTTGGGGGACGGGCGAGTCGCAAGACGCTGGGCCTCGGCGTACGCCTTGGACGACCACGAGCCGGTCACGACGTAGTCGACCTTGGGCGGCTTGTAGTTGGAATCGCCGGCGTGCTGAAGGCGGCGGTAGGCGAGGAGGTTGAGGAAGACCGAAGCAAACTGAGTCGTACCACCGCCTTGGGCGAAGAGAATCGAGTAGTTGTCGGGCACGCCGAGAAGAGTGCGGAGGTTGGCTAGAAATCAGCTATAGTCGATAGCGGCGAACATACCTTCAGCACCCTCGATGATAGCCTTGAACTCCTTGCCGCGGTGCGACAGCTCGCAGACACCCATGCCGGTGCCATCATAGTTAATGAGACCCTTGGCGGCCTCCTCCAAAACGGGGGTTGGCAGGGGACTGGGGCCAGCAGCAAAGTTGTGGACTTGCTCGCGAGTGAAGGTCATTGTGGATGGTGAATGGTGTGGAGGCAACCGACTTTCGGCGCACGCGGTTAGGGAATGAGTATTTCGGAAAAATCACTTATCACCTCATCTCTCATAAATATCGACTCGATCGACTCGACACACCATGCTCCGGACGCTCGCCAGCTCCACAATAGGCAGCGTTCGCGCGACTTGTTCACTAAGGCTGTCGCACGGTATCAGACTGTACGCGAGCGCATCCCCGAAATGGTTGACCGATGAAGAAGCCGCGAACGCCAAGCTGCTCGAAGCAGTGAAAAGTCGCGTGGACCAGTTCCAGACCGCGCAGGACGTGAGATATGCTTCAGAATGAGGCGCTGACTGCAGACGCCTGGGACAACTGTGCAAGAACAGAAGGAGCGCTCCAGGATCATGAAGGATCTCGGCCCTCTTGCAGACGCCTACCGGCGGTACGAGAGTGTTCGAAACGTGAGTGCTGGCAAAATCTAGAGCTGACTCTTCAGTCTATCCTGGAGATCGAACCCCATCTCTCCGACCCAGACGAGACTATCCGGGAAATGTTCGCGGCTGAAAAGGAAGAGCTGTTGACGAACCTCGACGAGGCTCTGGAGCCGCTGCCCGCGCTGCTGCTCCCGACTCCTGAAGTTGCCGAGCTCCCCGTGATGATTTCCATCAACGCCGGCGTCGGAGGCTCCGAGTCTGCGCTGTTCGCCATGGAGATGGTCAGAGCGTACACCCGATATGCCAACCAGCGCGGCTGGAAGGTCGAGACGATCAGTGAGGCGAAAGGCCCTGACGACATTGGCGTCCGCGAAACCACTGTCAAGATTGAACCGGCGCCATACAGCGAGGAGAACAACGAGGTGTACGGCAGTTTCCAGTGGGAGAAGGGTGTGCACCGTGTTCAGCGCGTGCCCGCGACGGAGTCGCAGGGCCGTGTGCACACGAGTACGATTACCGTCATCGTTAGCCCCATTTACCCCGACAAGCCCGAGGCGCCGCTCGTGGACCCAAAGGATGTTCGGACAGACGTCATGCGTGCCGGCGGCGCCGGAGGACAGCACGTCAACAAGACAGAGTCTGCGATCCGTCTGACCCACTTGCCAACGGGAATTACGGTGTCGATGCAGGATTCTCGTAGCCAGCACCAGAACCGAGCCTGGGCGTGGGAAATCCTGCGTGCGCGACTAAGTGAGAGAAAGCACCAGGAAGAGGTCGAGGCTCGGCGAGCTGCTCGCCAGAACCAGGTTAAGAGCGCGAACCGCAGCGACAAGGTCCGGACATACAACTTTCCGCAGGACCGTGTCACCGATCACCGCATCGGTCAGAGTTTCAACGGTATCAAGGACATAGTGGAAGGCGAGCGGTTAGAGATCGTCATTGCGGCCTTGCGTGAAGACTTCAACAGCCGCCGGTTAGAGAGCATTCTCCAGGGAGAGGGAGACTTAGACGAATAGACACCATCATATGTAGCATGCATCACTCATTCCTGAGCTCCACTGAGGAACTTTTTGATGGACTGCTGCTTGTCGTCAAACCCGGAGGAGCCAATTCCTCCTCGTTGCCTCTTGACTCCTGCCAAGTGAGTTGTCACGTCAAGCGCCATGGTGTCGACTTCCAGAGGAGGCAAGGCAGGCAGCTGAGCGAGGGGTATGCGGTTCGGCGACATCTCCCCGATGTAACCAATTTCGTAGCGGTTCCATCCCGTCTGCAAAAATTGTCAGGCGACTGTTATGGCGACCGCCACTCACATTCGTCATGCCCCGGTATGTCCAGTTCTTCTCGATACCCTCGGGCTGGCGTACCAGGAGAGCGCCCATCAGCTCATAGTTGAAGATACCGTGTGCAACAACAACAACGTGATAGGACGCAGCAGGCTGACCATAGTGCTTCCGGAGTGCTGGCTCGACGTACTTGGCGACCCTGGCCGTCAGAGAAATGCCAAAAATGACTCTCACGCTTCGTTAGCGCGATTGCGCACGTCCTTCAGCGACTCTCCCTCCGGGAACCTGAACACACGTCCCGACTCTCTGAAGAAGCCGTTGCCCCGGCTCGTACCGAACGGCTGTCCCTCGGCTTGCGGTCAGCAACGGCCGATCTGCAGCTCACCTTTGCCAAAGTACTGCTCTCGAAGACCGGGGTCAGTCTCTAGAGAGGGAGAACCACTGTTCCGCTTCTGAATCTGCTGACCCTACACATGTCAGCGCCGGCATTCAGCCACGGAATCTCACCGTCCAGTGCGCACGTTTCAGGTCAGAGGTAAAGATGGCATCGATCGGCTCATTCACCAGCGAAACTCCGAGTGCTTTAGCTTGCTGAGCGTTTAGCACGGTAGTAAAAGCCACATACGTTCATTCCTGCCGTGTCAGAAAATCTCTTCTCGCTCGGTACGTACCGTGGTTTGAGAGCGGAGCGTCTGACCATCCGGCCCATACCGGGCGCAGGTTGTCTAAGATTCAGTTGGCGACTTTCGAGTGACTCTTACCCGTAGACTCGCCATGTCGGACCTGTCATGTTAGCTTCAAAAGTCTCCAGAACACTCACGATTGACAGCGTAATCATGCTGGAGTAGTCAAAGAAGAGGAGCTGACTATATCAATCTCGCACCGGGCGGTTAAGTCACATCCGAGTCGGTCAAAGCCGCCTTGACGACAGCACGTGACTGTCATGACTTGAGGAAAGTCGCGACATGTCGATGTGCTCGTTGCTGTAAGTTCTGGCTGTCATGGCTGCACAGCGTGCTTCACTGACCACTGTGGATCACCACGCAGCCTCACATGCGATGTGATGACACAGCAAGCGACGTTGAAGGCATCATTCATGTCGCCGATCGCCGATCGCCGATCGCCGACGCACGTAAAGCCACGTTGGTGCCTCCACTTTCGTTGTCATTTGTTATTTTTGTTTTCCTCAACCTCTCACACCATGGCAAGCACAATGCACACGGCCCCCGCCGAAACACTCAGCCGGAGTCCGCCTGTGCTGCTGCTCTCGACACTCATACCGATATCGCTCACACTCATTGTCCACCCACTGCTGCGGATCCTTCTTCCCAGACACATCACGGACATGATTCCTCTTCCTCCCCAGCCTGCAATCCCGGCGCTGCAAGCGAGTATCGGATTCGCCTTGCTCGCCTTTGTTGGAGCTGTTCTTGTTGTTCCGCGAGTGGCAGATGCCTTCCTCAACAGGGGACTGAAGGGACGTGACTTACTCAAGCCCGGAGGCAGAACCTCAGGACCGTGGATGTAAGTCCGTGCATGTATCGGTGCTGACAGCAGTCCCGAGAGTCTGGGTCTCCCTTGCGCCTCACTCTACATCGGTCTGATGATGCTGTTCATTCCCTTTCCATTCTCGCATCTGTTCCACTACGCCAACACATCCAGTGTTGGGCGCGAGGTCTTTCCGCACGGGGAGGTGAGTCTATGCAATGGTGTCTTGCGCTGACACGATACAGCTAAACTTGTTCCTGTCTTCACTCCTGTCCCTGTTCACTGCGACACTGCTCGGATTTCTTGATGACCTGTTCGACATTCGTTGGCGACACAAGCTGCCCATTCCTCTGATCGCGGCAATCCCAATGCTGCTTGTGTACTACTCTGAAGGTGGACTGACGTCTGTGGTTCTTCCTGCCAGCATTGGAAAGCTGTTGACGTCGCTGGGTCTGCCAGGCTGGGCTGGAAACATGGTCGTGGATCTTGGTGAGCACCTGAAGTTTGCAGGGCTGATGGCACAGGCTTTCTTTATTACGTGTACCTCCTCATGCTCCCCACATTCACAACAAACGCGATTAATATCCTGGCGGGCATCAACGGTGTGGAGACCATGCAGGCCATGCTGATCGCCATGTCCGTCGCCTTGAACGACCTGCTGTTTCTGCCGATCTGGTCGACGCGCTTCCTCCGCCTCATCGGTGTTGGCACCCCGGAGGAAGGCAGATTACTCGACTGGGCCGCGGGAGAGGTCGTGAAGAGGCATCTCATGAGTCTCTACTTCATGCTTCCGCTCATTGGCGTCTGCGCAGGCTTCCTCTACCACAACTGGTTCCCAGCTCGCGCTTTCCCTGGCGACACGCTGTGCTACTTTACAGGCATGGCTTTCTCCGCCGTCGCCATGCAGGGCCACTTTGCWAAGACGCTCATTCTCTTCTTCATGCCGCAGATCTTCAACTTCATCTTATCCTGCCCGCAGCTGTTCCGCATCGTTCCCTGTCCCCGCCACCGCCTGCCACAGTGAGTTCAGACGGCCTGTCGTAGCACTGACCTTCCAGGTTCGACACAGAAACTGGCCACCTGTCTCCGTCGCTGACTGTCTTCGACTCACCGCCTGCACTGAAAACACGTGTCACCCTCCAGCTCCTGGAGCTTCTSGGTTTGACCAGGCTGCAACGTGCACCCGCCGACAAGCACCAAGTCATTGTGTCRGCGACAAACCTGACCCTGATCAACTGGGTCCTCGTCCACTTTGGACCCATGCAAGAGCAGACCCTGTGTGTGGCCATTGGGGCAATCCAGCTGGCCGGGACTGCGCTGGCGTTCGCGATCAGATACGGTCT